>OY757916.1:100230092-100255092 GCA_963585895.1 Sepioteuthis lessoniana | reverse complement strand
CTGCTTTTCGACCATCTTGCATGAAACGAACATCAGTTTTTAAGTGGCATAAGAGATTCAAAGAAAAAAGAGAGCCTAAGAGGGATGGTGAGAGGTATGGGAGGAGTAAGGAACTCAATACACCAGAGTTGGCCAAAGGGTTTGGGTTAGGGTTTGGGTTACTATGTTGAGGTTTTAAGGGAGTTCAGGAAAAGATTCCGTCGGAAGAGGCAAGCACTCTTCAAATCGGGTCTGTGGCATTTCCACCAGGACAATGCACCAGTCCACACCTCCATCCTTGTCACAGACTATTTGACCAAGATGGGCATCAAGACTGTTTCTTTAGCCTCCCAACTGCTCAAACGTTGCTCCCTGTGTCTTTTGGTTATTCCCTAAGCTCAGAGGCTGTCGTTTTGAGACAACTAAGAAGATAAAAGTGGCTGTGACGAAGGTGATTGACACGCTCACACAAGAGGAAATCCATGGGGCATTCCAAAAGTTGTTGGAACGGTACAACAAGTGCATTGGAGCCGAAGGAGATTACTTCGAAGGTGACTAGAGTTTCATATGTGTACTATCAATAAAAGTGCCGATACGAAAAAAGTCTAGAAACTTATTTAATGATCCTCGTATATATATATATATATATATATATCTTGGTTTGCTGGTGGTTATGTAAATTTTTCTAATACTCTCCAAAAGCATATATATATATATATATATAATATTAGTAAAAAATTCAGATTAACTTGAACCAATCAGTTTGTTGTTTGCAACATATCAGACTGATATGAGCTAGTAGAGACATATTGAATAAAAAAGTTAGTTACACGATCGGTAAACTCATGCTCCAACATGATTACGTAAAAATGCAATGCATCGGAAATTTTATCCAGAGATAAATGGCACCACCGATATTCAATCTGATGTCTACATTTTGACAAAAGATCAGTTATTCAATCCAGCAATTTAACCTAATCAAACAAATAAACAGTATCTCTTTAAAGGACTGTTTTTAACTATTTTCCACACACACACACACACACACACACACACACACACACACACACACACACATACATATATATATATATATATATATATGTCTATATTAATCAGAGCACAGCATATCTTGTTCGGTTCACTTGAATGGTTTTGTGATGGTAGTTAAGTAGTTAAACAACTGTTTCTCTCAGGTCTTCAAATCAGCATGTAATATCCTTGTGTAGTTCTCATTCAGCATTTTTCTCCGTGAGTTTCGTAAGAGTCTAATTAGAACATTCATACAGTTGTATTGACATGGTTACTGCATAAAATAATTTCCATTTTTATTTTCAGAGGGATCATATTTCCCTGTGGTCAATAACCTGTCAATAGCTGTCCATGATTTACTTATAGGTATGATAACTTCTCAATCAATAGATGAGATATTGCTACCGAAGTATATGTAGTAGTCTACTAAGCAGAAGTAAGGACAGAATCGTAAATGACATTTTCCTACAGTCTCTTATATATGGAGAATCTAGTGCTGGCTGATACGTAAAACTTTCCATATCTGTGTGGACTCAGAATGCCATCTAGAGGATTTAATAAGCGTGAAAGCCTATAGGCATGTATAGCTGGAAAAATTGTAAAAGGATTCCATGCGGTCCCCACGACTTGATCACACACACACAAACACTAACACACACACACACACAAACACACATATATATATATATATATATATATATATATATATATATAACTTCGAAAGAGCCCTTAAACACGTAAGATTATGATAATTTCTGCTTGCATCGTTTATTTTTCATTGTATTTTGCCTGAATTCTTTCTCACGTTTTTATGAACGTGTTGAAATAATCCTATATAATACCGTAAATCGATATAAACTTAATTTTTAATGGTTTCTTTTTTATTTTCTTAGTTTTTTTTCTTTTTTCCTTTCTAATAATCAAACGATAATTACATGGATTTTAGTGAATATTCTCCCCATAATTTGGCATCAAATTAATGAGTGGTTAGAAATAAACAATTGGGAAAAATATTGGCTTGATTAATTCTGATGGGACCTGAAGAGAAACTTTTGGTATGCGATGAGAGAGCTAATCTAGAGATCGTCTGCTGGTAGAATCCCGATTAATGAATCCTCACAATGATTTGACAAGTTAGCTGGAGCCATGTCGGATTTGCAAACAATAGCACTATATCATTTGATTTTCGACTTGGTCGAACTGGTTTCTCTTTCGCTTGTCTGTTGTCACTAATTATCCTTTCTTTTAATGACTGGCGGATGTGTAATTCAACGTAGCTGCGACGCCTTGACCGACCATTACATTATGCATGATAATTCTACCACATGAGATACTTGCAATGTCAGTGTTTGTTTTGTTTACACATCATTGACTTAATCAGTTGTTGCTTTTCAAATTTAGTTCAACAAAGATCCAAGGATATTTTGCCAAGGGTAAAAATATAAGTCTGAAGGGCCAGAAGGTTAAGGCTTATGGAGAAGTCTTATATAACAATAACTTCAAAAAATGAAAGTTTGTTTTAAAAGTCGATCAGCTCTGAAAGGTGAAAAAAAAAAAAACAATTCCTAAGAGTTATAAATAATAATGAGAAAACATACAGGTTACAATAGGTCAATTGTCGTCTAAATTACGAAAAAAAAAGATAAGATTAGCATCTATTTTTATCATCGGTATTTGCCAAAATCACATTGAAAAATATGATAAAATAATATAGATTAAATTTATTCAAAGAAATAGCCATTGGCTTCAGCTACGGCCTCGAAAAGACTTGAAAATCTCCAGTGAGCCTTTTTACTGTTCTACTTGTCTAAATTAGTGTCATCTTTGCCTTCAGTTCCTCTTTGGCGTTGCTAGGAGTTTTCTAGATCTGCCACCAGATCGTAACCAAAACTTAATAATTAAGGGGATAGCAATCTGGAGATTTCGGTGGCCAGATGTTAGAGGTGATGTTGTCGCAAAAATGTTCGTAAAGCCAAGTCTACATTCATTTATTTGAGTAGCACAGCACAGATTCTTATTGGTAGGAATAGATTCTTCCCACTGCCACTCTTCTGATTCAGAGCAGCTTTACATCTTCGATGTAGACCTAAATGTTGAGTCTGAGTCCCTCTGGGAAGATTAACGGACTTATAAAATCACCATCGCTAGTGAACACACCAAACACCATGATGTTGTCTAGCTGTTTAGTTTTCAACAATGTTGGTACACCTTGTAAGGAAAGAGCAAGTTAACCATATTTACCAACCCCTCCGCTCGGGCAGGATATGACACAAGGTCAATTTTTAAGCGGAGTTTAACAGGTTTAGATTCAGAGTTTTCCTTCTCCTAGACTAGTTGCCCCACCAAAGCTGAAGAACCCAGTCTGCCCTACTATCTACCCATAGCTGGAGGGAGAATAATTGGATTAATACCTTTCCCAAGTGTATTAGTGCTATGTGAAATGCAATCAGTCTCGTCCAGGGTTTGAACTCGTGCCGCTGTATCCATTTCCTACGGCGATAACCATTACACCACGGCCAAGTTAACAGTTGTTCTATGAGTTCACCATCTGATCCTCGTATAAATTTCTCTCATCTGAGAAAAAACAAATATTTTGTTCGATGGGATGTCGAGTTATTTCAAAAGCTTTTCAGCGGAGTCTTTTCTTTTATTCTTCACGGTCTGGGATAAAATTAGCTCTTTCTTATCTTGAATGAGAAATATCGAACGTATTCATGTATTACTTGCCTGATGAGAAAGTCAAACACTATCATATCACAAGCTATGAAGCTGATTGACTTGATGAGAGGGTTCTTAATCATGGCCTTGATATCACCCACAAATTCATAAGTTCTCTTCTCAGAACGACCAGAATGAGGCTTCAAGTCTGACATATCTTCGTAATCCCTTTTAGATTTATCAAACTCCTTTCAAATCCTCTGCATTGCTCTCAATTTGACACTCGAACACTACGAAGACTGAAGGTTTCATCTGTGAACCCCAAGCAGTACAGCATGCTGTTTCTTAATTTCTATGACTCTAGTTTGCTGCAAAAACTTGAAACAAACAAAACGTATGCAAGAAATTGATAACTTAAAATGGTAATGTTTTTGCACGCTAAGAAATATTGATACTTGGGATGATAAAAAAGTAGCTTGAAAAAAATGGAGTTGTTAAATTTTTAACACCTTGGTCGGTAGATTAGATGTAACAAGATATACTTCATTTTACTCCTCGGATTGAAAACAGTTGTAAATTAAGATTTTCCACCGTCAACAAACTTGATTGTTACAAGTAATTTTTATTTCAGGATTCAACCTATTTGTACAGCTAATTTTGGATTTACCTCCCTTTGCTTTATGCTTTTCCTGATTTATCCACAAACTGATCTGAGCTTAGGATCACGAACACTTGGTTCTAAATCCTGGGTTTTCCTTCTCTCATAAAGCTAAACAGCCCAGTCTGTTCAACTATGCTACACGTAACAGGTGAGAAAGAAGAGATGGTTTTATGCCTTTCTAAAAGCTCAAGTGCAAGGAGAGATTGAGTTATCACATTTCAACGGTATTATTAAAAAAGAGTAGGTAGCGCCACCTGGAAGTTGATTTCTTCAGACTGATTAAATTTTACTTTGTGAGACGTCATTTGGGACTGAAAGTTTCCTTTATAAATGAAATCTTGAAAAACTACTGCCTTCTAAATATCAATTATAGTATAAATCCGGGTAAAATTTAATTCATATGTTTACATTAATTTATGCAAATTCTATGTAAATGGAAATGTACATATGCGCTTCTTTCTAAATTCTATCATCATGGGCGCAAAAATCAGTTTTGATGTGAAAATTTTCTATTTTCTATACTTTTACAACATAAACAATTAAGAAATAACACTTACTAACTAGAGAGAAAATTTTTGTTATGAAAAAATTGGGTTTAAATATCTTTTTAAATTATTAACTGTTTTCAGGTGACATTGATATAAATTTTACTTATAGCAGTACAACGCCGGTTCTAGTCCCAGCATTAATTAACAATGACCCTCATGTTTGTTTTAAATGGCGTATCAAATTTGCTGAGTTATTTAATGCCGAACTCATCCGATTGTAGATGTACTAATTAACCCATAGCCGGAAGGGAAAAGAGGGTTCGTATGTTTTCTGAGGGTATTTTTCGGACAGTGAATGTAATAGCGCGACGCAGATTTGAACTTGCTTATTACGCTATCGCAGCCCAACACTTTAACTGCTATGCAATGAGTAATTCTTCCAATAATCCACATTATTGCCGCTTAAAATTTGTTTTTTATGTTACATTTCTTGATATTAAACTAACACTGTGCGATGGAAATAACAATGAATCGTTTGAAGTCAATTATTTCTTCTTCTTCTTTTTTAAACTCGCTTGTAGAACAGTGTTTATCTCTTTTTTATTTTACTTTTACGTACGACGTAAAATGTTGTCAAGTTTGTCAAAGAATTTAATTTTTTTCAGGGTACAGTTGGATCTAATCTAATTTTTTCTCCTTACGGGGCTATAGGTTATCAAGGAGAAAAATGTTACTGATAAGCGTAAACTATATATAAAAAGACGAATGTTCCAATTTTTTTTTATTACGTATGATATAGATCATAGTTAAAGTGCTTAGAAATACTGTAATACGAAAGTGAAAGAAATATCAATCAAAGTGAGGGTTTTGGAACAATTCCCAATAAATCAGTGAAAATAATGGGGCAAGTAGTAATTTCGGGGAGATTTGAGATCATTTAGATCTCAGGAATGTTGAGATTTAATAAAATACGGAGAGGAGATCTGGGGGGGGGGTAAGGAGCTTTTCTTGGACTCTAGAGAAGGTTACCGGCAATTAATGTCCAGAAAACGCACAAGGGGAAAAAATCATAAAATTTAAAGTGTGTATCAGCCTGACTGAAAAAGAAAAGCTCACCTCAAATGGATAAGCAAGAAAAGAATTCCTACAGAGAGAAACGGCGAGAAAAAAAGAGTAAAAGATGCATATAAATGACAAACAATGAAAAGATATAGAATAGCCTGAAGAAGGAAAGAAACAAACAAAAAGAAATAAAACGAATTCACGTTGTCAGGGTTGTTCAACGGACATTTAAAAACGGAAAAAAGAATTATCTAAAGTAGCAACCCAATTGTTGTTTATTAGGACGATCTTTATGATAACCAAAACAGATAATTTAATTAGATTTGTACAAAAACTATCACCAGTAAAATACACACCTTTTTTATTAGAAAACAACTGAATGATGGACAATAATCATTAAAATTTATTTTTGTCACAATTTTGCAAAATAAATTGTCTATTTATTCTATCAAATTAACACCAATAATGTACAAATGTTTGGTGTTTTTTTTAATCAGAAAATAATTGGAGAATGGACAATATTTATTAGATTAAAACTAATAACATTTTAAAAGCATTAAGAACATATGTTAAAACAACATTTTATTTGTGCATCTTGGGTGGTGTAAAGATGGCAAGCTAAATTAGCTAACCTTTACAAGAGAATTCGAGTCAGTTTGGGTGCCTTATTCGTTCGCCCTTGTGTACATAAAGCTTAGTATATTACTAAAAAAAAACGTTCTCCAATATTTAAAGATAGGATGACGGTGTATATGTAATAATTTTTCTCATTTTCATTCAATAATGTTTCACTTTTAAAAAAGTATTTTACGCTTAAAATTAAAAAAAAAATTAAAATGAAATTTGTTTTTTTAAGTAAGAAATAGAAAAAATGTTTATATGATTTTTAAATTGATGTCTTTATTACCTGTATATTAGATTGATGTCTTTATTGCCTGTATGTTGATTTGATGTATTTTTTGAAAGTATGTTAAGTTGATGTCTTTATTGCCTGTGTGTTAAATTGATGTTTGTTTTTTTTTTTTTTGCCTGCATATTAAAAATGAATGAACAGCAACGTGAAATTTCCAAAGAATATTTGAAATTTAATTCAATACATTTATTATTTAAAAAAAAATAATTTTGTATTGCAATATTTAAGAAATGATTTTAATTCTATTCCTTAATCCAGCTCGTTAGCCACTACATCATGAGGCTCCCTGTGATGAGTGGGCTAAATGTACAAACAACATCTGATAGTGAGCCTTAAGTTTTCATAAGGTATACTTATGTGTAAAACAAATTCTGTTCAAACAACTACACAAAAGTTTTAATTTAAACGTACAATGTATGCAATTCCCACTATTGTAGGCATAAAATACCCCCAGACGGGTTAATATGCAGTTAAAATCAATTAATCAATCACATATTAAAGATTTTTCCCTATATAACAGATGCTTTTTATGGTGTAGGGTGCTTTTTCTCCAGGCATTACTAACTAATCGAGAATGGTATATTTTTCCGTCAATATGAAATTTAAAAAGATTGCAGTTTAACTCAGAAATCTATTTTTTATTCTTTTAAAATAAGGAAACTTTTGACGTATTCAAATTTGTCATTTTCTTTTCTTTTCTTCTCGATTGTTATTGGTATGTTCATTGTAAGATTGGCCTGGTTTTAGGACTTAACCATTTTAGGTTATACAATGCCAAATCTGGTTTATATATATATATATATATATATATATATATATATATATATATATATATATATATATATATATATATATTGGTAAAAATTACATGATTCCAAATTTTGCTGTTTCACTCACAATACCGTGAAACATTATTATTTTTTTACCTCACTTAAGTAATCAAATAGTTCTTTTTCTAATAATTCAATTTAGTATAAGTCATTTGTTTGGACTTAGTTTAAATGTAAAACAGTTCTATTTGACCCATAGATATGATTCTATGAGAAGCAACCACTCTGAGTCAGAGTGGCAATGAAGGAGTACTCTGAATTCCCGAAAATTCCAGCAGGACTAAAGTTTCATGATCAGATTGTTTAATGTCATATCAAGGACACTTGTTGAAGGGCTACACTTTCTGCCGAAATCCGGTCGCTGTATTCTACGGCCCCAGCTGACTGGGCTGTTCATCATAAGAGAGATAAACTGTAAGAAACGGGTCAACTTTTTGTTGCATAAAAGTAGCCATAATTAACTACATTTCTTCCAGGCAATTTTCAAGTTTGATACTCTCTATTTGGACTTCCTTTTAAACCCCTTTCGTAGAATTACAATTATATAATGCCCAGTACAAAGTAACTTACTTCAAAACTGTCAAGTTAGAAAATGTTGATAAATAAAATTTTTAGTTACATTTTTTTATCTTATTTGTATTGTGAAAAAGATGCTAAAAAAACTGTTTTTAAGAGGTTTAAACTTTCTAAATGCCAATATATCTCTTCACTTTTATATAAACTTGTGATTCTTAAAAAGTCGATATTTATAAAGCACCGGTTTGCTTATTTCTTATTCTAAATGGTCTAGTTGCTAACAATTGTGCCAAAGAGAACTTATTTTGATAATATTTGAAATGACAAATTGTACTGCTGGGTGGGAGGCCCATAACAGGAATAGAACTTTAAAAACTTGGTCATGGTCTGTCAAACTAGCCTATTAATCAATGGCATTTCAGATCAGTCTGCAATATACTCATGATAAGGATATGTGAAATAGACATAATGTTCGTAACGCACATATAGATATCATAGGAATCATCATCATCATGTCATGCTACTAGCACGGATGTCCCTGACCCTCTCTCGCCACTTTTCCCTATCGTTCATCGCCTCTGGCAGGTCTTCTGGACAACATCCCGTATCCTCACATAGTTGCTGAATGTATGTTCGTGCTGGTCGTCCTGCTTTTGCTCGGCCATATGTGGGGGTCCATAAGAGTACATCACTTATGAGCACGTCCCTGCTTCTCCAGCAGTGTCCTGCATGTCTGGTTCGTCTAACTTGGATAGTTTTCGGGATAGGATGCAGGTGGCCGTACATTTGGCGTCTTGTGGGGTGTTGCCGCCAGGACTTGTTCAAGAATCCCAAAACACAAAAAAACACTTACAACTTCTCAGTTCAGGTACGAAACTTTTTATTACCTTTGAGTTAAAGGTAATTCGACATAAGGAGAGTGATACACAATCTTTCTATCTTTCCATCTGCCCCCCCCCACCACCACCACCATGCGCGGCACCCCACCGCAAACTACTGATCTGATCTCGGCGACCTCCGAAAGTCAAACGTCTTCTTCGGACGCTAAAACTCAACTAACTGACTTTTCTTAAATCCCCTAAATCCTCCGCGAACGCTTCCGGTGCATGACGTCATTCACATCCCCCGGTCACACTTACTGTCTGGGATTTTTATTTTGACATCTCTGAATGACACATCCTCCCCAAGCGCGCGTGAACACCTGAGCTCATGTTGCGCCTAACTAACCCATGTGGTCAGCGAAAGGTTCTCAGCCTAACTAAACCGAAAGGCAGGATATATAAAATGAAATCTCTCGGCCATTATATTACAATTCAAGACACATAGAGGTGTGAACATGTACGCATATGTATATACAAATACATATATTTGATTGAACATAATAGACAATTTTTGTCTACCTATTCTTTTGTTAATCCTTTCGAATTGCCGTATTGATCTTATGATATTCGGCTGGAATTGTTTGATAAACCTTCCCTAATTAGTTATTTCCTCAGTACTTTCTGTCAAACTTTGGGTCATCATCAGGGGAGAATATATTACAAAAGTGATGTAACTTTTGTATGAACATTACTACTTAGTAAGAATAAGCGTTTGTACTGTTGTATTGTGTAGCGGTTATTTTTCGAATTTGTTTCGATAAATAATGTCAGTACCTAAATACATTTAAGTGCATTAGCTCTGGTTTTAAAATTAATTCTTTTAAGTTCGGTTTGTATGTTCCTGATATGTAGTGCCTTTGTCTATTTACGAGATCACGTCATATTAGGAACATACAACCCAAACTTAACAGAATACACCCTCCCCTGATGATGGCCCAAAGAGGGAAAGAAATTACTCGGGAAATAACTAATTATGGAAGGTTTATCAATCAATCCCCGTCAAATATTATCAAATCAATCCACCAAATCGAAAGGATTAACTAAAAAATATGTAAACAAAAAAAATCTATGGTGTTCAATCAAATATGTATTAATGAAGAAATGCTGCCAAAATATACATACATATATATATATATATATATATATATATATATGTGTGTGTGTGTGTGTGTGTGTGTGTGTGTGTGTGTGTTCACATCAATATATATATATATATATATATATATAAGTGTGAATGTGTGTAGTTTTATGTATAGAAGCATATGTGTATTAGTGAGTGCGAACGTGTTTAATTTAATGTTATGAATATATAATAAATATCAATACGCAAGATCTAATGGTATTTTCGACATTGACACAACAGTACATGCACACACAAGTTCATAGTTATTTTATGTGTCCTTATTGAAGATATATATATATATATATATATATAGAGAGAGAGAGAGAGAGAAAGAGAATACGTGCATGTGCGTGCATGCGCAATCGCAACAGTTTTTATATAAGTTTAAATTTTGACCATTTATTTCATTGCTTAAAATCCAATCTTTGTGATTAAAATTCCGCATGCAATGAAGTGCATTGACAAGATTGGAGATTCGCTATAAAAATTGAATGCCCTGTAAAATAAAATGAGTTTTCATCTTTGAGTTACAGGCTTAGTGATGTAACTATATATATATATATATATATGATTTGAGTTCTGGGAATAGGTCGTCTGTTCTGATTCAGTGGACAGCAAAATGGTTTTATCGTCATATAACGGCCACTTTGACGCAGCAAGTGGCGATTATATCGTTATGGTTCTCTGACCCAAATAATGATATAAAAATTCGCCTACCTCCATTTCTCATTTCCTCACCTTGTCTCTACTTTCTGTGATTCTGGCAGTTCTATAAATCATCTCATTATCTTGCTGTGTCTTTGGTTACGGACAGGAAGATTAGACTGTCGGTAGAATTTGCTGGTCCCGATAGATACTGATAAGAAGAAATCTCTTTTGAGTAATTCACTGGCGATTACTTGTTGGGTGTTAAGAAAGTGTTTTGCTTATCATCTCCAGTCTGTTGCATATTATCTATCTATCTATTCATCTATCTATCTCACGACATATGTGTATAAATATATATGTATATATATATAAAAGAAGATTTGCTTTTTTAACAATTCATCGCTGATGACTGGCTAGGTGTTAAAAAACGGTGCCGATGTTTTACTTACTTTTTCAGAATCAATGCTGACTAAATGTCGTTGGCTTATTGCTTATTTCCTCTTTTTCAATTTTGGTTCGACAGTGTTTCATCCTATTTACATCGGGACACACACACACACACACACACACACAAATATTGAGCAGCAGAACATGACAGAACTTGGAATAAGTTTTTTTATAATGTCCTCATATCGAATTCAATTCTTAAAGTTCCATGTATTTGAAAAATTACAATATATATATATATATATATATATATATATATATATATATATATATATATATTACGTTATAACAGAGTTGATTTTCACTAAATCACTTTGTGGGTATGTGTCGATCCAAGTTCAATATAATATGGAGAGTTCTCAATATCTAGGATAGAGCTATTATATAATAATAATAAATAAATATATATTAGATATATATATATAATTCATCAGGTGCCTGATGACTGTTGTTTTGCAAAAAGAACTCCATGAAATCCAGGGGTCACAGTCTATATTCCATGAATTAAATATATATATATATATATATATATATATATATATATATATATACCCCTGACAAAAGTAAAGTAATATTGTATAAAACGAAAAATAATTCAGTTAGTTTTTTTAAAACAGTATATATATTTTAAACCAGCCGGATATGTTATCGAAGAAAAACTTTTTTTTTCTTACCAGTCACCTTTTTATTTAGTGCTAAATAAACAAAAACAAGTGAACTCCCTTTTAGCGGGTTTATTCTATACATTTTAAGCAGTACATATATATATATATATATATATCTATATTGAATATTACTTTCAAACTAAAACACGTACACGCACACATTCTCTCTCTCTCTCTCTCTCTCTCTCTCTCTCTTGCACACATACATGTATATATAAACATGCTCACATCTATATACACCCACGCAAACGGAATAAGAACAGGCGACCCCCGTGGATTCAATAAAGGACGTAGTTCGAAGTTCCGTGATTGTTCCCGAGTTCGACAAACACCTTAAAAAGGCCGGAGGATATATCGGCCGAAACGTTGCGGAAATAACAAGAACAATAAAGATTAAGACATTAGTCCGAAAATCCTTTATGATAAAATACTGCTTGATCATTTAACTGTGTGTAAACAAGTGACTGACGTTTCATTTAATTCTTAGTGATGAACAACAAAATATGGAACCATTTAACAGTTTGTAAAAGAATGAACTTAGGCTCGTTTAAAAACGTCATCACAAAATGTGTCTGAAGATCATATCTAATATATATATATATATATATATATATATATATATATATATAAGGACGATTTGGTAACTAAACTACATTGGTTGATATGCCATAAAACAAACCCAAATCAAGCAAAACCAAATCCTGGAAGCAACAGCCAACAAAACTGCAGTGTACGGCCGCTTAAGACCTATCCAAGACATGCTGACACAATTGGCAGAAGCAAGACCGAACACATCAGCCACCCTTACACATAGACACGCCAATGTTGGCTGACCACCAAGAACATACATCGGCTTTATGTGGACACTAGGTTTTGTTCAGTAGACGACCTGGGGGTGATGGATGATAGGGACGGAAGGAAAGACAGAGTCAGGACAATTTTTCGACTGAAAAGAAATGTCTATGTGAGTTTGTGTCTGCGTGTTTATCTCTCTCTCTGTCTCTGTCTCTCTCTCTCTCTGTATATATATATATATGTGTGTGTGTATGTGTATGTGTCTACGTGTATATATGTGGGTGCATCTGTCTGTCTGCTTGTGTTGGGCGCATATGGTTAGGTTTATAAATGTAAAACGTCAGCAGGTGGAGAATGTATCTTCTTCAGGGGAATACGTGACTGATAATGATCCATTGTTTTTACTTGGAAAATAATGAACTGCCTGCCAAAACATATTTTGAGTCGAGGACCAAAATAAAATATTTTAAGTACAATACGATAATAATACTATAGCATATTCAATGAGACTACTATGCTGGTGATAGCTAATCGGTAGATGTTGGAGAAGAAGCACAATAAAAGATAATCCTACCTCGTTTCAAACGTTAGGACCCCGGTGATTTTGTTGTGTTAATTCACTTTCTTATGCAATGGAAGAAGGTGGTGAATTAGTCAGAGACACAAAGAACAGGGTAATATTTCGTTCTAATTAGAACCGCTTCTTCTTCTTGTATCTATGGATTGTAGTTTACCTTTGGTACATGCATGTCGTATCGTACGCAAGCCAAGCAAATAGAGGAAATTGCATATTCACAAAGCGCATATTCTTTTATTGGGGTTCAAAGAACCCTCAACACTCAAGTATATCTCATATGAGCTACATCGTCCGACAACACCCCCGCCAGCACTACCACCTCTTCAACTTTGATCGTTGGTCAAATTTGGGGATCTCGAAAAGAACCTATTAACTGCCGTTTTTTGTCCTCGGGACTAGATCAAGTAAATCTTGCTACACCCTGCCCACCTGATGAGACGTTAAACGTTAACAACGTATTTTTCTGGCTTTCTTTTGATAAATTACCCATTTACACTCTGGTACCATTCAGTTACAATGGCAAATATAAATGCAAGATAATTAATGAAACCAAAATCAATGGAAGTTAATTGTAGTAATTTACTGAGCATTTTGCTCAGATGGGGCACTATGTCTTATGAATGGGGCTCCATTGAGACTTGAACTCACTTGTGAAGGTTTGCTAGTTTAGCTGGTTAACCATTACATAACTGAAGGCGCTCAACCAAGGTAATAGTAATGGTATCAGTGCCATTCTTGACAACAATTTTTTTATATGATAATCTGAGATCTTAATTTAGTGCTCCACACTTTTGACTTTGTGTCTGACTAAGTACATTTAAGTAATGCTTTACTTAGATTTGAATATACTAACACAGTGTGCATAGTCAAAAACATCATAGAATTAGCTTAGAATAAATATAAAATAGATTTTAATCTACGTCGAGGCAGCAATACATTTATAAATTCTGTTAATTTTGATTTAATCTTTTCGACAATCGGTATAATCACAGACTGAAATTGCTTTACACTGGATAAATATATAAAACCTCTGATATTTAGAAATTCAAAAATTTCCCACATCAAAATGTCAAGATGGTAGACGCTAGAGAAAACAAGTTATTAGTAAAATACAACTATTTGAATTAAAGAGTTTCGCTAAGCATTATCAGAATGTGACTTGAGACGTCATCAAAACAAGAAAGTCCCTGGATAGAGCGCCTGAATCTTTTCAGCGAAGATAAGGAAAAGGGATGATAATCTGAAGTAATTATAGGTCTATAATCCCTAAAATGAGAACATTTTAAAATCGATCTCTCATTCACTTGAAAGACAAGTGAGCTTAATCATTGAGTTCTATAAACGTCTTCTTTCTACGATAGCCCATCGTCGCTCTTTGTATTCTTTCATTTCCTTCTTGTATTCTCGCCTAGTGCGTTTTTTTTTTTCAAGCTTTTATCGGTGGCATCAATAACAACATAATTTTTCTGTGCTTTATCATTTCAACTACATTCATTCGTATATTATCGTCGCACAATTAAAAAGTGTGCATAATCGCCTCGTCAGTAATGTTCTTGGGATCCTATAAGTTTCGGGTCTTCCAACGACATACTTTCTCTCCCAAGGGACCCTACCGAAACTTGTTCCGGCCGGCGATCCTGCATTAAAAAGTTCACCAAGCACGCCAAACCACACAGCACACACCTTAAAAAAAAATGGCGCTACTAATGAGCTTTTAAACTGGAATTAGCCAATGAGAAACGACATATGTCTTTTCGCTCCCAATCGCGACGAGTTAAAAAGGTGAACAACAACGTGCTCGTTTTCCTTTAGATCTTGTATGAGTATACTCACACACACTGAGCAAGGTTCGGTTCAATATCATAGGTAAGCAAAATCCCATTCACACGTATTTGGTCGGTCATATTCATATACACTCGCGCAAGAATATTATGTAACGAAAGTCGTTACATAATATTGTAACGACTGAAGAACGACTGAACTACTACTCGCTCTGCAGTTTCCTTGCTGATTAATTAAAGCTTCAATCAAGCTTCTAGATTTTTACTCACTTAACGTAACTCGTCAAATGAAAGCCAAACTTTCAAATGACCGTAAACTGCCAATCAAGGTTTATTGACACAGTTTCCACTCATGAGTCAACTGTTCAAATTATCTACACTACCTACCAAATAAAAACATATATCCAATCTAATAAATGTTAATAAATGAATTTTCTTTATAGCAATTTTTAGTTTCTATGGGCATGACCACAACGTATTATTCATAATAAAAACACTATTCGGAAAATCTGAAGATTTTTAATAATAATCATTAAATGGTCTTTTTTATTTGGATTTGATAAGCTCACACAAAAATCTGATACGATAACTAGCACTAAAAATGGACACGTATATAATCCAGTTGCCGGGAATTTGTATACGCTGAATGTATTCTCCGTAGAATGGTAAGACATATAACCACACATACAAAAAGTGGTGCATGGCACTAAACGTTATCTGATTGTGAGGCTCTGGGGATTTAGGAGTACCCACTTCATCACCATTACTCCAAAGTGTTAGTACTTGTTAAAGTCCTATCTATGGTTCAATTAGTTTGTATTATTTGGGAATATTCGATACGATATAACTGTAATTAAATTTTCTAAAGCTATGATTTCTTGCTAAATAATATCATATTTCATTACTTAAAACCGTATAATCGTTTGCAAACAAGTGATTATTATTAAATAGATACAGATACTTGAAACCATTTAATATTATATAAAATATTTTTATTTGATAGGAATACTTGAAATCATACAACTGAGGGCACATTTTTTCTACTAGATGGGAATAATTGATCACGTATAATAGGGCGTTAAAAGAAATAATTACACCACAAATATAAATATCAAAGTACTGCGAAGGCGAATCCCCATATTGCTGGGATAGAATAACCTTATACGAGTTGAGATGCCGTTAAGATCGATCAATCAATCGTATTCAGGAGACTCTTGTCAAATGAATTCAAAAAAAAAAATTGTAAGACATTTTTCTGATATTTTTCTCATTTTTTACGGACATATCTGGACTAATGTAATCATGCATTCTTGTTTTAATCACTAAATTTTCGCCCATTTGATCTCTCGACCTTTCACGAGTTTAGAAGATTGACATTGTCCATGTTTATTTCGCTAACATTAATATGTCATTCCAATTAAAACAACACGACACTCCAAGTAACAAAGGTTCCTGCTAAGATTCCATGCAGCCCGCAGCGAGTTTTGAAAACATGGTTTACTGAAATGGCAGAGACGTATGCCAAACACATGTTAAGACAAATTACTCTATTTAAATAAGTTTCAGCATTCAAAATAGGAATATCAGGATGTGAAATCATCACGTTTACCTGATGGGGGGGGGAAAGAAGAGTTACTGTTGTATCGTCAAGGTGAATAATACACGGAGAAGATTGAGTGCTTAATCATATTTACCAACCCCTACGCTCGGGCAGGATTTGACACACGGCCAATTTTTAGGCGGAGTTTAACAGGTTTGAATTCAGAGTTTTCCTTCTCCTAGACTAGTTGCCTCACCAAGGCTGAAGAACCAAGTCTGCCCTACTATTTACCCATAGATGTAGGGAGAATAATTGGATTCATACCTTTCCCAAATGTATTAGTGCTATGTGAAATGCAATCAGTCTCGCCGTGTCCATTTCCTATGACGATAACCATTACACTACGGGCACCTCCAAAGATTGAGTGCTTAATGTATTTATTTAGCACTGGTATCC
This sequence comes from Sepioteuthis lessoniana, assembly GCA_963585895.1. Lineage (NCBI taxonomy): Eukaryota > Metazoa > Mollusca > Cephalopoda > Myopsida > Loliginidae > Sepioteuthis > Sepioteuthis lessoniana. The sequence continues at coordinate 100,238,040 of OY757916.1, read as the reverse complement.
AGTGCTAACTGATACATAGAAAAAGAAACAGGACAATAAGTTACAAACAATTAACAAGAGAACTTATAAAACATAGAGGAGAGTCAAATGCTGTACAGCCAAACGAAGTAAGATCAGTCTGAATATTAATAAACTTAATATCAGCTTAGTAATCAACCATCGAAGTCCTTAATCGTAGGCTATTTATGGCTATGAGACAGTTCATCTGGTAGACTGCTGAAAGGGTGTTAGCTACTCTACAACAGCAACACTTGATATATTTACATGAAGAATTGTGAGTTTGGTCAAAGGTCTTTTCTCAGAGTTAGTATGATTCGTGTTATTAGAGTTCAAAAAGGGATTATCGAGATGTTTCTAGGTAGGGTACCGAGAGATTAGCCGAGGATAGAGTAGAGGATCTAAAAAAAAAATGACGAAAGAAATATCAACAAAATTACGTTATGACAATTGGTAAAATTGCATCTTAGAATTCACACACTGGCATTAATTTCTGAGAAACATGCGAAAAAAAAGAGATCAGACTCAATTAAGAATGTTATCTACAAAATGGGTATACAAATCATATATATAGATATTAAATATACACGTATAAAAAGGATTTGACATTAAATAACGTACAATGGTCGATATACCGTAAAACCCGACTAAAATAAATCATATATATATATATATATATATAAACAGGATTTGACATTAAATAACCTACACTGCTTGAAATGCCATTAAACCCAACCAAAGTAAATCATATATATTTGATATATGCATAAAATGATTTGCCATTAAAAAAACTTTCAATGGTGGATATGCCATGAAACCCAACCCAAACAAATCATATATATATATATATATATATATGATTTGGTTGGGTTGGGTTTTATGGCATATCAACCATTGTAAGTCATTTAATGTCAAATCATTTCATGCATATATTAAGTATATTTGATTTAGTTTCGTTGCGATATATATATATATATATATATATATATATATATATATATAACAGGATTAGTATGGCATAATCTACAATATTTGATACGTCATAAAATTCGACCAAACCACACTCACTAGACTGTTCGTAAAAGTTTGCGATAAAGTTTGAAAACGATTACTTAAAACCTCAAAAGAAGTCCGGTTGAGAGAGCGTCTATGATTAATTTTTAACTCGATTATGAGTTTCAAATGTTTATCAATGAAACATTGAATTAGAAATAGGATTCAAATGTAATTTTTCGAAATCCTCTCTTTCATTTGTATATTTTTACCAAATCCCTTCACCATTGAGAGAATGTGACAAAAATGGAGTTAGCTGGTTTGAATTCAGTGCTGCTTGTTGTAATAAGGCTAAAGAACTCATTCTGCCCGACTATTTTCCCATAACTGCTGGGAACGAGAGATAATTTACCCAAAGGCACTAGGACAGAGCGAAAACAAATCACCTTGACCAGGAATCGAAGTTAGATCGTCGCTTATATTTCCTTATGCGTTACGTTAATCGCGCATCCAGTTTCTTTTGTAGGCACGTAACATATGTTTCTTTTTCTTGTTTTTTCGATGCTCCTATTCTTTCTTCCTAATTGTACAAAGAGAATCATTTTTATTTTCATCAGGAGTGTCACCAGCTTCTTGCTAAGTTTAATAAGAACCACACGTATGTTCGAAAATCCAGTTAAAGTCAATAGAGAGAGGAACAAAATGTTTGCCCTTTAATCTTCTGTATTTGCAGATCCCACGCTATGTTTCATAATCATGCACCCACTTGACCTCGATTCCACGTCAATGTTGAAGAGGTTTTTTGATTGGCTGATTGTACATTCTTGACCAACACCACCCTAGACATCACTCTTCAGCGGCCAGGTCACGTACACATAGACTCTCCATTACTGAAACACAATTTGGCGTTTGGTTCGCCGGATGAGCAAGGAAGACATACCCTTTTGATAAACACATTCTCTTCTATTAACACATTTTACACGGTTGCTCCCAGAACAGACATCTTATCTGGTTGCCATGGAAACACTTTCAACTTATTATCTTCGGTGTGCGTCCAAATTGCAGACAAAATTATCGGAAGTCTCTGTTGTATTGTTTTTCGAATACTGAAACGTGTTTTTGGTGCACAATATGTGCCGTATACTAGCTTCGTTATTAGCTCATCCGACTGATAAGATTAATTATATAGTTCAATACCTAATACCTAACACTTTTAAGGTTTTTTCTTTTTTTTCTTTTTGGAAATTATGAGACTTTTATATAGCATACGATTTCAGAGTGAAGGCATACATCAAATAAAAATTATTTGCTTTTAACATAACTTTCTTCAAAGCAACATACGTAGGCCACGATACACAATAAGATACATCTTATTTACTGAATAATATTATAGATAATTCCAAAAAAATAAGCAATTACAGTGGGGTTGTATAATTATTATTGAACTGTTATGACACTGTCGACTGGTGCTGTAGAATACACCGACTGCATGTCTGCAGAGGAGAAAGACTTCCTCGACATGTGTCCTGGATATTATACTAAACAATCTGATAGTGAGGCTTTAGTGATGCTGGAGCTTTGGAGAATGCGGAGTACTCCTATATTGCCATCGCTCCCAGGATTACTCCGGCCTGCAGTGGTAGCACCTCCTAGTATCCTTTTTATGGATTAAATAGAACAGTTTGAAGTTTAAACTTTGCTTTTTTTGATAGACTGAATTGTTTGAAATGGAACTGTTTTTTACATTCAACTGTGAGAAAACAAAAACTGTGTTCTTATGCTAAACTGAGTTGTTTGAAATAGAACTGTTTTACATTTTTAACTGTGTGTAAATAAATCAATGATTTTTAATTGAATCGTTAGTGATAAATAACACTACTTGGAAATATTAAATTGTGTGCCAACCAATAATTAATAGAAAATAGAATTATACGTATAAGAAAAGAAATAAGTGAAACCATTTAATTGTGTGAAAAATATGATGAGGCTTGTTTCAAAATGTTATTTATAAAATGTGTTTAGCAATCGTACATTATATATTTATGCATAAAAAGGATTTGACATTAAATAACCTACAATGGTTGATATGTCATGAAACCAAACCAAACCAAACTTTGATAGTTAATGACTAAAATGATCCAGTTATACCTGAAACCTAAGTCCATGCTCTCATATTTACTCCTAGATAACATTTTTTTTACCTGCTCTATCTGATGCTTTTCCACTGGAGTCAAAGTGGCAGCAATGGTTCTCTGGTTCCCAAGACCCTTCTAAGTATTATAACCGATTTGAGTACTGCTGAGATCTGGGTGGTTTCAATTTTTCCTTTAATCTCAACACTTCCCGTTTTTTTTTTTCTTCAAGTTCTTGTGGACTGTACCGAGTACTCCAACTACGTTAGGGTTCACTGCCACCTTCATGATCCACAACATTTTCAGTTCATTTGCAAGGTCTAGATATTTGCCAAGTTTTTTGACTTCCTATGTCATTGCAGTAACTGATTTCGAATTCCAGTCACATAATTAACGTTCGCTTTCAGACTAATACTCTTGGCTAAGGAATAAAAATCCTTTCATCCCGAGCTATGAGTTGAATCGTATCACAACTGTTCTACACGTGATGTTTTGCAATTGGATAACCCACCACGGTTGATATGCCATTAAGCAAAGGAGACCAACCCAAACCATATTTTTTCTACTAAATGTACAAGGATAGTCTTCTTTTTCGGGAAAGTTTAAACCAAATACACTGAATTAAAATATGTAACCAAAAACTGCATTTTAACACCACTGTAACCAGAGAAAAAACATCATATATATATGTATATATATACGAGGATCATTAAATAAGTTTCCAGACTTTTTTCGTAAAAGCCCCTTTATTGATAGTACACACATGAAAATCTAGTCCCCTTCGAAGTAATCTCCTCCGGCTACAATGCACTTGTTTTACCGTTCCGACAACTTCTGGATGGCCCCATGGAAGTCCTCTGGTGTGAGCGTGTCAATCACCTTCGTCACAGCCTCTTTCATCTCTTCAGTTGTCTCATAACAACAGCCTCTGAGCTTAGGGAATAACCAAAAGACACAGGGAGCAAGGTTTGAGCTGTAGGGAGGGTGACGAACTGTCTTGATGCCCATCTTGGTCAAATAGTCTGTGACAACGGTGGAGTTGCGGACTGGTGGGGATGCCACTGACCCGATTTAAAGAGTGCTGGCCCCTTCCGACGGAATCTCTTCCTGAACTCCCTTAAAACCTCAACATAGTAACCCTAACCCTAACCCTTTGGCCAATCAACTCTGGTGTATTGACTACTTTACCCTTTCCACACCTCTCATCATCCCTCACTGACTCCATGCCTTCATTGAATCTCTTATGCCACTCAAAAGCTGACGCTCAATTCATGCAAGATGGTCGAAAAGCAGTTTGAAGCATTCCATACGTGTCTGTGGTATTTTTCCAAGTTTAAACAGAAATTTATTGCATGTCGTTCTTCCTCAGGTCCAGATTGCATTTTTGAAATTCACCAGCTGTAATCATCAGACTTTAGTAGGATGTATTCAAATTGCTGCTGCAGCTGTTCATTTGAACCTGAAATCAACAATATTAGTCTGTCATCTCATAAGATGTATAGCAATAACACACTGAATTCTCAAGAGTCTACGACAATTTTAAATGCCGGTACAAAAAAAAGTCTGGAAACTTATTGAATGCATCAGTTATATATATATATATATATATATATATATATATATAGGTCGATGGTACAATTCAGTGGTGTACTAAGTTAAGGGGTAATAGAGACATGGTTTTGATTCTTAATTTATCTAAAATTGACTAACATAAATCTTAAAATAAATCCTGATGTGTCTTTCGACAAACAATTTTCAAAGGAAATTAATCGTTTGTAATTGAGGCGATTAAAACAGTGAATGCTGTGATCTTGAAGGAGAAGAGAAAGAGGAAAAAAATATTTCTCTGGAGTCATAATTCTAAATCCCTCAATATATCCAAATTATGGATACATTCTTTCCATCTACATTTAGATGTTAAGATGTGGTTTTTGTCCGGGCCTCATACAAAACTGAGAAACACTCGTCTAAATAATATTCATCACATGTCCATAAATGGTTAACATTGGCAGATTCTTGAAGAGGAAACTTACCAAGCAAGCCTCACCTCTAGTTTTTGAATGATTCTACCGACATAGTTAACCTTGCATTGCGATTTAAATCAGGATACATTGTTGAAAGGCAGAAATAGCATCTTTATGAAAAGACGGGAACACATTCCTAGTCCTGAAAATGGTACTCACTATTGTGTAATAAAAGCAACGGGCTATATCAAATGAGATTTTGTCAGCAACAATTATTGACTATTAGATCATAATACACAAACCTTCTGATGTAGACCGGGTACATGTGGGGGTTCAAACAATTTGCTATGGATTGTAAAAAAATGATTTTAAAACTATTCAGAATAAACCTCTAAGAATTAGAAAGAAAAATATCTGTTATTTTCTTGGGTTTCATTTCCACTCTACTCTCGGAACAAATCATGAGTGCACGATTGACAAAGGTTTAAACGAATTAATTGTTCTACGTTTGAGAGCAGAAGAATCACATTAATGTTATAATACTGTAATACTGGATTCCCCTAATATACTAGTCACGAAATATTTAGTCGTTCATTCAAGTCAGGGGTTTCTAAGGATTATTCTGAATTGTATAAGATGAACAAGATATATATATATATATATATATATATATATGTGTGTGTGTGTGTGTGTGTGTGTGTGTGTGTCCTACACCTGTTTCCTTCAGTAGCTGGAGGACTTGCCTTTTATCCACTGATGGTCCCGCTTCGTTGGTTGTGTCACCGGGCGACACGGTCGATCTGCTTGCTTGTCCACATTGTCTTTTTGATCCAGACAGCTAATCAAATATTAATCAGAGTCGCCAATTGAAGAATGGACGGATGATATCGCACAATTAAGAAAAAAAAAAGTCGAAACACTAACGAAGAACAGGACACGGCTTTGTAAGTAACAATAATAATTTGTTTAGCACGAAATGTCTCTAAATATGTTCAAACATTCACCCGTTCCGGTTCTTAGTTATGCAACAAGGGCCCTATTCCACGATCTAACAGTCAGTTGAATTATCGGTATTCAGAGTTAGGCATACGGGCTCCCAAATTATTGTATTAAGTTTTAAGCTTTTACTGTTTCTTGCTTTCAATAATCTGGTCAAATATGATCTCAAGTATCGTATCATGTTAGTTTTTCTCTGTTTCTTCATATTCAGCTTTTCGCAGCCTCTCTGCCTTCGATAGTCTGATATGAGACGATATAACTTATCGTGGTTGTTTTTTCTCTGCTTCTCAGAGTTTGGGAGTCTGGATCAAGGTCAGGAATAAAAAAGACGTGGTGCCTTTTAGCCGCTTCGCACCGGTCTCTAGTCAACCAGCTTATTCCTCGGCTTATATGTATCTTCTGTTCATGCTGGGGTGATGGTTTGGAGCGCTTTTGATGTTTTTTAATTCTCCCCAATTCTTCCACTAATTAATTCGACTTCTTTGACCCCGCCTCCTTCTTCAGTTTTCGGATTCCTCTAACCTTCACCTGAAGGGGCAGGTATTTACTAATTTGGATTCCACTAATTAATTCGACTCTTTTACGTCGCCTCCATTTTCAGGGTTCGGTTTCCTCTAAACTACATCCACAAGGGGAAGTATTTCCTCTTACTTCCTCAATATTTCACCATAACACTATCTCTCATTGTATATGGTTAATTCCGTCGTGATATGATGACGTCAACAACCGTTTAACATATTTCGGTCTCCAAAGGCTTTTTCCACTGCTTCAAATTTAGAAGAAAAAAATATATTAAAAATGTATCATTTTCTTGGGAACAAACAACTCTTAACTCACCTGTATATCATGCTTTTCAGGCTTTGACCCTTGGGTGAAACCGCATCTCGACTTGGACTGGGGACAATCAAACACTTCTCGACTCTGTTTTCTCTAAACAAAATTCGCCAAGTCAACTTTTCGAATTTAGTCAAAATAATTCACTTAAACCTTGCTTGCTTTCCATAGGTAAAAAAAACAAAAACAAAAACAAACAAAAAGACAAGATATTTTCTACTTATTCTTTCGTCAAAATAACAATGTTTTCAACTTATTCTACGCTCCCTTTTCGTAATCTACGGATTCATACTTCTAAAATTCGTTTCAATTATTTCTCACTTTTCTGGTGAAGGAATCTACTCAGGTTAGGCTCTCTTTATGTGTCACACACACACACACACACACACACACACACATATATATATATATATATATATATATATATGTGTGTGTGTGTGTGTGTGTGTGTGTGTGTTTGACACATAAAGAGAGCCTAACCTGAGTAGATTCATTCACCAGAAAAATGAGAAATATATATATATATATATATATATATATATTTATTGTGACGGTGGCATAAATATATTCCCAGTACAGGAGTTTATTTTTCACACGTGGGAAGACGGGGCAGCCTGGCACTTGATCCCTCGCAAAATAAGTTCCAGTTAAGATTCCCTTTTTGGGTGTAGGGAAATTGGAAGATTATGTGGTTGTTAATTTGGGGCTAGACTGACCGCCGCTGGCAAGGGTTTCCAAATTTCACGTTAACACACACACCCACCAGGCCACTATCTCTTCCTACCCCTAGGATAATGGAAGATATGGGCCTCTAGCCTTAGATATAATAATATTAATTATCGTAGTCGACAATTCCAGTTTCCCGTGTAATATTTTTAAAGGCGAATAGGACATAAGCGAGAATAAATTGAGGCGAATGAAGCTGAAAAGGGAGCATGCAAAAGGCAACTTGATAGGCACACAATACACTGAATAAATTTGAACACGAGGAGAGATATAAAATATAACAAGGTTTTTAATACATGCACA
>OY757916.1:100112592-100225092 GCA_963585895.1 Sepioteuthis lessoniana | reverse complement strand
GACAGTCTGCCGGACAAAATATGATTACTCCCAGATGGAATGAAGAGTGTGACTTAATCAGAATAAAGAACAAGTCCACTCTGAAATTCTCACGATTATTTATAAGGTGTTCGGCAATTGAGGACCCTAACTAATTCCCGAGATTATCACCTTATAAATAATCGTGACTTACTTGGGAACCAGTTAAACACAGAAAATTGATCAACCAATTCCAGCTAGATATCATAACATCAACTTGATATAAATATATATATATATATATATATATATATATATATATATATATATATATATCGAGTGAGAGAGACTGAGAGAGAGAAAGAGAGATATATAAAGAAAAACAGGGTATATAAATGTATGTGCTGAAAAAAGCCATAATGACGATTTCTGTTTTGCTTAAATGTCAGTTTCTACAGACACAGACCTATATATATATATATATATATATATATATATATATATATATATATATATATATATATATATATATATCCAAAATGCAGTAAATGAAATGCTACAGTGCAAAATTAGAAGATAAAAAAGCAAGAAAAACGATATACGGAAAAAATAGAGCAGAAAATTCTAAGTAATCAACTACAGTATTGTTAATTGGTTTATACACATACACATACACACGCACTCACACACATGTGCGCATATATATATATATATATATATATATATATATATATATATATATATATATATATATATATATAATGCACATGTGTGGGGGGAGGGGTGGTGGGTGTGTGATCTGATGATTGTTTTCAGCGTGAAACTCGAATTACTATTTCATTATCAAGGATTACCATTTTCTCATTTCTATCTATCTATCTATCTATCTATCTATCTATCTATCTATCTATCTATCTATCTATCTATCTCTCTCTCTCTCTATATATATATATATAGATAGATAGATAGATAGATAGATAGATAGAAATAATACGTTAATGCAAGAAGCATTTTTTTACATGGTTTCTCAGCTTGATAACATTGGAGCCACACGTTACAATCAATACACAATTTCCTTAAAATTAAATTTTCTCCTTGAAAAGCGTCTCTTTTATTTTGCAACAATGGCATAACTAAAAGAACTACAAGGCAAACGTGATGTTTTTTATTACTTGTCGCTCACGAGAAAACTGAATTCGCATCGCGCAGAGAAACGTTTGCTTTTGTTCACGAAATGCAATTATGAAAAGGATAAATTAAAATTCTATGCAACGTGCAAGATTTATGAAAGCATGCAGAATTCATCAAAGGGAGGTAAACAAAAGTGCCGTCACTGGCTCATGTGCATAATTAAAGGCTCTGTTTCGCCCGAACTACTGTTCTCACGTAAATGCTTTATATATATTTCTCCACACCCTGTTCTATCACATTTAGGTAACTATTTCCCACCTCTCATTTCTTCTATTTCTCTGTCTCTCCATCTCTCTCTGTCTCTCCAACTCTCACTTTCTCTCTCTCTCTGTCCCTCTCTCTCTCTCTCTCTCTCTCTCTCTCTGTACATATATATATATATATATAGGCACACACGCACACACACACGATCATATATATATATATATATATATATATATATATATATATATATATATATATATGTACAAATCAGTTATTACCTGGGTCGTTAAACCGTTGGTATAACTAGTAGAACAAGACGCTTTTGATGGCTCTGATTCTATCTATGTGTGTGTGTGTGTGTGTGTGGAAACGATTAAAAATGATTATTAAAAGTAATAACCGTAAAATTCAAGATCGATATATATTTCTCTCTCTCTCTTTATATATATATATATATATATATATATATATATATATATATAAGGGGAAACTATTATTAAAAGTAAAAACCGTTAGGTAGATAGATATTGTAGCCAAATATTTGACTTTTAAGTCGCTCTATCTTTCTGTGTTGAGGACTATTATTAAAACAATGGTAACTTGGTTTATAACTATATATACCCAATCTATCAGCTCTGATTAAGGGACAAAAAATTCAAAGCAGTTAAGTTGAGACTACCAGACAAATATCTGAAATTCCATCTACTTGCCTTCCAATTTTTTTCGGCGATAAAATCATACAATAAACTGTTAAAAACAATATTTCTCACTCTAAGAGAAAAGATTCCTATTACCAGGAAAAGGATTATCATAAGATTATCACTCTTAGAAAAGTACATCCTTACCCGTTTCTTTTAATTATTATTAAAAGCTTTTTTTTCCTTGAACAAGATGCCAGGTTTTTATTATTTTTACTATTTTCTAATTAAAACGGGTATTATTAAGTCTCATTAATTACCATATCTCGAACAATGAAACTTTAGCAGTGAATATTTTGCAGTTCAAAAATAAAAACACGTCTTCAATATTTTCATATGTGTTCGTATGCGTAATGGGTTTATAACATTCCAATGCTGTGTATAGTATACTTATAAAAAATTGTTTCTGTCCTATATTTAATGGGTTTCAACCTGCGTGGGTTATTTAATGCTAAATCCATACTTGTAGAAGAACAGAAGTAATAATATAACAGGGGGTGGGGATAGAAGAACTCATACTTTTTCCAGGGGAATTAGTTTGAAAAGGGGACCTGATAGCGTGACTGAAGTTCGAACTTACTTACTTCAAAACCGTAGCTCAATACTTTAGCCATTGCATCACGGTAAAAATTGATTCTGATAATATCCATTCTGTCTCTACAATGTTCACCAAACATAATAAGATATGGTAATCAGTGGTTTAAATAAAAAAAAAACCTTTTTCGCTGGATATTGATGCACAGGAATCAGTTTTTTTTTTAAAAATCATTTTCTACAAAACTATTTCGCATGTTTGAATTTAAAATTTTGATGAAAATATTTGATAAATGATTAAAAACACGAACAGTGGTTGTTGTTACGTTACGAACAAACGTTTTAGTATAAACAGTTATTCATTATTAAGCTATGTATATATATATAATATATATATATATATTGACTGCATTTCTTCATTTATACAAATTTTGTTGAACATAATAGACACTTTCTATCTACATATTTTCTTGTTGATCCTTTCATATTGCCGTATTGATTTTCTTGTTGATCCTTTCATATTGCCGTATTGATTTTATAGTATTCAGAGGGTACTGATTAATATATTTTCCATAATTGTTTATTTCCCAAGTACTTTCTGTCCGACTTTGGGCCGTCATCAAGGGAGGATATATGGTTTGAAAATTCTGTTAAGTTTGTGTTGCATGTTTCTCATATATAGTGCTTCGAGAATTTGTAGTTTTTTTTTGTTTCTTTTATGTTCTAATATAGTTGTACTTTCGATATATATATATATAATGAAAAAAAGCATGACATTCACTGGATTTGTTTATTTATAGATGAAAATCGGTCTCCGTTAAGTGTTCCAGTTCTTATTAGAAAGGGAATTGTTACTATACGAAGATACACGATCACATATCTAAATTGCCCTGATAACGGTTTAATATAAATCTCTAAACGGAACGTTGGCAGAATATTCAACTCTTAATAAACTTATCCAATGAGTAAGTTGGTTTTTCATACTTTATACTTACATAACTTTTTTTTTACTTACTGTTGGATTCATTTCCATTTTCTCGGTTTGTTATATATATATATATATATATATATATATATATATATATATATATATATTCGTGGTTCCTTCAATAAGTTTCCAGAATTTGATGTACCGGAATTTAAAATTGTCGTAGACTCTTGAAAATTCACTATGATATTGCTATACATTTTATGAAATGACTGAACATTTTTATTATTTCGGGTTTAAATGAAGAGCTAGAGCAGGAATTGAAATACACCCTACTAAAGCCTGATTGGCACAGCTGGTGAATTTCAAAAATGCAATCTGGACATGAGGATACTTTAAAATGCAATAAATGCAATACTTTTCAGTTTTAAACTTGGAAAAAATGCCACAGAAACGTATGGAATGATTCAGACTGCTTTTCGACCGTCTTGCATAAATCGACCATCAGTTTTTGAGTGGCATAAGAGATTCAAGGAAGGCCGGGCGTCTGTGAGGGATGATGAGAGGTATGGGAGGAGTAAGGATGTCAATACATCAGAGTTGATTGGCCAAAGGGTTAGGGTTAGGGTCAATGTGTTGAGGTTTTAAGGGAGTTCAGGAAAAGATTCTGTCGGGAGAGGTGAGCACTATTCAAATCGGGTCATTGGAATTTCCAGCAGGACAATGCACCAGTCCGCAACTCCATCCTTGTCACAGACTATTTGACCAAGATGGGCATCAAGACAGTTCCCCACCATTTCTTTAGTCCAGACTTTGCTTCCTGTGACGTTTGGTTATTCCCTAAGCTCACAGGCTGTCGTTATGATACAATTGAAGAGATGAAAGAGGCTGTGACGAAGGTCATTGACACGCTCACACAAGGGGATTTCTATGGGGCCTTCCTGAGGTTGTTGGAACGATACAAGTACATTGCAGCTGGAGGAGATTACTTCGAAGGGGACTAGAGTTTCATGTGTGTACTATCAATAAAAGTACCCAAACGAAAAAAGTCTGGAAACTTATTTGACGATCCTTGTATAAATATATATATATATATATATATATAAGTACTCTCTCTCTCTCTCTCTCTCTCTCTCTTATATATATATATATATATATATATATATATATATATATATATATATATACACTAGTTCTCTCAACACCGGCACTAAATTATGCGCCAAGTACAGTTATACATGAGAAATACTAGATTGATTTCACAGATTTGTAATTGTGAAGGACCGTTTGGAGCATCCACACTTTTAGGATGATTTGAAAACAGAAGAATGTTGCACCAATCTTCCATTAATTATTATGACAACATTCTTTAGGTTTTCAAATACAACATTATTCCTTCTTCTTGACAGTTTGACTACAATCTGATCGACAACATTGTCCACAGTTAAAAAGGAAGTGATAGATTCATGCCTTTCTAAAGCAATTATTAGCTAAAGTAAAAGTCAAACAGGATTTACACTTATCTCACTGGTTTAATCTTTCTATCAACGTAAACATTTACAACATAAGCTCCACCTTATTTATATGTGCCTTTCAATGTATGTGTTTGTATGACAGACAATCAGACTGGGACAATCTGAGAGAAGGAATGAAATTTTATATTCACATGTACTAACAGTTCAGTTATTGATAGAAAAATAAAAGTTAATATGCATTATATATAAAGTAAGTAAAGTTGGGCGACCTTAGTCTGAAAGCTCTTTTTCCAATAGCTACTACACCGAGGTGTAGGTGAGAGCGCTATTCTTTTCCCTGGATTGCTCCACTTGGCCCTTGAACATTACCTTATAATGCTGAGCGTTAAGCAAGGCAGCATCAAGTACCATTTTTTGAGTCTTTGGTATGACTCGACCTAGGATTTAACCCTGGTCTTCCGGATCATTCGCGAGTCTCATATATATTAATAAAATGGGTGCTTATCAACGATGACTAGTTTCATGCCGCCTTTATATGACTATCATCAGAAAAAGAAAGATTCTGTACAAATCGGAAAAAACGAAAAATACTGTCAAAAATGTTTACGTTAGAATTGTGTATAATGCTTTTCTGTGTGTGTATGTGTGTGTCTGTGTGCGTGTCTGTGCATGTGCTTTTAAATTATATTTAAGTATTGTGGTGTGTGATCAAATATATTCTGTGTTAAATTGCAATATTTAAGTTGTAAATAAGTTGGCGACCGTAATCTAGGGCGACCAGAAGGCTCTCTTTTCATTAGCTAATACACCGAGGTATAGGGGGCACAATTCCTTTCTCTGGATTGCACCACTTTACCCTCGATAGTACCTTATATTGCTGAGTGATAAGCAAGGAGGTATCAACTACCATTTTTAAAGCTTTTGATATGACGAGACCTGGGAGTGAACCCTGGTATCCCTGACCATTGGAGAACACTCTACCCACTAGACCATTGAGCCGGTTTTTATTAGTTGCCTATGTCATGCTTAATGTTGTATTACGTATACGTTATTGTAATCCATGATGATATGTACCCCAGGAATATGATATATATACTATATTAAAAGGTACTTCTAACAATCATGAAATTATTGCGAACATTACATCAACAGGTCTTCTTTGCTTATCTGCGATCATTTCTTTCATATGAGATAGTGACAACCATACACTGCTGTGATATATATATATATATATGATAGATATTTATACATCTATCTTATGTAACTATAGAGATATAGCTTTGGTAATTATGTAATATATTCAAGATAGGACCAAGATACAAATATGTGAAATATACATAGGGAATCCCGAAAAATACGAAACACTGACGACTCTCTTGGTGTTACGTTCCGCTCTCTGGTCAAACAAACGACAACACGGACTATATATATAACAATATATATTTATTTTCTCGACGGACGCTTGCGTGAAGTAGGAGCAGTCAGGAGAGGAATTGGAATCGTTCGTCTATGAGGCTTGAACTCTTCGATATAAGTAGACGATGGCCGGGACAACACACACAGAGTGACGACGAGGTCAGCTTCGTGAACAGCGGAATCTTTTTACTCCTTTTATTTCCCCTCTTTTGGAGTTGTGCTGTTTTTCTTCTTCTTCTTCTCTTTTCGGTGTTGGACTTTTCTCCTTTTTCTTTCTGGGGAGTGCCGAATTTGTTCTTGTTTTTGGTCTCTTTTCCTTGTTTCTTATTTTCTGGGGGCCTTGAGTTTTCTCTCTCTCTCTCTCTCTCCTTCGATCGCCTGATCAAGCCGCTCCGAAATAGATCCCTAATTGTTCTTAGCCGCTTCTCTGATCGTCTCCGTGGAATCATGGTAACCCAGTCGTACTATGCCTAGCTCTGGCGCCAAATATCACATTGACCATATTCACAATTAACGCTATGTGTGAAATGGACATATAATGTTCATAACGATAGAACATAGGAATCTCGAAATTCGAAAACACGTAACTACTTCTTGTTCAGGTACGAAACCTTTTATTAACTTTGAGTTAAAGGTTTCGACGTAAGGAGGAGAGACACAATCTTCTATGCTGTCTTATTCATTTGGCCCCGATCTCGTGCAGCCCCCATAGGGCGCAAGTTCGCCTCGCACCTGCGAGCTCCAAAAGTCGATCTTTCTCGTTTGGTGTCTAGTACTCGACTCTCTAACTTTCTTCAGATTCTCACACAAACCTCCGCGCGCTTCCGGTGCGTGACGTCACCCGTACCCTGTCACCCGTTTCGTCTCGGACTATTATGACATCTGAGTGACACCTCCATCCGCCAGCGCGCCCGCGTTTACACCTGCCTCAATGTTGCTCCCAACTAACCCATGTGCTGAGCCGAAAGGTTCTCAGCCTAACTAAACTCAAAGGCATAAACCGAAATCCCTCGGCTATTATATAACATTGGTTGAGGTACGAAATTTTTATTACCTTCTTGACTTTTAGGTATTTGACACGAGGAGAGAGAGAGACACACAATTTTTAATATACTGACTGTTTCATCTGACCCAACGAACGCGCGTGCGCACCCCGTAGCAAACAACTGGACTGGCTTCGCCCCGTCTAAGTCCAAATTTCAATTCACTGCTTTTATTCAAAATCACTAAGAATCTTAGCCCATCGCGTCGAGGCATGACGTCATTCAAATCCCCAGTTCATTTCCTATCTGGGGTATTTATTGTGACAATTATGCCAAATAAATAAAGATTCCTACGGAAAGATCTCTCAGTTTGGTTGTGTTTTATGGTATATCAACCATTGCTGATTATTTAATGTCAAACTCTGTTTTTTCATATATATTAAACATGTTTTGTAGATACACACAGTTTGATGATCAAACAATTCTCTTTCATAAAATTCAATTTAGCATAAGTCATTTTCTGGAACACTGTTTAAATGCCAAACTATTCTATTTGACCCATAGATAGGACCCTATCAGGAGCTACCACTCCAGGCCAGAATGATCGTTGGGGCAAGAGCAATGAAGGTGTACTTCATATTTCGCAAAGCTCCTGCAATTCTGGAGCCTCACCATTAAATCGTTTAGTGTCATATCCAGGACTTTCGTTGCAGAGGCGTTCTTACTCCTCCGCGGAGATGCAGTCGATGTGTTCTACAGTCCCACAGTTTAAAAAATTGTATGGTTGAAATGTTAATCCTCATTAGCGATACATGAAAAAAGCCGTATTCTGAAACACCCTATATTCTTGATTAGGTATTGTCTTTGTATTGCCCTGATTTCATGACAAGTAAAATATTTTTGTTCGCAATTTTTCTGCCTCCATTGTTTAAAAACTTGAACCTTCTGATAAGCCAGTGGAAGTTGATATAAATTTAGTGATCGATCCTGCATGGGTTGTCGCCAAGAAGAGAGATTACTTTCAATGACAATTTCACCATATTCACATATACATAATATGATCTAAAAGCACAAGTATGCTGCTTCCCAAAAACATATTGCCCAGTCGGCTGGGGCTGTAGAATACACCGACTGCATCTCTGCAGAGGGGTAAGACCCCACCCCGTGAATGTGTCCTAGATATGACATTAAACAATCTGATGGTGAGATTCCAGTGATGCTTGGGCTTGGGGATTGCGGAGCACCCTTCATTGCCATTGCTCCTGGTAGCACCTGATAGGGTCCTATCTATGGGTTAAATAGACCTAACTGCATACGTATGCTAAACTGAATTGTTTAAAATAGAACTGTTTGACTAAACTAAATAGCTTTAAATAGAAATGTTTTTGACAATTAAACTGTACTTGACTTTAAATTGTGTGCTTATGCTAAACTGGATTGTTTGAAATGGAACTGTTTTTGACATTGAAACTAACCTGAATTGTGTAATATAGAATTGCTTTGACATTAAACTGTGTAAACAAAATCTGTACTAATACTAAACTGAATTAGCTCTGTTTGAATAAACTGAATAGCTTGAAATAGAACTGTCTTTCACAATTAAACTGTGTACTCATGCTAAACTGAATAGTTTGAAATAGAACTGACTATTTGTATAAAAATGGATTTGGCGTTAAATAATCTACACAGGTCGTAATGCCATAAAAACTTCCTTACTCCTCCCACACCTCTCATCATCCCTCACAGATTCCGGCCTTCCTTGAATCTCTTATGCCACTCAAAAACTGATGCTCGATTCATGCAAGATGGTCGAAAAGCAGTCTGGAGCATTTCATACATTTCTGTGGCATCATTTTTCCAAGTTTAAAACACAATTTTATTGCATATCGTTCTTCTAAAGTGTCAGATAGCATTTTTGAAATTCACCAGCAGTGACAATCAGGCTTTAGTTGGGTGTAATCCAATTCCTGCTGTAGCAGTTAATTTGAACCTGAAATCATAAAAATTAGTCAGTCATTTCATAAGATGTATAGCAATAACCTACGGAATTTTCAAGTGTCTACGACAATTTTAAATGCCCATACGAAAAAAGTCTGTAAACTTATCGTATTCACGTCCTATATATATATATATATATGTGTGTGTGTGTGTGTGTGTGTGTGTGTGTGTGTGTGTGTGTGTAAGAGAGAGAGAGAGAGAGGGAGAAAGAGAGAGAGAGAGAGAGAGAGAGAGAGAGAGGAAAAAGGAAGAACTTGTGAAGAAAGATTGAAATGAATTTTTTACTACTCGAAACCAAGTGTATCTCGTATATGTACATCGAATTCACAACTCTAAAAACAAACCATAAGAAACAATAGGAAATTCAAAATAACTTCACAATAATAATATTTTACGCATATACCATTGGAAAAGGTGAACTCAGTTGAAAGATTTATGATTAGCCTTGAATCTCCCTTGTAGTATGAAGTGAACGGAAAAATATGTTGTACAAGAAAATATTTCCACCTAATCTGCAAGATCTTCATATTAGACACTAATTGAACGACATTCAATTAAGAAGTAATAAATATTTACAACATTCACCTGTAAATCAAATCCATGATTGCATTCGAAATTTTTGGAATATTTTTGAAGGCTTAATGTGACATTAGACAAGGTTCGATTTTGTGCGATAACATCTGACATGCAGGAAGTTGTGGACATACATTATCTTTTTTTGTGGGGTATAGCATATCAACTCTTGTAGGTTATTTAATGCCAAATCCATGTTTATACAAGTGAACAGTTCTATTTCAAACAATTCAGTTTAGCATGGGTACATTGTTTAACTGGAAAAAAAACATTTCTATTTTAAACTAATCAGTTTAGTCAAATAATAATAATAATAATACAAACAATTTAGTTTAGTATAAGTATAGTTTTTGTTTACTCACAGATAAATGTCAAAACAGTTTTATTTCAACAATTCAGTTTAGCATAATTACGCAGTTTACATGTCAAAACAGTTCTATTGCAAGCAATTTAGTTTAGTATAAATACGCAGTTTAGTTCTATTGGACCAATAGATAGGGCCCTATCAGGTGCTACCACTCCAGACCAGTGTGAATCTGGAGCTATTGCAATGAAGGGGTACTCTGCATTCCCTAAAGTTTTTGCATTATAGGAACCTCATCATCAGATTGTTTAGTGTCATATGTATGACACTCGTTAGAACGTCTTATCCCTCTGCAGAGGTGCAGTTGGTGTATTCTACAGACCCAGCCAGCTGGTCAGTATGAAGTCCTTTCAAAAAGCATTGCAAGTAAAATAGTATTTTAATGACAAAAACTGAGGAAGCGTTCTCAAAAAAGGGTTAAATTGGTATTCCCCACATATTTTTCAGCTGACCAGTTCCGTTGGTTGTTGTTTTTTTTATAGCGAATAAACTCTTGTAGTTTATTCAATGTTTATACATACATCAGATATGCTTTATTTCTAAGCTAATAATCTGTTAGTAATATTTTTAAAGGAGTCAGAGCTCATTTATTCGCACAGATAAATGGTTTCAAGTAATAAACACTATGTATAATTTACAACAGTCTTTTATTTACACCCAGTTAAATGGATATACATAACATTTATCTGTGAATAATTTATTGGCGATTTTGTTTTAAAAAAATCTATTTGCACACGTTTAAATGATTTCAGGTATTTCGATGCAAATCAATAATTCACTTTTTTGTACGAAATGAAGTTATTTCAAATATTCAACTCTTTTTATCATTAAGTGTTTTCGGACTATTGTCTTCATCTTTATTGTTATTTCCAAGTTTCGGCCGATATGTCCTCCGGCCTTCTTAACGTGTTAGTCGAACTCGGGAACCTACACGGAACATCGAACTACGTCCTTTATTGAACCCACGGGGTCACCTTGGACGTTCATCTTCGTTTTAAAGATGAAGTTCCGTGTAAGTTCCCGAGTTCGACAAACACCTGAAGAAGGCCCGAGGACATATCGACCGAAACCTGGTGAAAATAAGAATAAAGATGAAGACAATAGTCCGGAAACCTTTAATGATGTAAATCATCAAGCTTCTTCTAAGAAATTTAGACAACTAATATTCTCTTCTTATAGTTTTATTTGCACTCAGTTGAATGCTCTCAAGAAGTGCGATGCAATACCAAAAAGATCAATTATTTTCACATAGTTAAAGGGTTTAAAGTATTGCAATATTAATTCAATTTAGCACCAGTCATTTGTGTCCACACAGTTAAATGGTTAAGTAGTTCTATTTGATCCATAAATATGATCAGGAAATAATGGCAGTGAAGAGGTATGCCGCATTCCTCAAAAATCCAGAATTGGAGTTTCGCTATCACATGCTTTAGTGTCATGTCTAGGCCAAGGGTGGAGTTTTTCATCTCTACAGAGATGCATTCCGTGCATTCTACAGCGAGAGCCGATTGGACTCTTCAGTGTACCGTTGATCAAATCACCTCTGAAACTTATTTGAAATCATATGAAGCTGCGCACACCTAATTAAAAAAATATTTTTTCTTTATCCTAGAATATTAAAATTGACATGACTTTTCCGTTTATTAAACAAGAAAATGTCTGGTTAGTATGATGGTGAAGTATTACAATCTTACATTTGCCGAAAACATTCTTTTCGAAAATATTCGAAACTGGTTCGATAACTTTTTTTAATGAAGACTGCGTATAGAATAAAGTGGTGATACCAAGACAATAGCCAAGACATCTAGTTATTCTTAATTTATGATATAATTTTCTTAACTGCGTTCACGTCTTTATTCGAATTTTAAAATAATACGATTAATAGCTTCAGTCTTGATACGTTTCTATCGCAGGCAATAGGCCGTTCAACTGCTGTTTTGTAAGATGTTGCGTCCACAATCACCCAGTTACTCTGTCCCAGCTTGTCACTGGATTATAGATTCTGAGGAAGGAGAGTATTATACGAGCAAGCCTAGCATATAATAACAGAAACCATGGATGTAGCATGGTGGATGTGAACTAAATTGAAAATGTCCAAAGGAGATTCGACGGCTCGTTTCACCAGATGTTGAGCGGAGGATCATCATAGAAAAATGGCCAAAATCAAATAGTTCGTTTAGGAATTTACTGCTGCTCTCTTGCAAAGGTTGCGTTTATTCATGAGCAAAATAGCCACCAAAGTATTACTTTATATATACAGAGATTTAAGAGTGTGACTGTTTTCCCTTCTCATGCCAGTCAGATAACTTTAAGTCTCATGTATTTGTAAGAAAAATTGCAATATCCAAATGAAAAATTCAATCTTCACCTGAATGGTTGCATCTTTCATTTGAATATTATTAGTATATTATTTACAAATAAATGAAACATATACATGACATTAACATAAACTGGTGAGAATACATTTATTTATTTAAGATTCTACTGAGTTGTATTGGCTAGTATTTGAGAATATTTCTGATTTAAGAAAAACGTTTTCATAGTGATTTTTTTATTTCACACACACACATACACACACACACACACACACTATATATATATATATATATATATATATATATATATATATATATGAATTGAGCTCTCGGTAGCCGTTAAGCGGTTGTGTGTAAACAATAGTAATTGGGATTCATAACCATTTAAAATTTACTTCGCTGCTGCTGGTTTCCTCGTGGCTGAGGGGTAGAGTCTTGGATTGGCGTTTGAGTCAACCGGGTTTCGATCCCAGCTACGGTAATCTAGTATGTTTAGCCACACTGATGAGTTCTGATTGAACGAAACATATCTGTCTGTGGATGACTATATATCTATATATATATATAGTGAAAGTTAAGCATCTATTCCCTCACCAGCTTGAGGTAATTAGGTCAGACAGGGCTCTTTAACCTTGGTATGGCAACCGTTCCAGGAGAACTGTGAATTCAAACTTGCTAAACTCCGCGTTTAAAAAACAGACATACACACACACAAATTTATATATATCGAGAGAGCGGTTACATATTATTAGAAATAAGCATACATTTTAACGGAAATATGAATGTGAGTAACTCTCATATTTTTCTTCATGTTAAAATGTTACATTTAGGTCTAATTTAGTCTGTGCCTAAAACGGATATTGAAATGGTAAAAAAACAAAGCGAAGAAAATATACTCTAATATCTCTAGTACTTCATTTTAGCAAGAAAATAATTATTCAATGTGTGTTTATTTCACATGCCTCTAGCACTTTCTTTACTGGACTCACATTTATCTCACCATTTATTCTCATCATTATTTCCCAGAGAGACTGAATCAGTTGCTATCTCATCACGTTTAACTAGTCTTACGGCCACTTACAAACCATTGCTTTCTTACACACAGAATTTTCATGTTCTGAGATACAGTGGTTGTTGTTTTTTCTTTTTTTTTTCTTCAAAATTGCTGTCTATTTCTACAGGAAAGTGTTTTCAGGCGTTATAGAAATGTGCATGTACAACCTGATAGTTACTTCAAACCATTAGTGAACTAGATATATTTTTATTTGGATTGCAATTCTTTTTTATCCTAGAAGGACCGGAAAAACTCTGAACTATTCTGCAAGACTGAATTGTCATATACTCTGCGCAAGGAAAAATGAAAACATGAAATATATCATGTGATATCTGCCTTTTTTAACTTTATTATTATCATAGCATTTTTGCTTTTTCTTCCCATATACAAATAATTTTTAATTAGATTTGCTATACTGCCAAGAAGAAAATTTAATTAACTAGCAATCTACACAATAATTTTAACTTAAATCATTCATTTGTTTTTCTTTACTATGGCAACACTATATAATATGATAGAATTATTTTCAAGCAGCGTAGAAATTGTCAGTTTGAACATTTAATTCAAGGTGATTTTTTCTCTTTCGTTCAACCGACGAGAAAGACAAGCAACTACGAGTCATAACAAATACAACGGTATTTGTTACACGCCACACCAAATGGGCGAGTACGGCACAAGGCCTTTTTATGGTGGATCCGAGCACAGGGATGTAACCCAGACATGTCCGGCATTCCCTAAAATGACTCGGGCCCAGTCGGCATTCCCCTAAAAATGGCGCCTTAGGCACCAGGCAATAAACCTAACCCCTCTGAGGAGGGTGAGAGACTGGGGGTACGGCCCACTGAGGCTCGAGGATTGTCAGTCTTGATTGCGTGACGCGAATACTAGTCCTCCCCGGCACCCCTCCAGGCAGTCCAGACTGACTACCGTATCCAGAGACGTAACACACCCTATCAGATCCGTGCGGCTGATACTATGGCCGGCTGAATTGTGCCCCACCAACTGGATTGATACAGTTGGGCAAAACCACAACAGCTTAGCAACCCAATCGTTATAACAAATACAACGGACGGAATCTTCAAATATTCAATACAAGTGAGTTTCATTTAACGGTTACACGATTTAAACAATAAAATGAACCTACTCCTTCATAAACAAGTTTTTTTGGTGGCACTTAGAATGCACTTACTATATCCCTCAGAGAAGGTTAATTCCCTCCCCAATTAGAAGTTTCCTGGGTATGACTCTAAACTGCATCTGAGGGTGAAGCTGAAGATCTGGTGAGCGGGCTATTGATTTGTATTGCCACTACTCCAAGGTCCAATCCAATATAGAATAGTAGTTCCTGTTAGAATTCAGTCAATGGAAAATTGTTTGTTTGTTTAATGGCATGTCAACCTTCTTTGGTTATTTAATACCAAATCTATCCTAGAAAAATAGTAGTAGTAGTAGTATTTAATCCCTATCTGAGAGGATAATGGGGTTCATACCTTTACCAAGGGTATTTGTCCGAAAGTGAACGTCATAGCGCGAATGGAGTTCGTACTCGCTTTCTAGGATTCTGCAGTCCAGCGCTTTAGCCATTATGCCACCTCCTTGGGCCAAATAGATGTACTTAAAAATAGTCGTATTCTATATAACCAAGTGAAAAATAAGCAAAAACTTTTGAAACAACTACACGGAAAATATTAATATGAATTCTGTTCTCTAATCACTAAGCATAAAACAACCCCACACGGATTGAACTGCCGTTAAAATCAATCAACTTATCATCTCACTGAGAAAGTGTTCTTTTTTTTCTGTTTTAAATCTAAGTATTATAGCTATTTTTAAGAATTATATGTATTATGAATAAAAAAAAATGAATAGTATGTATTAGAGCTAGATTTTTTTTTAAATTATATGCATTATACCCTGATTTTTTAAAAAGATTGTATGTATTATAGCTTGATTTTTTTAATTATATAGATTATAGCTAGATATTTTAGAATTATATATATTATAGCTAGATTCTAGGGACAGAAAAACAATAACCTGAAAATTACACCAGAAAAAATTTTAAGCATAACAATATTCTGTCTTGATTTTGTAACTTTTTTTACACAATATTTCTTCTTCTTCAACTCTGCATTAATATGTAGAATTTTATTTTTCTATTGACTACTCTCGGGCACCCAACATATTCTGTATTAATTGTTTAACTTTCCAATCTATCTCTACTTTTTACTGTTTTCACAGAAATGTGTAAAAACATTTTTTTGTGCAGAATACAAATACTATTAATACAATATCTTTATACAGGTCAATTTCTATTTACTGATCCATCCAGTAGTTTCCCTAAAATAATCTCTTAAAGTTTTTTTTTCTAACCATCTTTTGTGAAAACATTCAACTTAATCTTCTATTTTTTTTAAAGATACTTTTCAATCTGATAATACAATTTGTTTCAAAAATATATAACTCTATTAGCCCCCACAAAATCCATTTCTTTTATAGACTTAATTTTGAAATCTGTCTTGACAGTAAATATCCGGTTTGAGGGGAAATATTTAAAAAATTGTCTACCATAATCAGAAATTCCATTAATTACTTTGAAAGTTTCAATCAGATCAACACTTATTTTTCTTTTTGAAAAAAAAATTTAACCTCTTCCTCTCAGAGTAATTTATTTCTTTTTAAGATTTTGCCACTTTCCTTTTTATGTAGTTATTTGGGTGTCTCCCTACAGATGAACCCGCTCTCATGTGATACATAACGGCTAAGCTCTCTTCTGCGCAGTCTCGGTGAGCCATCACGAAGAACGGGTGTAATGTTCATGATTGTGTTAAGCTGAGGAGATATTTCTCACAGCTATCGGTTATGTATGTACGATTTTCCTTCAATTTATTTTTATCACATTTCCGAGGCGTGTTATCATTTCAACCTCCCCTTGACGATAACAGTACTCTTATCTCAAAATTACTTTTGTGGACCATCATTTAACCTGTGGTCAAAAATATTTTTCCCACATATCAAATTATTTATCTCTCTCCCTTTGACTGCTTATGGCATATTTTTTAACCATATTATTAAATGAGCTGGGCTAGCATTATTAGAAAGGTTGATAATCCTTGTCCTTGGGCTGTAACAAAGCGGAACCTAGTAAATACCTTTTTTGACACCTGATGACCTGCATTGCTCGTCCTGTTGTAGATATTTAGACTGCATCGTCTGCAGAAAGGTAAGGCTTCCAAACAAAAATGTTCTATTCAGAGAATGATGCAAAACTGCACCCGGTGATGAAACTTTACCAGTTGAGTGTAGAGTACATCTTTCATGCCATTAATTCCAGATCCACTCCGAACAGGAGTTGTAGCACTTCTTAGAGTTCTATCTATGTGTCAAATAGATTTGCTTGAAAAATATTAGTATCGTGCTTTTTGGTTTGGTTTGGTTTGGTTTAATGGCACATCAAGAATTGTTGGGTATTCAATCCATTTTATACATATAAACAGTTCTATTTCAAACAATTCAGCTTAGCATAAGTACAGTTTTTTGTTAACATACGGTTAAATGTCAAAACAGTTCCATTTCTAAAAAAATAGTTTAGCAAATGTACATAGTCTATTTTGATTTTACCCATAGATTGGACCCTATTAGGTGCTACCACACAGGACCAGAGAAGGCCTGGGAGCGATGGGGTACTCCTCATTCCCCAAAAGCTCCAGCAGTACAAGAACCTCACCACCAGATTATTAAGTGTCATATGCCGGACACTCTTTATGGGGGTCTTATCCCTCTGCAGAGAAGCAGTCGGAGCATTCTACAGACCCAGCTGACTAGACCACTCTTTGGGGGAGTCGTACCCTTCTGCAAAGATGCAGTCAGTGTATTCTACAGCCCTAAACGACTGGACCAAGTATTGTACAGGAATGTATTAAACTATATAAGATTGTTCAAGCAAATGATTGTGGTTAAATAGGATTAGTTACTTGAAAAATATAAAATTGTGGTTTGATTTGGTAATGGCATATCAACCTTTGTAGGTTATTTAATGCCAAATCTATTCTCCTAGAAGAACAGTAGTGGTACTATTTAACCCCTAGCTGGGGGAATAAGGAGGTTCATACCTTTCCCAACGGTATTTGTCCGAAAGTGAACGTAATAGCGCGACTGGAGTACGAACTCGCGTACTACGATTCCGCAGTCCAACGCTTCAACCATTACACCACGAGGACTCGCCCCTATAAAATTGTGTATAGATTATTAGCATTAGGTAGATACACTTGAAGTCATAAAACTGTGTGCAAATTATATACTGCAAAGGAATACTGATGTCATATAACCGTTCAAACAAATGGAGGTGCCCGTGGTGTAATGGTTATCATCGCAGGAATTGGACACGGCGACACGAGTTCAATTCCTGGACTGATTGCATTTCACATAGCACTAATACCCTTGGGAAAGCTATGAATCCAATTATTCCCCCTCAAGCTATGGGTAAATAGTAGGGCAGACTAGAGTCTTCAGCCTTGGTGAGGCAACTAGTCTAGGAGAAGGAAAACTCTGAATTCAAACCTGTTAAACTCCGCTAAAAAAATTGACCTTGGTTCATATCCTGCCCGAGCGGAGGGGTTGGGTAAATATGATAACCGTTCAAACAAATGATTATAAACAACTACAAATTTGTAAAATGCAATGGAAAATTAAAAATGTTATGATTTTAAGTATTTACAATTTATTAAAATCTGACAGCAAATAACACATAAAAGAAGCAGATGAGCCGTTAAACATATGTATCAAACTGTGACACGAACGCCTTGCGAAATCTTAATAACCTTTTGTTTCTGAAAAAGGCACAAAAAAACGAGAAAACTTTAACATCGAAGTAGAAATACAAAGTGTGTATTTATCCAAACCCTCTGCCACGCGTAAAACGCGACACAAGGTCAATTTTTTAAACGGAATACAGCAGGTTTGAATTCAGATTTTTCCTTCTCAAGTCTTGATGCCATACTAAGGTGAAATAGATCATTCTGCCTTCCTAATTTCTTGCCGGCTAGAGAGTGAAATTTCTTTTCCTAACCGTATTATCTCTATGTGAAATATCAATAACTTCATCTAGGACTTAAAATCAGTCGCCGAATTCAATTTCTATGACGATAAACCTAACGCTACAAGCATATCCTAAAATCAAATTCATACGTAAATGATACTAATTAATAGAGATCTTACCCAGTATTTCACTAAGGATTTGCAACCTTCTTTACAAGAAATGACTTCTATTTTATGGACATTATTGATAGAAGTGAAAAAAGACTATATTCTTATGCAATAACGTTTTCTATGTTCCTTCACGATGCAAATAATTTTATAAATTTAGATTTGCTCACCAACGCACACAGGAATCTGTCCAAATCAGCAATACCAATACAAATTGCCTAAAATATAATAAAACTAATCATCTCTTCCATATCTTTCCTTAATTCGCAAGTATTTTAGCAAAAAGTAGAAGTTCTTTGGAAAATTTGCGAAATTTATGGTCGCAAGCACGTAAAACATTTACTGGATTGACAATCCTCTGTCCAATTGCTAAATAATTTGTTCTTTTCTATTGTTATCTTTATAAAACTTTTTCCTGAAAAACGTTTTTTTTTCTTTTTAATTTAGCGAATTTTTATCGTAATGGGCGCAAGAACCTTCCAAACTCCATGGCATAATTCAAGTATTATCTATCTAGTTATCTAGCTATCTTTTGCAATGTACAAATTAGATAAATAGATTCTTTCGGTTTCCAATTTCATGGAGCTTTCACAAGATAAAACATACAGTATACAACATAGAAAAGATTATACTCACCTTTCTCGTATATATATAAAGTCCTCACTTCAATCAGTAAATCTTTCAGATTAATGCTTCAAACAAAGTTGGAAATGTCCAGGTCCTCTAAAACTTGGGCATAAACAGTGGTGCGTCAATACTAATCTGAATGAAAAATAGATGTACTTTTTAAAAAAATAAGTGTTCTCTCAATGTGAATGATAATGTTTTCATATTTCAGCAACGAAATAAGGGCAATAGTCCTTCAAGTTGATTAATGATATCAAAGAAAAAAAAGTATTCTTCTCTTTTTAATTCAAAAGTCGACTATAGAATTCTGAAGTTAAAAGTTGAAAAATTGTAACAATAAAAGAAAAAATAAAATTACGCTTTTAGTTCGAAGCTTTAAATTTAATTTGCTTGAGAGAAATTATTGAACCGACTTACACTTACATTTTTTCATGAAATTAATTAAATAACAAATAATATTTATTGCATAAAAAATATTTGTAAATCGACTGATTTTGTGATGAGTATATGATGTTGGACGAAGTGCTCAGCAAATCTTCTGGGAATACGTGGTATGGCAAAAATATACCGTCCGTGGAGCTTTAATTTTGTTTCATAATTTTAGGAGTCCAAACTTATAATTTGAATAAAAGTATGTACTGCCTAGACCTATAGTCAATTGATTATTCTCTAAACCGTTAGTTTCGGTATACTTTAAACCGGATCGTTGTCCTAATGGGTAGAGTGTTCACCAATGGGCCCGGAGATCTGGGTTCAATCCCAGGTCGTATCATACCAAAGACTTTAAAAGTGGTACAGGAATCCTCTTTGCTTAACACTCAGCAATATAAGGTACGTATCGAGGGTAAAGTGGAGCAATCCATGGAAAGGAGTAGCACCATCCCCTACACCTCAGTGAAGTAGCTATTGGAAAGGGAGCCTTCTGGTCACCCTTGACTACGGTCGCCGTATGGCGAATCATAAGATTGTGTTCATTCATATAACACTCTCCATAGCCACAAAATGTACGTCTGTACGTTTTTTCCCTTTAATAGCCTAAAGATAAATTTAAAGGATTAGATATATGGGGATGTTGGGTGTATAAAAAACAGGATGATGTAGTTTTACATCATATAAAAAGGGAGGATCGGAGGAGCTTCGACTAATGATAAAATCTCACGAATATGTGTGTTGAATAGCAAGGTAACTATTTTGAAGAAAGTCAACGTGAAATTAATAGTTCATTTCTATCTTGGTAAATTCAAATTCAGTCTCTATACTTTTGTACCACAATTTCATTGGTGGCTGGGTTGGTTTCTTTATTTAAACTTTAATGTCAAAACCATTCTTGTAGAAGAACAATAGTGGTAGTATTTAACCCATTATTTGGAAGATAAGTGGGTTCATGCCCTTCTACAAGGTATTAGTCCAAAAGTGAACGTTATAGATGTCATTGTGCATCACTTTAGCCAGTGCACCACGGGTACTCCCCTTTATTCGGAGTAACAGTAATTGTGAAAATAAATAGAATTCATGACTTGAGTTCAAATCTTAGATGAGGTTGATTGCATTTAACTTATAATTCTCTTAGATAAAAACTTAATCCATTTGTTCTCCAACCGCAAAGAAATGTCACATCCTTTGCGAAAGGAGGTTTGGGTAAAAAACACTTTGTATAAGCAGCGTGAACGTACTTAATTGAGTTCGGAATTTTGCTACTAATCTTTGTGAATTGGCGTATACATTTCGAAGAAGTAAGGCTGAAAAAATAGACTAGAGAATAAATGTTTAATTTTTTATTAAAATACTCAGACATTTTGTATAATACATGGAAAGATAATTTACTATATAAAATGGTTTCAGCCGTTTCTTTAGAAATAGTCTCTATGGATACTACCAACCTATTATAATTTTTTATGTTTTTTTACATGAATCTTTGTATTCCATGTACACTAGTTTACATTCAATGGTCGGTTTATTAAACCTAGGTTTATTATTTTTTTCGGTTTTCTTTGTACATTGGGTCAGAGGCTTTTGGCTTCCCAATCCTACAATAAATAGATTAAATTGTGTACTATTTAATCTCGCCTAAAATTTGTTCTAGACAGAAAAATTTCTTAGTTTTCCACTTCAATATATATGTCAATTTTAAGTAATTTGAAGGATATGTATAAAGAAATCTGTCAGAAATAAATTGTCTAAAGGATTAAACAATCTCTCAATCAAACCGTCATATTAAGAGTACGACATTGTAAATTTTCAAAAATAGCTACTACAAAAATAATACAAAAAAAAAAGAAGTAAAAATGAAACAATTTTGGTCATCTAGTTGATTGATCAATATATTGCTTGTTTTGGATGGTATCTCAACTTGTCGACTGTAATTTTCTGTGAAGAAGTTGGGGAACACATTTTCATGTTATATAATTAAGGTAATGATTTTTTTAAAATTAATCATTTTTCGTTAATCCTATTTTGTCATTTAGTTTGATAAGACTTTGAATTACTCAGGTCTCTTAGCCTAGGTAAATAGTCAGATGGTGCAGTCTTATTTCCGCGAAGAAAGGATGTGACTATCATCATAAGAAACCCCCAGACAGATAACGGGACTGTAGTGTGAATGACGTCATGCCCAGAAGAGATGATCTTGAGAATTTAAGAATTTTAAAAGAATTGTTGAGTTTTCTGCCGTTGGAGCGAGAGGTTTAGTTTTTCGGATCTCTACCGGCAGAGATCTTAAACACCACAAGATACGCTACGCGTGGGGAGGAGGGGGTCAGCATAGTACGGTTAGCATTGGTTTTTAATACTTTTTTCTCTTCCCTCGTGCCGACAAGGACTGAAGCCAGAAATCAACCATTCGTATCCGCAACGAAAGAATCCGCCTGTATTTGTATTTGTAATACTATTGTTATTGATATCTTTATGAGTACACAGCATTCATTAAACGTTCATTTTTCTTCTTTTGTCGTTTTTTTAATGTTTTTTTTTCTCGGAGACTTATCAAATACGAATAGCTTTATTAAATATATATTTGGACCATAGATAGGATGTAAACAGGTACTACCACTCTGTATAAGAGTGGACCTAGAAGTGATAGAAACAACGAATTACTCTACACTACTCGGCTCTCCAAAACTGGAGTCTTCCCATCTGATGCATATCAATGTCATACCTTGGATATCCCATTTTTGAGGACAGCTATTCTCCTTATTAGGGAATACGGGCAGTGAATTAAAAGATCAGTAATTCCATCTGGATTTTCTTTGTAGAGAAATAAAGGAACAAATCTGCGTGAAATGACAAAAAAAAAACGAAGAAAAGAGAAATAACAAAGACGATCAGCACGAAACATAGACTTTTACTTATAGGCTGTCCGAAACAAAATTGACGTCATTTTAAAAGCAATTATCTTGAAAGCTACTTAGTCTAAGTGCATGGAATTGAACAGTTTAGGTGGTGAACAAAATCAGTTTAATCTGGGACCGAATTCTTAAGTGTTCACTATGTGCAACGCCTGTGACACAACACATGTCAAGATGGTAGTTAAGTTCTTGCTAAACACACTATAGCATGTCTCCGGTAACATTATCCACAGAGGAAGTGATTCTCTGCTTACATTCATCAATGCTAGCAAGAAGAGTGGGGATACAGAGCAGTCCCGTCACATATCCCTATAAAAAGAAATCACATGGGGACAGGTCCAGTTATAAGAAATAGAAATGATGACGTGACTTCAAACTATGTACGAAGCTGTTTCACTTTGGAAATGCACAACTACATATCTTCTTCCCTCTCTCCAGCTATCAGAGAACTGCCTTCATCCCCACTACGTCCAATCTATCTATCTGGCAGATTCTCATTGAGATAAGCACGAACTGTTCTCTTCCATTAAATATAAAATCTTGTTTCTATATATTCGGTGGAAATTCGAAGTTATTTCAACTAAAATTGTCAAATTATTACCCTGCAAATGTTGTCAAATGTTTTGTGGGACACTCTGCACATATATACAGAGAGAGAGAGAGAGGCAGGGATTGTGAGCAGAAAGACATACAGAGAGGGACAGACAGACACAGAAAGACAGAGTTAGACAGAGAACCAGATAAGGAAAGATAGATAACGAGACAGAGTCCGACAGCTCGAGCGACTGAGTCAGAGAGAGATAGAGACAGAGAGAGAATATGTGTGTGCGAGAAATAGACGTTACAGGAATTGGAAACGACAACATGGCTTAAACCCTGTGGAAATTTGTTTCAATTTTTAAATCCACAACTCTATTTCTTCCGTCTCCTCAGCCATTGCTAAAACAATAGGGCAGCATTGTTTCTTTAACCTTGTTCAAGCAAACAGTTTAAGAGAATGCATTTAAACCAGCAATATTCGGTTTAAGAAATTCCATCCAGTAATATCCTACCCGTGGCGAAGGGGTTTGATAAACATACACACAAACACACAAACACACACACACATACAAACATACACACGCACACAAACACACACACACACACACACACACACACACACACACATATATATATATGTAAATGGAGAGACAGACACACAGATATATACTGACATAAAAACAGAAGGAAGACGAGTGAGGCAGGGAAAATGAGAGAGAGAGAGAGAGAGAGAGAGAGAGAGAGAGAGAGAGAGATATGCCGTCTATTCTGGCTGCAGTCTTAGATGCAAGAATCGTCAACACATGTCAATGCTTTCAGATCGATCATTATTGATAAATGTAAATGTGGCGCTGAAAATGTTCACCTCGTTAACAAAAATGTAGTGTCATTTTTGACAGGCAGTTTATCCATCCAACTTACATTCAATTGTGTAAATTACAGAAAACGTTTTTAGAGGTCAGCCACCTCAATGTCAGACACCACATTCGTTTTCCACCATAAAAACATCCATTATCTGCCTATATGTGCATGTAATATATATATATATATATATATATATATATATATATATATATATATATATGCTAAAGTTTGAATGGAGATATTTACTAAAATCTGCTCCAGAACAATTGATTTGTTTTGCTTTGGTTTAGTTTGGTTTTATGACACACCAAACATTCTAGGTTGTTTGGGCCAAATCCATTATATACATATAAACGTTTCTACTTCAAACACTTCAGATTAGCATATAAAACAGTTCCTTTAGAAACAATTCAGTTAAGCATTAGTACACAGTTTAATTGTTAAAAAACAATTCCATTTCAAACAATTCTGTTTAGCATAAGTAAACAGTTTCAATGTCAAAATCTCTTCTTTTTTAAACAATTCAGCGTAGCATAAGTACATAGTTTCACTGTCAAAATAGTTCTATTTGAAACCACTCACTTTAGCATACAAAAAAGGTTTGTTTTGAAACAATTCAGTTTAGCATAAGTATACAGATTCAATGTAAAAAAAAAACTGTTGTATTTCAAACAATTCGGTTTAGCATACAATAACAGTTCTGTTTAAATATTTTTTTCAGCAAAAGAACAAATGTAGTTCCATTTGATCGAACAATAGAAGCCTATCAGGTACTACTATTATTTGTTAGAGTTGATGGCGGAGCGATGGCAATAAATGGGTACTCAGCATTCCTAAAAGTTCCAGCATTATTGGAGCCTCACCGTCAGATTGTTTAGTGCCATATTCAGGATACTTATTGGGGGTGACTTACCCCTTAGCAAAGCATTAGTCGGTGTTTTCTATAGCCCCAGACCACTGAGCAAGGATAAATTGCAGCAAAATAATGAGAAAGAATATTGTTTCTGAACACTTTTCGCAGTATTAAGACCGCCGGTTTTAAGGACAATATTCGAAATTCAACAACAACGAGAGTTGGTGCAAATACGATCTATTTGAATAATGAAACAGCCATTTTTACTCCTAGAGAGAAAGCCCCCGTTGCATAATGACAAAATTTCTGGACAGGAGCCTCAAAATAAGGGAGTTTGATCTACAGTCACTCTCTTAATTTCAATTTCTGACTAATACTCACGGAAAAGGTATTAATCACTTTTCCTGCATCTACGGATCAAATTATACCACCGTTGTTCTTCAAGGATAACTTTAGCATTAAAAAGATCAGGATGGTTGATATGCCATTTAACAAAGAAACCAAATCAAGTCATGAAAACCTAGTATTTTTGGTTTAAAAAATTAACTTTTTATTAAAATGTTTTTGTGGTGTAACAATTTAATCTGTAAAATCTGTAGAGTTTTCTGTGCACTATAATGTAGAATATTTTACAATATATATATATATATATATATATATATATATATACAAGATAATGATTATTCATATATACATGTATATGAGTGTGTACACGTTTATGTGTGTGCATCTGTATATATGAGAGATAGAGAATGAGAGTTATAAATATAGATGACTATATATATATATATATATATATACATCTCACCGCATACATACACACGCACACAAACACACACACACACACACACACACACACACACACACATATATATATATGTAAATGGAGAGACAGACACACAGATATATACTGACATAAAAACAGAAGGAAGACGAGTGAGGCAGGGAAAATGAGAGAGAGAGAGAGAGAGAGAGAGAGAGAGAGAGAGAGAGATATGCCGTCTATTCTGGCTGCAGTCTTAGATGCAAGAATCGTCAACACATGTCAATGCTTTCAGATCGATCATTATTGATAAATGTAAATGTGGCGCTGAAATGTTCACCTCGTTAACAAAAATGTAGTGTCATTTTTGACAGGCAGTTTATCCATCCAACTTACATTCAATTGTGTAAATTACAGAAAACGTTTTTAGAGGTCAGCAACCTCAATGTCAGACACCACATTCGTTTTCCACCATAAAAACATCCATTATCTGCCTATATGTGCATGTAATATATATATATATATATATATATATATATATATATATATATATATATATATGCTAAAGTTTGAATGGAGATATTTACTAAAATCTGCTCCAGAACAATTGATTTGTTTTGCTTTGGTTTAGTTTGGTTTTATGACACACCAAACATTCTAGGTTGTTTGGGCCAAATCCATTATATACATATAAACGTTTCTACTTCAAACACTTCAGATTAGCATATAAAACAGTTCCTTTAGAAACAATTCAGTTAAGCATTAGTACACAGTTTAATTGTTAAAAAACAATTCCATTTCAAACAATTCTGTTTAGCATAAGTAAACAGTTTCAATGTCAAAATCTCTTCTTTTTTAAACAATTCAGCGTAGCATAAGTACATAGTTTCACTGTCAAAATAGTTCTATTTGAAACCACTCACTTTAGCATACAAAAAAGGTTTGTTTTGAAACAATTCAGTTTAGCATAAGTATACAGATTCAATGTAAAAAAAAAACTGTTGTATTTCAAACAATTCGGTTTAGCATACAATAACAGTTCTGTTTAAATATTTTTTTCAGCAAAAGAACAAATGTAGTTCCATTTGATCGAACAATAGAAGCCTATCAGGTACTACTATTATTTGTTAGAGTTGATGGCGGAGCGATGGCAATAAATGGGTACTCAGCATTCCTAAAAGT
The DNA here is from genome assembly GCA_963585895.1 of Sepioteuthis lessoniana. NCBI lineage: Eukaryota > Metazoa > Mollusca > Cephalopoda > Myopsida > Loliginidae > Sepioteuthis > Sepioteuthis lessoniana. The sequence goes on along the minus strand of OY757916.1, from coordinate 100,198,026 downwards.
TCCAGCATTATTGGAGCCTCACCGTCAGATTGTTTAGTGCCATATTCAGGATACTTATTGGGGGTGACTTACCCCTTAGCAAAGCATTAGTCGGTGTTTTCTATAGCCCCAGACCACTGAGCAAGGATAAATTGCAGCAAAATAATGAGAAAGAATATTGTTTCTGAACACTTTTCGCAGTATTAAGACCGCCGGTTTTAAGGACAATATTCGAAATTCAACAACAACGAGAGTTGGTGCAAATACGATCTATTTGAATAATGAAACAGCCATTTTTACTCCTAGAGAGAAAGCCCCCGTTGCATAATGACAAAATTTCTGGACAGGAGCCTCAAAATAAGGGAGTTTGATCTACAGTCACTCTCTTAATTTCAATTTCTGACTAATACTCACGGAAAAGGTATTAATCACTTTTCCTGCATCTACGGATCAAATTATACCACCGTTGTTCTTCAAGGATAACTTTAGCATTAAAAAGATCAGGATGGTTGATATGCCATTTAACAAAGAAACCAAATCAAGTCATGAAAACCTAGTATTTTTGGTTTAAAAAATTAACTTTTTATTAAAATGTTTTTGTGGTGTAACAATTTAATCTGTAAAATCTGTAGAGTTTTCTGTGCACTATAATGTAGAATATTTTACAATATATATATATATATATATATATATATATATATACAAGATAATGATTATTCATATATACATGTATATGAGTGTGTACACGTTTATGTGTGTGCATCTGTATATATGAGAGATAGAGAATGAGAGTTATAAATATAGATGACTATATATATATATATATATATACATCTCACCGCATACATACACACGCACAAATACCAACATATGTTGATAAATTGGATAGGTAGAACAAGAGAGATGGAGAAGAGGGTAGAAAGACAGACAATAAGATGCATATATATATATATATATATATATATGAGTGTGTGTATGTATAATTGTATATATATATATATATATACTTGTTTTCCAATCTCTCTGTCTCTCTATCATGACCTACATCTGCTGTTTTGTTGCGTCTTATCTATTTTTGCTTCGGTATTATTGGTCCATATGGCGTTGTTTTAAGCTGCTATTAGAAAAGACTCAGTGTCTCTCCAAAGATTTCTCTTTCTTAGCAACGTTCACGTTTTCTCTCGTGGTTTGTCACTTGTTGTCGCTTAAAATGGCCATACAGTAGTTTTTCTTACCATTTTTTCGGGTTATTTCCGTTCTGTTATCAATATTGTTTCTGGTAGCTGTAATCAGTTTTTCTCTGCGAGTTGTATATAAATTATTTGTATAAGAAAAATATCTTAAACACTATAAATATGTGCGCATTTTATTATTAATTAGGAATACTTTTGACCATAAAATTGTAAACTTATTATTTGCGTCAAGAATAATTACTTCAAGATATAATTGTTTCCAAATAATTATTGTCATGGGTTACTACAAATTACTCAAAAGTTTGAATCGATAAAAATTGTAGAGTGTTCTGTGCACTACAATGAAGAGCAATATATATATATATATATATATATATATGTGTGTGTGTGTGTGTGTGTGTGTGTGTGTGTGTGTGTGTTTGCGAGTGTATTTATACAAATGTGTGTCCGTGTGAGTGTTTAATTGTATGTATGTATATATATTTACATTTATTTGTCTGTCAATCTTTCTCTCTCTCTCTCTCTCTCTCTCTCTCTCTCTCTTTCCTTCTTTCTCTTTATTACAGCAACGAAATTAATTATAAAAAGCTGATTGAAATCCTTTTATTCAGCATTTCACGTTGTGAATATTCCACCGATGAACACATTTTGTCATGAAGTCATTATATCCGATCATCTTTTCGAATCGGAGCTAAATTGCAAAATCTTTAGTTTCACTCTCTCGATTTTTTTATCAGTAATTTTTGGAATTCATTGGATTGACAAAGTGCATATCCTGTGAAAGTTCTTCTGTCGTAAAATACACATTCATTTTATCAGTAAGTGTAGTTTCTGAAGTGATTTGACAAATGAAAATCCCATTGAAATAGCTGAATGAGGTGTATTTTTACGAAAACGAACTATCATTTTATTCATTGTTCATTCTAATGTCGGTTTTTTTTAATACACGTCTCTTGCTGAGCACAGATATTCGAGAGATGTTTGACATGTTACGCTCTCTAACCATCAGACCGTTGCTAATATACTTAGTTCGATTCTCACTGGGTGCCCACGTCTTGCGGCGCTTTGATTGGACATAGATGGGTATATAAAATATGATTATTTAGGCATGCATAAATATACCCGCACAAAGGACTCAATCAAACTTATCTGTTTTCTCATTTTCATCTATAGGAGAAATGTAAAAATCGTTCCCCATCGTCTATTTACAGACACAGGCTTACTGAGAACCAATTTGCTGTACACATAATAAACTAAGCTGTGTATATTCTTATCTCTCTATCTCTCTCTCTCTCTCTCTCTATATATATATATATATATATATAATATGTATGTTTTATCAATGTAATCGTGTCATTGAAAATATAAAATTGTATCTGCTTTGGTTCCTTATTTACAATAAATAAAAAGAAACTCAAATATTATTGATACAGATGACTCATATGTAACCGATATGTATACAATTAGCATATCTCTTATTCCCTCCACACACACACACAAAGTGAGAGAGAGAGAGAGAGGGAGAGAGAGAGAGAGAGAGAACACACACAAACAAAACACAAAACACACATTGCATATATACACATGAACGTACTCACACACATGCACACATCTACACTCTCTGCTTTAAATATATATATATATATATATGTAAATATATATATGCTATATAAGTAAGGAATGAATATTTTTATATTAATCATTTTTCATTAACTATATTTTCTCATTCAGTTTGGTAGGCCTTAGAACTATTCGGGTAAAGAGTTCACCATTATCATAATAAACCTAAGAAAGGAAATGAAGCTGGAGTGTGGATGACGTCATGCCCGGAAGAGATGGTCCAGAGAATTTGAGGATTTTGAAAAAGAGTCAGTTGAGAGTTGGATTCGGGCCGTTTAAGAAGTAATGTTTTTAGGATCTCTACCGACAGAGATCTTAAACATCACAAGATGCGCCGCACATTGGGAATGGTTAGCATAGTAAGAATTGTGTCTCTCTCCTCGTGTCGAAGAACCGAAGATAGAAGTTCATAAAACCATTTGTACCTGAACAACAGAGTCGGCCTGTATTTGTATTATGTAGTTTGCATATGTATACGTGTGGTATACAGCATAAAGCGGTTCTGTTATTCTGACATGTTAAATCAAAATTCATTTTCTTCATATTGAAAGGTTGACGATAACTTTGCCCTTAGCAAAAACAATCACTATACACAGAAAAATTATCCGGCCAAATCCGCATTCGTCTCTTGACTTCCGCCATCTTTGCTACACATCGTTACACATATATTAATAAGACAACCTCAAATCTGCCATGCAGCGCTCGTATCAATATATACAGTAACAATCACATATATGACCACACTCAAAAATACACACATATAATCTACATACACAAAAAAAATTAAAAAAAAGATTTATGCACAATTCTAATGTAAAAATTCTTTTACCTCTATCTTTTCGATTTTTTCGATTTCTGCAAAATAAATTTATTTTTCTGCCTGATGATCACCATGTAAAGACAGCATGAAACAATTGATCTCAGAGAACTATCCATGCTATAATATATATATATATATATATATATATATATATATATATATATATATATATATATATATATAACAGAAATAAAGAAGATTGTCCCATTAGTGACATGAGTAATTACAAGAAAGTGGTCAACTAAGTAACTATTTTCCCTATGGGAAATAGTAAGAAGGAGGTTTATATTGGATTCTCAGCTGGAAATTGGAAACAGAGGATCTCTAACTACAGACACAATTTTTCCAACGCTTTGCTCAGAAATCAAATATCCCTATCCAGATGGTTTTAGTGTTTGAGAGATAGGGATATAATAAGAGAAGATTTATTCAGAAATGTTCTTCTGAAATCTCCTACAGTATATGTAACCTGTGCAAGGAGGAAAAAACATGTATCATTACATTTAATATTACTAGACAACTATAAAATAAATGTAATGAACTAATCTTTAAATGTCGTGGTAAAATAGATTTAAACTCATATGAAATATGGTGATAATAGAAAAATAATGATAATAATAATACAAGGATAAATTTACACGCAGGAGTATTACTACAGATATTCTTGGTGATGCAATAATAATAATAATAATAATAATAATAATAATAATAATAATAAGAAGAAGAAGAAGAAGAAGAAGAAGAAGAAGAAGAAGAAGAAGAAGAAGAAGAAGACACGGTCAGACGACCCAATTTTGTGATAGCCAAAAACAATAAACAAAAGCAAAAGAAAAAAAAATAACTGCCGAACGGTGGACTTTGCCGTTTCGATTGATCACAGAATAAAACTGATGGAAAACGAAAAGAGGGATAAATACCTGAAATTTACTTTAGAACTGAAAAACTATGCAATATTAAAGTGCCAGTGATACCAACTGAAATTGGGGCGCTCGGTACAGTTAGCAAGGGATTGATACAGGGACTAGAGGACTTGGAAATTAGAGGAAGGGTAGAGACCATCCAAGCAACAACATTGTTAAGATCGGCCAGATTACTAAGAAGAGTTCTGGACACTTGAGGAGATTTGCTGTCACTCAGACTCCAGTGGAAAACTAACGTTGTTGTGAAGAACTCTCAAATGAGTGAAAAATAAGGTTGAACTAGCAATAAGTGTTATGATAGTTAACTTTTAAAAAACTTTTATTGATATGATTATTAAAGATTAGTTATTATAATAGCATTAATGAATTTAACGGTAATTTGAATGACAGCCATATATATATATATATATATATATAAACATTAATTTCATGCTTGACTAAAGATAAGTTTGAGATTAGTAACAGAGTTTATCGCTATTTTTTCCTAATAAACAGATAAATAAATATACTGTTTTTATTTCTTAAAATAGATTGAGTTAATTAATTAACAAGATTTTTGCTGCTTATGGTTCGATGCGCCATGTTTTAATTTTCTGTTTAGGTACATAAGGATACATGACGCAAGACGTTGACATTACATCCGATTTTGACACCATTTTCAAGTCAATATTTTTTTGCAATGCCTCTCTGTTTCTTTCTTTCGTTTCTTTCTTTCTTTCTAAACAAGTAAAAATCCATCGATATTTTTATAACTTTTTCTTCTCCATTGTATGATCTCAAGAGGTTGATTGCTCTTATCACTTGCCAGCTGAAATGAATCAATCATAGTCATTTTACAGTTTGTTGAGTTGTTTACATATATATATATATATATATATATATATATATATATATATATATATATATATATACATATATATATATATATATATATATATTCAATATCGATTAAAAACGTTTTTAGCACTATCATCATCGTCATCATCATCAACGCGTGACTCCCTTGACGTTCTGTCATTCTGTTTCTTTCAGTCCCTATTGTTCACCATACCTGGCAGGTACTCTAGACAACACCTAGTGTCCCAAGAGATATGATGTGTGTAAATCTGTGCTGGAAAGCCAACATCCGTATATATATGTGTGAGAAGGTCGCTTATGAGTTTGTCTTAGCTTCTCAACCATTGCCCAGCATGTCTTGTTAATAATACATGAATTTAATGTGAGATCAGTGGCAAGTGGACTGACATCTGTTATTTTGAGTGGTACTGCTTAAAGGATTCATATGAAACACCACGTAACACTCCTGTGTAGTTTTTTATCCTAGCCTTCCATTAGAGTCCATGTGGTTGAGAATTACACATGCCGATAGGGCCACTGTTGGTTTCTGACAAGGACTATATATATATATATATATATATATATATATATATATATATATATATATATATATATATATATTCAATAGCTTGGATGCTTATCTGCAACCATTGGTTGTCGTATAAAGGCGACAGTAAACCAATGGTTGCAGATAAGGACCTCGCTATTAAATATATATGAAAACTAATTTATAATTATTTATTATTATATAATAGCTCTATCTCATATATAATCCCTGTTCAAAGTACACTGCATTTGGTCTGCCACCAATCCACCAAGTGTGATTGTGACAACCATACAATGCTGTAATATATATATATATATATATATATATATATATATATATATATATATATGTATTAGAAAATTTTTTAAAAAGTTTTGTTTGAATCATCGATAAAGACTTTCAGGATATAAAAATCAAATAGATTAGAATTTGAAAGGATGGCATATTGCGCGTCTGATGATTGGTTTCATCTCATGAAATAAGCTGTGACGTGAAGGGTTGATTTAGAATACTATTTTAATTCGTCTCTTTTGATGGGTTGAACATGACATTATGATTTTAAAAACAAATTGTGTGTCTGTGAATTAAAAAAAAAACAGCGAGAAAATTGCTTTTTAGATACTAAATTCACTCCTCCCCTCCTCATTTAAGCTCTCGGTCTCTCTCTCTCTCTCTCTCTCTCTCTCTCTCTCTCTCTCTCTCTCTCGCATACATACACACTCTTTCTGCGTATGTGTGTATGTGTGTGTCTGTTTGTGTGTGAAGAGAGAGAAAGAGAGAGAGAGAGAGAGAGAGATGATCATTATTATATATATGTTTTCCTATTTTCTCCCTCCCCCATATAGACAGAGGTATGTGATTCCGACTTCTGTTTTTCTTTTTTCCTTGCACTCAGTGAAGTTTCATTCTTTGAACTTTAAAGATGTTTTATGATCTTGCTTTAGTTGTCTGCTTGAATGTTGAATCTTCTTAGCAATGCTTCGGAAGATAGACATTTGGACAAATGTTCATCTCATCGATGAATGCAACAAATCGTCATCATCATCATCATCATCATCATCCTGTCGCGCTATCAGCACGGATATCCCTGACCCTATCTTGCCACCCTTCCTTTTCGCAGGTCATCAGGTCTACATCCCGTATCGGCATAGAGCTGCTGTATGTAAGTTCGAGCCTGTCGTCCTGCTTTGCACATCCATGTGAAGGGATCCACTGGAGTACATCGCTTATGAGTTCGTCCCTACTTCTCCAGCAGTGTTCCGCATGTCTGGTCGTCTAATTTTGATAGTTTTCGTGATGGGTTGTAGGTGGTCGTACAGCTGCTGCTGTGTGGGGTGCTGTCTCCAGGACTTGTTCAATATTGTTCGCAGCATTCTTGTGTAGTTGTCCTCAAGCTTTTTCTCCATACGTTTAGTTAGCGTCCATGTAGTGTATCCATATAGCAGTATCGACCCGACTGCTGCTTGGAAGAAACTGCGCTAAAAAATGCAACAAATAAAGGGTCTAAATCCTGGTCAATCTTTGAAGAGCATATTTATGACATATATACATGCAGATTCACACACACACACACACACACACACACACACACACACACACGCACACACACAGAGGCAAACATAATCATTTGTAAAAAAAAATTATAAAAAAAAAACTATCGGTGAAACTTAGAATATGCCGACGATAAAGAAGGACAAGGTACCCACCAAAATAATTGCTTGGAGTGTAATATATTGATCTCCGACTCCAGCCAAGCTGTCAAAAGAAGAAATGCACCTGTATAAATAACAGGTGTATCCGCTCGAAGATATCAGGGGACAACCTTGACTGTCAAAGGGTTGAATTGAGTGCGAATTGTTACGCTTGCAAGAAGTAGGTGAGCGTCAAATTATTATATAACCCCGGCGATAGGAAGCTCAGATCATTTGGAGAGAAGATGGTGGAATGGGAACAATGTTCCAGCAGAGGCTGGGCCCCCAGTCCCCTGGTTGAGCAGCCCAGGAGAACGGGAAATAAATGCTGCTGCAGCCAGAAGAATTAGTGTGGGGTCAATATGTTGCAGTTCTGTTCAGCCTCCAACTCACCTCTCACACTATAATACCTTTCGTAACCCTTTCGAACCTTTTCGAATAAAGTGAATGGTATATCTTTCTAAAGAACTGTGTCCGCTTGTCTTTACTGTGTTGAATATGTTTCTGCATGCATCTGCATTTGAGTATGTTACAAGAGTATGAAATTAAATAACAGTTCATGGCAACTTTTTAAGGTTGAAGTTCTGGGAAGTGTTGTGTAACTCTTGGTTGCTATTCTACCGACATCTGATCAGATCCTGAATGGTGGCAACTGTCAGGTTTACATCTGTGGGTCAAACAGATCCGTTTAAAAATAATTAGAATGAGATAAAATATTCTATGATATGACACAAGGTCAATTTTTAAGCGAAGTTTAACAGGTTTGAATTCAGAGTTTTCCTTCTCCTAGACTAGTTGCCGCACCAAGGCTGAAGAACCCAGTCTGTCCTACTATTTGGAGGAGGGAGAATAATTGGATTCATACCTTTCCCAAGGGTATTAGTGCAATGTGAAATGCAATCAGCCTCGTCCAGGATTTGAACTCGTGTCGCCGTGTTCATTTCCTCCGACGATGACCATTACACCACGGGAACCTCCTAAAATAACCATATAAGAGTTCAAATTATTGTATGGATATTTAGCAATAATTATAATAAATGATTTTTATAAACAATTGTAACTACCGAGCATAAGAGCGTTTGAACAAATAATTTAAAAGCCCAGTCATCTGGGGTCGCATAATACATTGACTGCATCTCTGCAGAGTGGTAAGACCCCCAGAAGGAGTATCCTGGATATGAGACTAAACAATTTAATGGTGATGCTACAGTAATACTTTGGGTAATGTGGAGTAGTTCTTCATTTCCATCGCTCCCAGATCCAATATGACCCGGAACGGTAGCACATGATAGGGTCCTATATATGGGTCAAATAGAACTGTTTAAAATTTAAACTGAGAGCAAACAGATTACTTATGTTAAATTCTATTCTCATACATAGAACTCTTTGATCATTTAACTGGTTTGGTTTGGTTTGGTTTTATTGCATATGAAATATCGTAGGTTCTATAAAATATAAATGATTTCTTTACACTCAGTTAAATGGTTAAAACTATTGTAACATAACATTAGTAATTCAATTCATTAAGTATTGCGATCTAATTCAATATTATCATTTGTTTGCACACAGTTAATAATATGAACTCTTTGGTTGCACTCAGGAAAAATGGTTTCAAGTATTGTTATTTAATACAAATATTTTTATTTAATATAAATCATTGTTTGCACACAGTTAAATAGTTTCAAGAATTGCTATCTAATTCACTAATATGTCTCTTTAATATTACTAGTTTTTACACACAGTTAAATGGTTTAACATATTTCTCTCAAATACTTAAAATTCTTTTTAATATTAATCACTTTTTTGCACACAGTTAAATGGTTTTAAGTACTAGTATTACCATTAGCAATTCTATTTATAAAGTGTTCCTGTCAAATAAAAAACAACTTGCACACAACTCACGGAATGGTTTCAAAACATTATAACAATCGCAAGCAGCAAATTTTAATTTTCTATTTGACCCATCGAGAGAATAGCAACAGATACGACCACTCTGTATGCAGTTTAATGTTATTCCCAGGACATTAAATAGTTTCAAGTATTGCTATCTAACACAAAGTAGACTATTTAGCATTATTGATTCGCTTTCACATATTTAAAGGGTTTAAAGTATTGCTAATACAAATAGTTCTTATTAATTTTAATCAATTGTTTATATATAGTTTAATGGTTTTAAGTATAATTATTGAGAAAATCATTCTATTTGATATTTGGCGAAATTCAGATGGTGTAATAGCTAGCGAGCTAGTATTAGCAAATCTTCACAAGTGAGGTCGAGTCTCATTGGGTGCCCAAATCATACAGCCTTCTACCACATCTAAGCAAAACGCTTTGTAAATTACTGTTTGACCTTTGACTACGATTCTTACTACCACTCTAGTTCAGAGTGTACATGGAGAAAAATGTTTATCACATGGTACAACACATTCTCAAAAGCTTTAAGCCTGGGGATCTTCCATCAGAGGGAGTTTAGTGTCATAACCAAGACACTCGTTGGAGAGTTTTATACATCTCCAGACGTACCGTAAGCGATTCTTATTGCCCGAGCCGTCAGGTCGGTAACTAATTTAATACAGATTATCTGTTTGCAAAAGGTCAATAGTAATAGTAAGCATTTTTGAACACAGATCGTTCAAGTATATTCATTAAACACTAATAATTATATTTGATTATCAAAAATTCTTCATTTGTTTGCACAAAATTTAGATAGATTAAAGTATTGCTATCAAAGTGCAGTTAACTTTCAGCCACTGCCTTCAAGTTTAAATAGGGTTGAGTATTGGCATAATGAGTCGAGTGTTGGACAATAGTCCGGGACACCGGGGTTCAATCCCTGGTCGAGTCATACAAAATGGTACATGATGCCACCTTGCTTAACACTCAGCATTATAAGGTACGGATCAAGAGTAAAGTAAAACAATCCATGGAAAAGAGAGGCGCCCTTACCTACACCTCGGTGCAGTAGCTATTGATAAGGGAGCCTTGTGGTTAACATCAAGTACGGTCGCTAACGTTACTTACTTACTTATATATATATATATATATATATATATATATATATATATATATATATATATATGGGAGGCATCGTTTTTACCTATCATTTGGGTATATAAAGACATCTATCCCCAAAGAAATCAGGTGTGAACGTAAATTTACAAGATGTACTGAAAGTGAAATGTAGTTTATTTTCGACTTAGAATTTCATTAACTTTCCAAAGAAGACCAGTATATATATATATATATATATATATATATATATATATATATATATATATATGTATTGGTCTCTTTACCGCCCCTTAGAACTTTAACGACGTATGTAGCATGACCTCTAGTTGATATCCTTTCGAAGCAGTAGCGTTTTGGAGATTTTATATTTGTATATTAATTTAATAGTCTCGAATTGATCGAATTCTCCAAACGTTGTGTTGCTCCATTGAATACACATACACCAACACACACACACACACACACACATATATATTTGTATATATTATACGTACATATATATATATATATATGTGTGTGTGTGTATGTGTGTGAGTGTGTGGGGGTGAAGAAAGGGAGAAAGCGATTACTTCTTTTTGTTTCTTTGTTAAATGGCATATCAAACTTCGTGGGTTATTTACTGCTAAAGCTATTCTCATAGAAGAAAACCGTAGTGGTACTATTCAACCCATAGCTGGGGGAATACGGGAGTTCATGCCTTTTCTGAAAGTGATCGTAAGAATATAATCGAAATTCGAAATCGTTTTCTACGATATCGCAGCCCAGCCTGTTTACCACTACACCTTGGCCAATCGACCTGAAATGCTTGAGAGAATATCAGATCATCTCCGATGTGCGCAAATCTCTTATCAACTCAAAGTCAATCGAAAACTTTCTAAGTGTTTCACATTCATGCAACGTAAATATAAATTTGAATATGATCAAATCATCCTTGAATTTGATCGGAAACGGGTTTCAGCGAAATCAAATCAGCGATTATTTATGCCTTAGCATGAGGATCAACAATAACCACGACCAGTCGATGATATTCAAGTAAGGATCAAACACTATTTACCTTTCGAAGATCAGTAACACCACAAACCACAGTGTTCGTAAGAGCTTATAAAATTATGCCCATAATACAGGAGCAAAATTAGTTCACCGAATGAGATCATTATAGACTAGTCAGCTAATACACTGGTAAATAAGCTCGCTGAAGAATACTTCAGTCGGATTCAATTTGATTACCTTTTTATAACCTGACTATATCTAATGGTTATGTCTTCTATATACGAGGGAATCGGGTCTGTTTTAGTATGTACAAGTCAACTCATAACTCATAAAGGGGATGCCACTGAACATTAAAATCATGAATACACTTTAATATGTCTTTAATTAGGAAAAGTACAACGTTTGTTTTTTGTTTTTTTAGTGATTAAGTGATATAATTACATAATTAAAAGTCAATCAATTTTTAGAACACATCAAGGTTCTCCTAAAATAACAACGAACAGCACATGCAACTCTTTAGTTCTAAAGAAACGCCATGTTTAAATATCGCACAGATTACATTGATGAAATTTCAATTTAAAGCTTATTAGAAAATTATTGGGGTATAATTTAGTACAAAGTGCAAAGAAATTATTGAATTTTTGGATAACTTTAAAAGATGTTTCTTTTTTTTGTAAAGTACAGAAACGAAATTGTAATACGAAACATTTTTAATTCTTAGTTTTCTTTTTATTGTTCCCTATCTATAATGTTATATTTTTAGATTGTAAAAAAGGTGAAAAATATCAAAAAGTAAAAGAAAGCATTGTTTATCAATAATTAAAAAAAAAACTGATTTTTAAACGAATACTTTTCATAAATCTTAGAACAAAACATATTAATTTAAATCAGTGTAACTCAAAAACGTTTTCACATAAACTATTAATTGAATAAAATAATACTTTTCATTTGAATTACAACGTGAAATGTTTCACCTTAAGACAAGAAAATGTTTTTAATTCATTGCTTATTTTTATTATCACTTTTTTTATGAGGCAAAAATGAAAATTAATTATACGAATACATTTTTCATCACTGTAACTCAGCCGGCAATTAATAACTAAAATTAAATTCTTGACATTTTTAAATCTTCAGATAATAAAAGTATAATAATGATATTAGAGATTACATTTAAGATATATTCTAAATATAAAGAAAAACTTCCGAAAATAAAAGAATCTCAAATCGTTGAATTCTTAGATTCTGTGATCGGTATTTTTTTTTGGGGCTAAATAATAATTTGATTTTAATATATGCTACTTTTTAGAAAATTTTACCGAAAAAAAGTGTTCTGTAACTGAGCAGGAATTGTAAAAATCAAAATTTATTTTAAGAAAGAATTCATGAAAATCTTTTAAACTTTTCACCAGTACAGGGTTACGTATTCTTTTTTATATTATCTTAAATGTCAATTAAAGAGAATAAAAGAAAAAGAAACAAATTTTAAGATGAAATAATATTTTTCATTTGAATTAATAGGTGAAATATTTCAACTACAAATAAGACACATTTTTAACTCTTAGTTTACTCCACTCTTCCTCCTTTATATCATACTCATTGGTGTTTCTATAATCTTCTTATTCTTATTATGGATAGGGCACTGATGATAAAAGTTTATACAACAAGATCAGTTGTGAAAGTATAAATAGAAAAGAGGTTAGACGCGATGTTCTAATCGGAGAGTGCATGGAAGTCTTAAAACTTAGCCCACCAACTTTTCTTGTAGAACGGAGAACTTAAGCACCCTGCCATCTGGGAAGTGGAAGAAACTAGGGTTATCAGTTGATGAATTAAATTAAAACGACTCGCAATTGTTATATATTGACCCTCGATCGAGCCATCAATCAAGAGATGCACCTGTGTAAATAAGCGGAAAAACAGCGAAACAGGTGGATCCGATCGAAGATATCGAAATATCACCTTGACCTGTAGATGTGGTTGAAATCGGTGCGTACGCCCACAGGAAGCAGGTGGATGTCAGACAATTATATAACCAGGTGCCACAGATGGCTTGGGTGAGTCAGTTCCAGTCGCAGTTGGAGATAGAATGGCCGCGGAGTGAGAACCAGCCCCAGACAGAGGGCTTGGGCCCTCAGTGACCCACGGTTGAGCAGCCCAGCCAGAATGCGAAAGAAGTGCTGCTATGGTCAGAAAAAAACTTTGGGTCAATATGTAGCAGTCTGTCCCCGTCTCCAACTCACGTCTCACACACAACCAATATCAACCCTTTCGGATAAAGTTTGGGAGGTATATTTTTATAAAGAAGTGTTCGTTCGTTCATTGAAGTTCGTCATTATTGTTGACTATGTTTTTGCTTGTATTATATATATGGGTTTTTTTTGTCGCATCAACAGAAAAGGACATCGACACAAGGTTAACAAAAGCATGGACAGCTATCAATAGGCTATCGATTATATGGAAATCAGACCTAACCGATAAAATGAAACGCAGTTTCTTCCAGGCAGCGGTCACATCGATACTGCTATATGGATGCACTACATGGACTCAAACAAAACGGCTGGAGAAGAAGCTAGACGGCAATTACACAAGAATGCTGCGAGCAATCTTGAATAAGTCCTGGCGGCAACACCCCACGAGACACCAACTGTACGGCCACCTGCCTCCTATCACGAAAACTATTCAAGTTAGACGAGCCAGACATGCAGGACACTGCTGGAGAAGCAGGGACGAACTCATAAGTGATGTTCTCTTATGGACCCCCACACATGGCCGTGCAAAAGCAGGACGACCAGCACGAACATACATTCAGCAACTATGTGAGGATACAGGATGTTGTCCAGAAGACCTGCGTGAAGGGATGAACGATAGGGAAAAGTGGCGAGAGAGGGTCAGGGATATCCGTGCTACCAGCACGACATGATGATGATGATGATATATATGTATGCGGCTATACAACAGAATTCTATCTTCCTAGTTAATATTTTATTAGCGTAAAGACAAAATCTGTAATTTATTCACTGTTTATATATAATTCATAACTGTTTTCTAATTTATTTATTTATTTATTTATTTATTTATTATTCGGGGACAAGGAATTACTATGAATAAAATTATTCTAGATATAATTATTTCATTTAAATGATTAAATTTGATGTACTAAAATAAGGTATGTCGGCTTAATAATTCAAAAAAATAATTTTAGAGAGTAAGGCATATGTACTGTTGCAGCTGGAAATTTTCCTCTGTTGAATTTGAAGTGTGATGAAACTGGATGTTGCTCTACACATGCCAAAATAAATTGAAACATAAGGCTACTAGGTTTGTATTGGGTTAGGTTTATGGAGGCGAAATGAAGGTTTTTGTTTGGTTCTGTTTATTAGCTGGTTTATTTGTTTAACGGCATATCAAACTTTGTAGGTTATTTAATGCCAAAGCCATCCTTCAATAATAGTAGTAGACGTACTATTCACCCCACAGCTGGAGGGATAAGTGGGTTCAAAACTTTCCCAAGGGTATTTGTCCGAAAGTGAACGTAATAGCGCGACTTGAGTTCGAACTCGTTAACTACAATTTCGCAGTCCATCGCTTTAACCATTACACCACGAGGTGTAATGGTTATCTGTGTGTATGTGTGTGTGTAAATTAGAAAACAGTTATTTTCATCTATTTTTTAGTTGATTTGAAGAAGTTTTTTTTTTAATTTTTTGAGGACTAATTAATATCAATGCTTTTTAACAGGATGGAAATAAAATCATTGTTGTTCTTCTATTTTGAAAAAAAATATACATATGTGCGTGTGTGTGTGTGTGTGTGTTATTTAGAGTCTTAGCCTGTTGAATGTATAGTCATAAAACTTAAAGTGGCCCAATAGTATTGACTCTGTGTCTACGCCCTATTACCTTAAATATATACGATCATTCTTTATAAATATGGCAAAATACAATATATATATATATATATATATATATATATATATATATATATATATAGATATATATACTAACATGTGTATATATCATCCCTTCACGATAAGGATTTGTGACTAGTTGAGTTCTTAAGCGAAATAATGCTGGTTTGAATTCAGAGTTTTATTTCTAGACTGGAAGCCTAGCTAAGAATCACAGTCTATACTTCTAATCATATTGACCAACCCCTTCACTCGGGCAGGATATGACACAAGGTCAGTTTTTAAGCGGAGTTTAACAGGTTTCAATTCAGAGTTTTCCTTCTCCTTGACTAGTTGCCTAACCAAGGCTGAAGAACCTAGTCTGCCCTACGATTTATCCATAGCGGGAGGAAGAATAATTGGATTCATACCTTTCCCAAGGGTATTAGTGCTATGTGAAATGCAATCAGTCAGGTCCAGGATTTGAACTCGTGTCTATCCTACTAATTATCCATAGTGACAGAAGGAAAAAATACTGACGGATTCTTAGATTTCAAAAAAGTATTAGTGTGAAAGAAAACGCTAACAGCCTCGTCGAGGAATTGAAATCGGTTTGCCGTATTCTATTAACTACGATGGTTATCGATACAAATTAACCTGGTGGCGAGGTTCCAGTAATGCTGGAGCTTTGGGGAATGCGGAGTACCCCTTTACTGCCATCGCTACCAAGTTTAATCTGGACTGGACAGTTAGCACCTGATAAGGCCCTATCTATCTGCGTACTTATTCAAAACTGAATTGCTTGAAATAAAACTGTTTTTACATGTAAACTACGTACTAAGGCTAAACTGAATTGTTTGAAATACAACTGTTTTTGATATTGAGACTGTACGACGCTCAACTGATTGTTGAAAATAGAACTGTTTTGATTGTGTATAAACAAAACTAGACTTATTCTAAACTAAATTATTTGAATTAGAACTGTTTGACTAAACTGAATAGATTGAAATAGAAAGGTTTACTGAATTATTTGAAATAGAACTGCTTATTTGCATAAAAAATGGATTTGGCATTAAATAACCTTCAAAAGTCGATATGTCAAAAGCCCAAACAAACAAACAAACAACACACACAAATACAGTCACACACACACACACACACGATATATATATATATATATATATATAAAGGTTAGGGTGTTCGCCAATGGTCCGGGAAACCGAGGTTCAATCACAGGTTGAGTCTTAACCAAAAACTCAAAACATACTATTGGATAACTGCGTAACACAGCATTATAAGTTATGGATCAAAAGTAAGTTGGACAATCCTGGAAAAAGGAGTAAGACACATGTGTATATATATAAGACATGTTGGTGTTGCAGCTATGGAAAAGGTAGCCTTCGAGTTGCCTTCGACTATGGTCGGCCAACTTGAAACTTATATATATATATATATATTACCTTTCAACATAAAAAGATGTCGCACTATTTACCCTTAGATGAAGGGAAACTAATTGAATGCATACACTTGTAAGGGTAGAAGCGTTATGGGAACCGCAATTCTCATCTAGGATCTGAACTTGGGTCACAGAATTATTTTCTATGGATATTGAACGTTACAATCCAATCACCCACTTGGATATATATATATATATATATATATATATATATATATATATGATAGGCATATATATACACATGTACATGGTGTGTGTTCATATGTGTGTGAGTTTATGTGTATAAGTTAACTGATATATATATATATATATATATATATATATATATATATATATATAAATATATATATATATATATACATGGAATACTGTTTATTGATATACCCAAGTTAATAAAGAATGCCTCATGCTAAACCCAGCATGCAGTTGCATGTATCACTTCACAAGGTATGTGCATACCATTCGTTATGGAATCCAACGGTTTGAAAAATAAACATGCACCTGGCTTTTTCTGATTCTTTTCTGATACTTTCAACGTGTGTTGAGCACACCACATAAGCTGTGAACAATTATGAATATCTTCTTTGTTCGTAGTAATTCATGCTTAATACTTTAGTGAAGAAACGAGTCACGTGTGTTTCATTCAAACTCGCGTACACGTTCGAATTGGTTGACTTTTTTGTTTTGTTTTATATATGACAGTCTTGTGAGAAGGTTACGAAAACCATTGTAATTGTAATCCTGTCGTGGATCTAAATGCTGTTATGAACCTATGAGTTTATAAATCCCTTTAGAACTTGCTAAAATAACATCAATTGTTCTCAGAGGATTTTAGAACCCAAGTTTGGAGAAATATAAAACAGAACTATTGATGCTAAAAAGCACCTTTTAAAGTGACTTGAATTTAAGAAGATTTCTTTTGATTATAGACAAGTGATACTTAGTCCTCCAAATTATCTTTATGTTCAGCAAAGAAACTAAGTGTATATTATTGATGTTGTCCACTGAATCAAATGATTTAACCGTCCATTTTATAATCAGCCTTGATTTCTCTACATAATTCTGTCATTTAAATTACTCCAGTTCTGATGAGAAAAATTCGTACCTGTACACAGATCGTTACATTTTGCAAAATATTTACGTACATACGACAAACGCGCGTGCGCGCGCACACACACACACACACACACACACACACACACACACACAAACACACACATATATATATATATATATATATATATATATATATATATATATATTTATATATATATATATATATATATATATATATATATATATTAATACAAATTTTGTTAAATATAATAGACATTTTCTGTCTACATATTTTCTTGTTTATTCAGTCATATTGCTGTATTGATTTTATTGTATTCGCCGGGAATTGATTGATATATTTTCCATAACTGTTTATTTCCCAAGTACTTTCTGCCCGACTTTGGGCCATCATCAGGGGAGGATGTATTATAAAAGTGATGAAACTTTTGTATGTACATTACTACTTTGTAAGAAGAATAGCATCTGGGCCGTTGCAGTGTGTAGAGTTTACTCTTAAAATTGTTCTTTAAATAGTGTCATAAATTGTATTAATGAAGAAATGCTGCCAATATATATATATATGTATATATATATATATATATATATATATATATATATATATATATATATATATTGGTGTGGGGAGTGTACTACCTACCAAGAAAATGTTTACTAATTCAAAAAAAAATTCAGCCGTAAGCAAAATCAAACGATGTATACGACCTAAACACACAAAGAATCGAAATAAGGTAACGACCTTCACCTTTTTTTTATCCTTTTCATTTTAGTCTCTACTTAATCTGTGCCAGAAGTATATATATGCATATGTGAAAACACTTCATCAAACATTTGAAATTTGGGTTTTCTTGTTGAAAAATCAATAATTCTTGTGCTACTTAAGAAACATTCATTACAATTTTTATTTCAATATCTTAGTGAATATTTAAATAACTTCTATTTTGTTTCCGGCTGAAAGATGTAATAATAAGAAATGAGGTTTAAAAGAAATCGTAATACGAATTGCAATGCCTTTTTATGTATTTCAATGGTTAATTTAAATATTCCGAGTTGAAATGTTTAATGCTAGCTCTGCAAAAATCTATGTACATTATTTTCATATAAAACTCTTTTAAATTATTACACTTAATTGTTTATATCAATAATGATTTACCAAAAACATGAAGTCTACTATTATTGGTATTAACACTTAAATGTAATAATTCAAAAGAGTTTTGTTTGAAAAAAATACATGGATTTTTGCTGAACTAGCAATGAACACTCTATAATACCATGAAAGATTGACACAAAACGTGAAGTCTTTTATTGAAAAAATGTTAACAAAATAGTCTTGCTAGACTAATAGCTTATGTTTGAAAACCAAGTTTCTTAGAGTCTTCTTTCTTTCATTCCATATACAAAGTCGATTTCACCACGCTACGGATAGATATTAAAATACGTTTACTGTATCTACAGAAGAGGACCAAAATCCCCCCGAAATATCCTGGATTTAACACTGAACTGCATTTGATCGTGAGCCTCCAGTTCCGGAAATCTGGGTTTTGTAAAGTACTTCTTCATTGCTATTTCTCCTGGGAACACTCTGATGAAGAACTGTTGAACCTGTTAAGGTCCTATTTATGAATCAACAAGATCTAATTAATAATTATTTGTATTCGATATGACTGTGTGCCAAAAAATACAAGGGCACAAAATATGTTAATATGAATGTATATTGAATTGGATCTGTTAACCACAAAGTCTAAAACACCCTGGACGGATTAACATGCTGTTAAATTTATAATGCACTTTATTTAGCAGAAGAAAGAAAGAGAAAAATAATATTGGTTACAAAATTATACAAAGAGAGCTTTGTAAATAACGATGCAAGAATAAAAAAAAAATACAGAATGAGAAGATTATTCCTTTTAATATTTACTGATTAATCAAAATTAAGTCAGCTTACTGAATATGTTTTCTTGTTAATCTGTAACTAAATAAGGTAAGGGGGTGTCCTCGTGGTGTAATGGTTAAAGCGATGGACTGCGGAATCGTAGAACGCGAGTTCGTACTCCAGTCGCGCTATTACGTTCACTTTCAGGCAAATACACTTGGAAAAGGTATGAACCCCCTTATCCTCCCAGCTATGGGTTAAATAGTACAACTACTGTTCTTCTGGGAGAATAGCTTTGGCATCAAATAACCTATAAGGTTTGCTATCCCATTGAAACAAAGAAACCGAACCAAACCAAACCTAAATAAGGTAACTATTTCTAATGAGCACTAGTAGTCTGTGTTCGAAGCCAATGAATTTATCAAATATTCAGAGAAAACGACTCCCTAATTGAAATCATTCTAATTTTTTTTTGTGTCCAGCTAAACCAACCGTTGAAGATCATCGATGTTTTCCACTGAATGAAATGATAAAAATTCCTATTTTTAAATCAGTTTTGTTAGTTGCTCTACATAAGTGTGCCATTTTAATTATTTACTCTTCTAACAAAATATATATATACCTGTATAAAGATCGTTTACTTTTATTGCATACACAAATGTTGAAATCGATCCGACGAACCGGATTCAAATACTGGGTAAGTCTCTATGAAAATAGCATGAATGTATTTCTTTTTCATCAGTCTAGGATCACTAGCTTTTCAAGGGCAACTGGTCTCGACGAGGGAGAAATTTTGAATTCAAAACCAATGCAGTCTGGGAGAATTTATGACACTATGTTATTAAAAGAGGTCTATTTGCGGATTCAAGTGTGCTTCAACAAATAGCAAAATATAGGAAATTTATGGTTTCAAATATATTATTTTTAAATTGTGGATAAGGAAGTTTGATATCAAAAGCACTGATCGAGGAATATTAGATATTAATTTACATCTTCTCTAATACGTTATTCACATACACACCAGCTATATATATATATATATATATATATATATATATATATATATATATATATGTGTGTGTGTGTGTGTGTGTGTGTGTGTTAAGCACAATTTTTGATTGATAGATAGATAGATAGTCTGGGTAGAAATGAAGTAATTTTAGTATAAACAGTATTTGTATATTGTTGGAAAGTTATATTTCTATATAAGAAGGAATAAATCAAAAGAGAGTTTAATTAGAATGGCTTTATTAAGTAATCCACATTTTCTTATATCATCAATTAAAAATTATACTCCAGGCATTTGTTTGTATCCCTGAGAAATCATTAAAGATTCAACCATCAAATTAGCTTTTTAGTTTACTTTCGAAAAAGAAAAGTTATTTATTAGATTTTGGCTTCAATTTCGTCAATATATCCATTCCTTTAACTTTACATCATTATCACATTAAATCGTGTATCTGCCAAATGTATATATTTGTGTACTTTTTCGTCTCCCTTCTCCATTGTGATCCATTGTTAGTAAAGCCTGCGACCGGAAGACATTCATTTATCTAAGGTTTCCATAAAGAGACAGAGCAAGATGCTTTGTGGTTGAGACACCGTGTACTCCTATTTGAAGATACGTACTGGGGCCTCATCCTTAACCTTTGAGACGTGATAGCCTACAACGGTACCTGGAAGTGAGAGTTATGATCGTGCAATTTATTTCTAACGCTATCATATGAGAATAATCATATGGCTTTACAGTTATTACAACATGGTCTACCAGCTTCTACCTATCTGTTTTGTTGGTAAATTGATGCAGGCTTAGGGAGTCCACAATAAACAAATATATGGCATGAAAGCAAATTCAGACTAGCGACTGAAATGCATCATGAGGCTGGAACTAGAAGAGATATTGGTATTATCTGATTTTTTTATGCCATTCAAGTTCAATTCCGAAAGACAGGATATCGCTGATGTTTTTTCTGCGCCGCCCCAACACAAGTTTATCTTTTCTTCACTCAACCAAGACAAGGACGTGAGGACGTGTTAGTTAACATCGTCTGACTACTAGAACTGGCTGACATTCGTATTATTGTAACTATAATTATCTCAGTGAATTTAAAGACGATATGTATTTATATGTGAGTGTTTATATAGATTACGATACATACGTACATATGTTTATACAAAAGGACATCCATACTGATGCAACAATTAACTACCTTGAACACAAATTTGTTAACGTAGCGATTTCAAACCTGACCATTTTTTAATTAAAAAAACAATTTTCTTCTAAATCAATTATTCCAGGATTTTATTATTTTCAGTGGTGGCTGGTTGGTTGGTTGGTTGGTTGTTTAATTTTTCGGCGTATCAACCCTTTTCGGATTATTTAACGCCAAATGAAATTTTAAGCAATTCAGTTTAGTATAAGCATAGTATTTTGTTTACTCACAGTTTAATGTCAAAACAGTTCAGTTAAATGTCAAAACAGTTCTATTTCAAACAATTAATTTTAGCATAAGTACACAGTTTCAATATCAAAAGGGTTCTATTTCAAACAATTTAGTTTAGCATAAGTACGCAGTTTAGTTCTATTTGATGCATAGATTGGATCCTATCAGGTACTACGTCCCTGGGCCACAGTGGACCTCGGAGAAATGGTAATGAAGGGGTACTCCCCAAAGCTCTAGCGTTACTCGAACACCATCGATCATTTAGTGCCATATCCAGGAAATCTTTGGTTGGGGGTCTTACCTCTCTGCAGAGAAGCAGTCGGTCTATTCTATAGCCCCAGCCGACAGGGCAAATTTTTAGTGGAAACGTATACAATTAAGGTAATTACTATAAGGTTTTATTCATTGCCAAACTTTACAATACTGAAACTCTGTTACAACAAATAAAATCAAGTTTGATTGAAATATATACTATCTCATTTATAGATAAAAAAGATCGTTTTTTTTATCACGAATGCTTGATATCATA
Organism: Sepioteuthis lessoniana; assembly: GCA_963585895.1. NCBI lineage: Eukaryota > Metazoa > Mollusca > Cephalopoda > Myopsida > Loliginidae > Sepioteuthis > Sepioteuthis lessoniana. Next base: position 100,175,155 of record OY757916.1, on the reverse strand, counting down.
ACTGAGCAAACACTGAAATAACAAGTCATGTATTGATATAAACGTAATTCCAAATGTCTAAGTATGAAATAACCAAGGACGAGTTGATATGCCATTAAACTCAATCAATTTCACTACAGAAGTGATTAGTTGAAATTATAAAGAAGAAAATTACTTTTAATATACCTCTGATTCCATCCTGTCTGCAATCTTAGTATTCGCCGCCAGTATCTCCTTTGCAGAGAGGTAAAATTTTCCCTTAAAAGAGGGTATCCATGGTACAATACTAAACTCTATCTGCTGGTGAAGCTACAGTTCTGGAACTCTGTGATACGTAGAGCAATATTTTGTGGCCATTACTCCCATGTCAACTCTGACCCAGCGTGGCGAGGTCTTCTAGAGTCCCTTCGATGGGCCAAATTGATCAATTTCAAAATGATTTATATTCCATTGAAATACATGATGCCATATTTGTATTAAGAATAGTTATTTGAAGCTATTATAGTTTACCAAGGATTATTATTACCTTCTTGAAGCTATAAAACAGTGTGCAAGCAAATGTATATTATTGAACAGAAATATTTTCTTGAAACAATATGATTGACTGAAGAAAAACTGACCTTAGCATTAAATAACGAAATAAGTGTTGTTTTTCTGGAAACCAACCAAGAAAGTCTTTGTCATTAAATAAAATGGGTTGAAATGCCATAAAACCAATGAACCAACCAACCAAACAAAAACGTAGACAGTGGAATGAATACATATTAAGTCAACAATCTTTATATTGACTTATATGTATTCATCGCACTTCGCTTGTTACATGTAGGGATAGTCCTCGTGGCGCAGTTGCAAACGTGTTGGACATCGTAGGTAGAATGAATTTTAATTTTATAAAATCAATAACTAGCCCGCTTCAGTTTCTGGAAATGATTACAAGAAAATTGTTTAACTTGTTTACAAAAGAATGTTTTGAGAATGTATGTTTTAATGACATATCAAGCTTCGTGGGTTATTAGGACAAATGCCATCCTTGTATAAGAACAGTTGTGGTGCTATTGAAGCCAGAGTTGGTCAGATCAGAGAGGTCATACATTTCCCAAGGGTATTAATCCAAAAGTGAACGCAGTAGCATAATTGGAATTCAGACTTGTTTACAAGGCTGTAGCAGTCAAGCACTTCAGCCACTTCGTCACGTGGAATCCCATTAAGAAAAAACAAAAAAAATCCCAGAGATTTTCTACAATAATCCAGTCCACATATATTCTACTTTTATCCTTCACTCAAGTATACTTTTAGGGGATTGTGAAATCTATTTAAACGATTTTTTTTAAATGGGGGTTTGATTTATTGCTGAAATACGAGTCTATGTTTATTTTTCTATTTTTTAAGCAATTTAGGATAATACACTAATATCAAGGCATATGTTCCTCTCCAGTGGAAAATTTTATGCGAAAAAGAAATTGCAGAGCAAATAATGTTGCATGGCCCTTATTCTACCGACCAACATTACCTATGTGGACCTTTCTCGGACAATAAGTTAGCTCCCATATCTTCATCTCACTTCCGTTTGCCATTTCTCTGGTCATCTCCTGTTAATTCGCTTGCTTTATGTCTCTCTCATGTCACCTTGTTTTTATTCGTTGATGAGAAATAAAACATGACCACAATTTTATATGTACATTTTACTTTTTTATTTCTTGATGATTTTCCAACATCACCTGCTTCGGCTGAACGGGTTATCAGTAAGAACATGATGGAGTGTTCAACCTCTCACGTTGTGGGTTTCTCACTAACTGACTAACTTCTTGGTTAAAAAAAAAAGTTTTGGTCACCGGACTGAAAACATTCAATGAGAGCCGTGCTCTCAGATTGATTTCGAGTTCAACACCCATTAATCATACCACAATGCTTTTTCACTTGTTTAACTGTTTTGAAATTAATTTGAACGCTACATTACAGGTTAAAAATAAATCTCACCGATGTATAATGTAACATCGCTGTCTTTAAAAATATTAGACAGCGTATAGAAAGCTTCACTCCAAATTTTGGGGAACATAAACAGTGCTGTAAAAACCGAAATTACATAAGAACTCTAACTCTATCCTTTGTGAGATGCAAACTTAAAATATGATACATGTACACGAGCAAGGGGAATATTTCTGAAAGACACTAAGCTCTATGGTAAATATAGAACGTAAAAATGACAATTTGTATAACGGAGGAGATCTAAAAAACAAATTCCAATTATTTAGTTACAGTTATACATTTTTCCGTATATATTTTTATATGAACTAATAAATGAAAGGCGGAGATGAGAGGGAAATGAGACAAATGTTCTTCAACAACCAGTAATTTAAGATTATCATTCAATTCTACATGGTATACACTAGAAATTGTAACGCAAAAAGACGTGTATTTGCGGACATTATTACTTCTCTCTCTCTTTCTCTCTCTCCCTCTCTCAATAGATACATACATAGATACACACACACACACACACACATATATATATATATATATATAATTTTATATAACGCTTGAGGTATTTCTACGATTTTACAAATTCCAATTATTTAGTTGCAGTTATTCATTTTCCAGTAAAAAGAAACACTGCACACAAACATACACACACACACACACACACACATATATATATATATATATATGTATGCATTGTTTTGATATTGTGGTGATGTGAAAGGTTATCATTGGTTAGTGACTAATCAGGCTTCCTATATTTGTCTCTGCTTCCCACAAGATAGGACTTGACACAAGGTCAGATTAACAGGTCAAATTATAGTGGGTGTTAGGAGTGGGGAAGGTCTACCACGAGCCGAGGCTCGATTCCTGCTTGCCTATGCTGGTCATCGACCCACTTAGTGCAATGTGGGCCTGATGATCCTAGCTGGACATGATCCCAAACAGGGTTTCAGGCACAGATGCCTGATTATGGCTTCAACTAGACAGCAAGGTTCAGTACTCTCCATGTGTGCCGAAGGTGTCAGTATTGCACCTCACCCACCCGAAAGTGGCCCAGCCAAAGTCTAGGGCCTTTCAACCTAAAGCCTGCCTGTGAACATCGACTGTCCAGCAGGAATGATAGACAGGAAGCAGAATAGCCTCTGCGCAAAACACAGTGGCAAATCGAGCTTCGGATATTTGTCTTTGCCAGGTTTAAACTGGACAGCGAGGTCCAGTGCTATACAAAGGTGGCAAAGGTTTCGATGTCGCAGCTCACCCTTCCAAAGGTGGCCCAGCTGAAGCCGGGGACCTTTCGGGCGCAATTCTGCCGGGCATGGACTGCTTATTACTGTTACAGCTCACCAACCCGAAGGTGACCCAGCCGAAGCTACGGGATTTTCAGCTGTAAGTCTGCCAAAGAAAGACCATTTTAAGTTAGGGAAGAGGAAGGTCAAGAGAGGTCGGACCCGAGTCGAGGTTCAAGCGCTGCTGGTCCAAGTTGGTAATCAGCCCACTTAATGCAATGTGGGCATGCTGAGCGTAGCTGGATATGGACCAAAATCTGGGTTTAGACACGAATGCCAGATAATACTTTAAACTGTACAGCAAGGTCCAGTGCTAAACAAAGGTGCCAAAAGTTTCAATGATGCAGCTTATCAACCAAAAGACGGCCAAGAAAAAGCCTCCAGTGTGCCATTGAGCATTAACCATCCAGCACGAATGCCAGACAATTCACTGAAAAACCTCTGCACGAAGCATAGTGGCTCGTCGAGCTTTTTCCAAGTTATTCTTAGTGAAAGAATCATATACACTCTCTCTCAACCTTATGCTATTTAGGCAGATTAATTTGCCAGTATCTTAACGTGTAACATACCCATGATACAGATATGGGAAATAGACATAATGTTCATAAAATGTTCATAAACATATATGAATCCGAAAACACGAAATTGGTTCAGGTACGAAACTTTTATTCACCTTTTTGAGTTTAAAGGTATTTTGACATGAGGAGAGAGAGACACACACACAATCTTTCTATGTTGACTGCTTTTACATCGTCAGCTCTCAACCTAACCAACGCGCGGCGCCCGCAGCGCACAAAATCGTCTGGCCTCGCCCAGCTGTGAATCTCGACTCTCTCGTTCGGAAGTAGGAACTCAACTCACTGCTTTTTCTAAAATCCAAAAAATATTCAGCCCACGATTCCGGTGCATGACGTCATTCATACCCCCAGGAACATTTTCTATCTGGGGTTTTATTTTGACATCTGTGATGGACGCATCCTTCCAGCGCGCGCGTGAACACCTGCGCTCATGTTTGCGCCTAACTAACCCATGCACTGGGCCGAAATGTTCTCATCCTAACAAAACCGAAAGGCAGATATACAAAACGAAATACCTCCGCAATTATATTACAAACGGATACTGATATTTCTTAAATGCCAATATTCGTAAGCAAACGGAACATTACTACATTGCCGGTTATATATATATATATATATATATATATATATATATATATATATATATATATATATCGTTGAACATAAAAGACATTTTCTGTCTACATATTTTCTTGTTGATCCTTTCATATTGCCATATTGATTTTATAGTATTCGGCGGGAATTGATTGATATATTTTCCATAATTGTTTATTTCCCAAGTATTTTCTGCCCGACTTTAGGCCATCATCTGGGGAGGATGTATTACAAAAGTGATCTAAGTGATTGTAAGAAGAAGAGCATCTGGGCCGTTGTAGTTTGTAGCGTTTACTTTTAAGATTGTTCTATAAATAGTGTCAGTAGCTAAAGAGATTTAAGTACATTAGCGCTGGTTCGAAAATTAATTCTGTTAAGTTTCTAATATGTAGTGCTTGGGATATAAAAAAATTATGGAAAATATATCAATCATTTCCCGCCGAATACTATAAAAGCAATACGGCAATATGAAAGGATCCACAAGAAAATATGTTTACAGAAAATGTCTATTATATTCAACGAAATTTTCATTAATGAAGAAATGCGGCCAAAACACACACACACACACACACACACACACACACACACATATATATATATATATATATATATATATATATATATATATATATATATGTATATATCGTGTATAATGTGGCCCCAAGCTAAATTTCATACAAGTTTGGAAATTTCCTTTCTATGATTCAAATGTGCTTTTTAAAAATCATTTTGCTTTTATTTTTTCTTTCTTTCTTTCTTTCTTTCTTTCTTTCTTTCTTTCTTTCTTTCTTGTTTCTTTATATCAAGATGCAATGGATAGAGAAGTCTTCCTAAGTTCTACTCTCAAGGGCTTTCGATCATATCGATTCCCATGTCCATTTTGTTGGTGCCTTTCACACACCATATCAACCGCTAATACCAACACTGGTCATATAAAAAAAATCCTTCTCTTACATACCGCCTCACTGATACCAGTCCCATCAAACATCATATAACTATAACCCACAGCTGTATCACAGATAAATTCCCATCTGCTGAAATACGAAAAATACCCCCACCAATAACACCAAAATGATTTTTTTTAAATGATAGCAAAAACCGCCTACAAGTTCTCGGGGCAATCAGCATTAAAATATAAACAACCAAATAAACATAAGTGAAATAGCATTAATCTCTCGCCCTCATACAGTAAACATCTGTAACAACTTACATGCAAACTAACTTGCCAAAAATAAGAAATCCTCCCAACAAAATAAATACCGCGCCCATACAATGAAAAAAACAAAACGATAGCAACAAAAAAAAAATCCCCTGAAGTTGTTTAATGGAAAGTGCTTGGTAACGGAACTTACAGCGATTTCTCTATCAATTTGATCTTCGTACAAAGAAACTTGAAAGAAACTAGAGAAAAACAAAATGATAAAAAAGGAAAGTTCCTTGGTCTTTAATGAAATATATATATATATATATATATATATATATATATATATATATAATGCTACTCCGATATTTCCAAATTCCAAACATTAGGTTTCAGTTATATTTTATTCCTTACAAATAAACAGTGTATATATATATATATATATATATATATATATATATATATATATATATATATGTATATATATATATACGTGAGTGTATACGTGTGTGTGTGTGTATGTGTGTGTGTGTGTATAAATTTTCTGATACGTGCAGAATCGAAAAAAAGCTTTTAAAAGCCTGTTCATATATTAAATATATGAAATATTTTAAAACCGATTTTTTAAAAATCTTAAAACAATTCTAAAAAAGGAATCTTTTTTATCGTCTACGTCTCATTAGAGAATTTCATATCGTAGAAATGGTGCGGAAGGAGTTCACGACAGGAGTTGTAGACAACAGCAATACAAAGAGGATCGGATAAAAATGGAGAGTTTTTTTTTCTCGTACCCCAAATATAGACCTGGACACGCTTTGTAAACAAACAAAAGCGACTACATAATGCCTTATAATTCCCGTGCTGACGCGGTTCGTTTGTTGGCTGAGCGGTATAAAACTAAGTCTAACGTGAAATTGGGTGGGTTTTGTCTCTCTGTGGATAACTATATATATATATATATATATATGTGTGTGTGTGTGTGTGTGTGTGTGTGTGTGTGTGTGTAAGTGTCTATATTTGTGAGAAAGCCAATTTATATTAAGAAGAAACAGAAACGGTAATATATGTAATCTGGTAATTAGTATTTCAAAAACTTTGCTTATCGATTACAAGGTAGTTGTGTATAATTGTTTGTATGCGCTATTGTTATGTTTTGACCTTCGACCCAGCCCCAAAAAATGCTATTCCAAGGTGATGCACTGGAAGGAAGTGACACATTCCAATAGCCAGTAATCGAAAGAGATCACGTGGGCGGATTAAGGCTTATAATATGGGACAAGGTGAAGGTCCCACTGCGCCAATACAGACTGATACACCGGAAGAGAGTGACCTCTGAACTGCATGACAGTTATTTCCGCTTGATGACGATTAAACATTCGATTTCAAAGACCCAGTGGGCGATCGTGTGGGCGTTGAATTATTATTTAACTCAGTTGAGTTCGAGTTCAAGAAGCAGTTGCCAGGAGGGTTCCAGACAGTTAGAGACCAGATGTGGTAGGGAAGGCCACACCCCACCGAGGGGGCCCTCGGAAACCCCGATGGCATGGACCCCAGCATCAGGAGAACAAGAAAGACACAACGGGACGGTCATATCAGTGGGGTCAAGATATTACAGTTTACGTTCGGTCTCCAACTCCCTCTCACAGTAAAACCCCACACAACCTTTCGAAACCTTAGAAATAAAGTGAGAGGTATATATTATTGTTAAAGAAGCCTTCATGCGTCCTTCATGCGTCGTTGCCTTTGCGTCTGTCTTAATTATTGTGTCGTTGTGATGCTGTAGATGACAGTACAATATTATTTTCTTTATGAGAATATGCACGTGTTGTTGCAAAAATTTGAGGGCATTTTTGATTTTTAACCGGCTCATTTAAATATGTTTTTTGTATGTACTTGTGAGTGTATGCTTGGGTGTCGGTATATCTATGCACATAAGCGTGTTTCTGTGTTTGGGTAAGCGTACCATGATTGGTGTGTAAAGTTTTATGGCCTTTATAGATATTCTCATATGAATTTGGATGCGAGCGCTTATATATATGTGTATGTGTGTATACGTGTTACTAAATTAGGCGAATTTTCCTGTTTGAGTGTGTGTGTGTGTGTGTGTATGTTTGCGTATGTATATGTGTGCGGTTGAAGAGTAAAAACGATCATGAGATGTGTTTCTTTGTATATGCAAGAATGTACACTTTGGTGCAAAAAGATAAGCCCCCACCACCATCACCACGAAAAAACGGAGAAATTTGGATTGATCCACTTTTTTCTTTCAAAATTTTTTTAGGTGTTTTGTTCTTATTTCTTATGTAATTATTCCCAGCCCACTTTGATCTGTTGATTTTCTTGGCGATTTCTCGTTGTGAATGCCCCTCTTTTTCAAAAGCATCGATCATTTCTTTCTCGTGATCTGTAAGAGAATTGCCACGTCCCATCATTTATTTTTAATTTTTATTGCTAATTTTTATGTAAAAATTAATCTTAACCTAAAAATCTGTGAGTGAATTTGTTTTATTTAATAAATTTATAGGCGGCATCATCTTTTTGCAACATGCTAATTTTAATATTTTCTGAAATAATAATCAAAGAAAGAATCTTTCAAAAACACTTTTAATAGATAATTTTATAACTAAATACATTTATAAAAATATGAATTTTTGAAAGAAAGAAGTGGATCAATCAAAATTTCTGCGTTTTTTCGTGGTGGCCATATCTTTTTGCACCAAAGTGTATGTCTACGCATCTGGGTTTATGAATGTGTTCACGGGTTCTTTTCATTATTCGTGAGTATGTTTGTTTGTGTTTGTTTTTGTTTGTGTGCTTGTTTGTTTAATGGCTTTGTTGGAGAAAAAACGAAGTGATCCTCTTGGTCACCGTGTTTGTGGAACTCCCCCACATCAGTCTTTTTTGGTCTCGTTAGAAAGTAACGCAGATATCCGCCTCTTTCACGAACAGGATTTTGAGTAAAGCAGGCGATGTTGTTCCTTCCTCCCGGGGAGCACTTAGGGTTCCTATCTTTTATATTCAAGACCTGAGAAGAGTAAATTGTTTCCACCTTTTTGTTGTAGGAATTTTTTTCTCCCTCAAAAGCATGTGACTCTTCTATAGCCTAAAGTCGGAGCTCAGTTCCTGCTTGTATTGCGTACAATTAAACGTCTTATTATATTAATCGACTTGTTCCGTTTCCAAGTAAATATTCTGCGTAAGGTTACTCTCTGTAGGATAACCTAATGTGTTTTAAGAAATGGGGTGTTATCCACGAAATAGCGCCTCGTTAAAACTTATGACTTGAAAAATTCCAGAATGTTTCCCTTTTTATGGAGGAGTGTACGCGTCTAAGTGTATATATATGCGTGCATGAAAGAGAGAGAGAGAGAGAGAGAGAGAGAGAGAGAGAGAGAGAGAGAGAGAGAGAGAGAGTGTGTGTGTGTGTGTGTGTGTGAAGAATTCAAATGTATAACCAACCATTAATTATTGTACATCTTTGTTTTCTTGCATTCAACCTCTTAAAATTTGCTTCGCTTGTTTTGCACGAACAAAATAGCTTCAAAACCGAAGGGAATGTCCAAGAAAAGGCACCCCATCAATGGACATCCCAACACAATACCAATCACTTCTAATTAGCCGACACTGTATTGAAAGCCGATGGACAGAAAACCAGGCGTCGACTATTTGGCTGCTATAGACATCAAACATTATTATTTTCGGCTACAGCGAGTTTATTTCCTGAACAGCGGAGTGCAAATATCTTGGTGCTTATTCTTCATTTCATTTTCTTTCAATTTTACACTGTGATCACCTGGAATTGCAAAGTCCTCTATTATTATTACTATTATTATTATTATTATTATTATTATTTCTGAGGAGTTAGCTGACGGTCTTTCACAGGAGTATGAGAGACAACGAGTCACCTCAGGTATTTTAACTGATCTAAACAATACCATTGTTAGGATTGTCTCTGCTCGTCTTAGGATTTCCAACTCTTTCAGCCCGTTTTTCAAGCCTATGGTGACCGTTACGAGGGCCCCAATTAAACTTGGTATCACCATCATCCTTATGTTTTACAACTTTCCGAACTCTCTGTCAAGTTTCAAATATTTGTCTTTCGTTTCACTTTGTTTGATTTTCACTTTGTAGTCCGCCGGGATGGAATAGTCTTCTTTCCGGCAAGTTCTTTTTTCTTTTCTTTTACTTTTTTTTATTCTTAATTTTCACAGTGTCTTGTTTTCTGGTCGAGATTAGAGGATCTGTTTATATCTAAAGATTATTATTATCACCATTCTTTACGAGATTTTCACAACACCGTCACTTGATGGTCTTCCATTGGAGGCTGAGTGACCTCAAGTCTCCTAAAGTCTCGAGGATTCTTCACAATATTCTGGCCGATCTCAACAATACAGTTGTTTCTATGGTTTCTTCTCGTCATCTGATTTCCAACTCTTCTAGCTCTCTTACCAAACCTTTGAGGATTATTCCGAAAGCGCCAATTACCACTGGTTTCACCGCCACCTTCATGTTCCATAGATTTTTCATTTCTCAGGCAAACTCTGAGTATTTGTCTTTCTTTCTGTATTTTTATCATAGCTCTGAGGTCTGCCGGGACGGCAAAGTCCACTAGTCAACAGGAACGGTTAATTTTTGTTGCTTTTGTTTGTTTGTTTGTTTGTTAACTATTATTAGGGCTGATCATCTGACCGCGATTAGAAGATATGTTTGTATCTCAAAATCCCAGATAATTTTATGTGTCTCATTCTCCAGGACTGATTCTGGTTTGTTGTCTTTGACTATTTCTTCACGTTAGTTCTAACATTCAGGTATCACTGAAGACGGACTGACGGCAAATTTACTCATGTTTGAAGGATTTTTTTTTAGAATCCTAGGTGATAATAATAGTTTTGTTTTTCGAGTGGCCTCGATTTTTCTTCTAATCTCTAGTTCCCTTCGACTTTTTCCAGATCTTTGAGAACAACTCAAATGGTCCCTACTACAATTAGTATCCCTATCATTTTCATTTTTCATAACTTTCTCAAATCTCTTGTAAGATCCAAGTGTTTTTCAACCTTTCCGTTATCTTTTATTTTCATTCTTTGTTCCAACAATACGGCAAAATCTTTATTGAGATTTTAATCTTGATGAGATTTTCACACCAGTATAAGCTGATGGTCTTTCAATGAAGTCTAAGTGACAACATGTGCCCTAAGGTAGCCAGAACTCGTCTCAGTATTCTAATCGATCTTAGCAATGCTCTTAGTTAGATGGTCACGTTTCTCTGATTTCCATTTTCTTCAATCATTTTTAAAGGGTTAAGACCCCCCTAACGAGTGTCCTGGATTATGACACTAAACAATCGGATGGTGAGGTTCCAGCAGTGCTGGAGCTTTGGGGAATGCGGAGTACCCCTTCATTGCCATCGCTACCAGGTCCACTCTGGCCCGGAGTGGTAGCACCTGATAGGGCCCTATCTATGGGTTAAATAGAACTAACAGCATACTTATTCTAAAATGAATTGAGTAAACTGAATAACTTGAAATAGAAATGTTTTTGACAATTAAACCGTACTTACACTTAAACTGCGTGCTTATGCTTAACCGAATTATTTCAAATATTTACACTTAAATGAATTATTACATATAACTGCTTGAATAGTTTAAAATGGAAATGTTTTTGACAATTAAACTGTGTACTTATGCTAAACTGAACTGTTTTAAATAGAATAGATTATTTACATAAAAATGTATTTGGCGTTAAATAACCTACAAAGGTTGATATGCCATAAAACCAAACAAACCAATGAATCATTTTTCTAAGCCTTTGGACGGTTTCAAGTATTATTATCATTGGTAACTGTGCTAAGAGAAGCACCAATTACAATTGAAATAATCGTTACTTTCATGTTCCTCGTATTTTTTCTAATTCCCTAGCAAGGTCGAGGTACTAATCATTCTTTTCACTTTCTTTCGATTTTATTCTGAGATCAGCCGGGACAGTAAATTCTACAATTATGTAAGTTCTCCTTTTTTGTTGATTATTATAAGGTCAGGTATTCTGGCCAAGATTAAATGATCCGTTTGAATTTCAAAATGGCATGTGTCTCATTTTCGTATGGTCAAATTTCAATTTCTTTCACAATCCACAATGGATCACCTTGCTCAGCCAGTCGTGTATAGTCTTATACTATTTCTGAATCAATTTGCTGCATTCTATTATGTGATTGATAGTTTTGTCTCTATCATTACATAACTTATATCTGCTTCTTTGTTGCGTCTTACCTATTCTTGCTTTGATATGATTGGTTCTTATATGCATTGTTTTGAGCTGCTATTAGAAGAGATTCAGTTTCTCTCTTAAGGTTTCCCTTTTTTAGCCACGTCCACGTTTTCTCATGTGAAATGCCACTAGTAAGTCGCTTAAAACACCCATACAATCGCTTTCTTCCCATTCTTGTTTTCTATTTATTTTCGTTCTTTTAGTTCTAGTGTTGTCTACATTGCTTCTTCTGAGAGTAATCAATCTTTCTTCGCACTTTTCTATGTAGTTCTTGAGTCGTTGTATCGATGCGTCAATGCTGTCTTCATTGCTGGTTAGTCTTCTTCCTCCTTTTTTCTTGACACATATAATCTGTCGATGTGATCTCTGGGAAGTAATGCCTTATGCATGGTCATTAGTTTTCTTGTTTTTTTTTGTCCATTTCTTTAAGATCTTCTCGTTCATAATATCTTATGAAGGGAAAAGCTTTGGTTGTTATCCCTTTGATAAGGTTCCGGCTATTTAGTTTTCTCTCGAGTAGCTTCCTGGTTCTCCCGAGATACTCTTTCTTAATTTTTTCTTTTATCTCCACTTGTTTGATTGTGTCAGCTTCTAATATTTCTAAGTATTTGTAGGTTTCCTTTTCTCTGAGCGTTCTAATTTTTTTTAATTTGGTAGTTTTATTCCGTCCGTAAGGTGTTGTTTGCCGCTTTTTGTTATTAGCATGGCGCATTTTTCTATGCAAAATTCCATTCCAATGTCACGACTGTATATTCCCACTGCATGTATTAGAGTTTCCAATTCTTTTTTATTTTTTTGAAACAGTTTGATGTCATCCATGTACATAAGGATATCGATCTTTTCCTGCCATTTACAAAGTTTGTATTGATTGAATGACTTCGTCATTATTACAAATTGTAATAGTGACAGTGCATCTCCCTGGAATATACTTTTTTGGATCATAGCTACAGCAAGCTTTTGCCTCCGGTTCTCAATTTCACTCTTCAGGTTTTCTCGATAAAGTTTTGTGACTTCATGTGAAATATTGAATATTTGGATGCAGTTTATTACCCAGCTTTGCGGGATATATCATAAAACATTTTATAGTCAATCTAGACTATGGGTAGATTTTTCGGCCTAGTCTTGCTCTCGTTGAGGATTTGCTGATTAATGTAGAGTAGCTCTCCTGTGCCTCTGGATCTTTTGCACCATCCTTTCTGTTCCTATGTAAACAATGTGCGGCTTGTAAGCGAGTCGTTAATCTACTCTTTTACTTGCGCAGATAGTATATTCCTCATAATATGTATGCATATTATGGGTCTATAGTTGTTTGGATGGTTTCTTTGAGGAGGGGTCCAGTTTGGATCAATGTGGTCTTTTCTTGGTCATCCAAACGAGTACATGTGCTTCTTGTAGGAATCAGTTTATTTCGAATGCTAGACTGTCATTGATGGAGGTTAATCTTTTGAAGCTGAATCTATGTATGCCATCACGACCAGGCATTTTCCAATTTGATATTCTTTTAGTGTTGCGTAAATCTATGTGCATTTTGGGTTTCGATCCTTTTTCGAGTCTTTCTATCTCTTTTCCTATGTTGCTTATCCATTCAGCTTTTTTGCTATATTCTCTTGGTTGCCATATTTTACACCAAAATTGTATAACGTCTCTTGCATCTTGTTGTTGATGTGTCTTCGTGCCACCCTCCTTACAAGTTGATTGAATTTTCTTTGTTTTTTATGTCTTGTTTTGTCTGTATTGTTTTACCCTTTCGCGATAACTTTTTAGTCTTTCTTTTTTCGCTTGTACTTTCTGGCTTATTTCCTCGAGTTGTATTGTCATTTTTCTTATGTTGCTTTCTCTTTTTTGTCCACACATTTTCCAGCGTTATTTTTTGCTCTATCAATTTTGCTTGTTGTCGTAGATTTCCTATCAGTGTTTGCAGTCGAATTTCATATCCAGGTTTTGTATATCTATTCGTGTTCTTTGAGGGAACCCTGTTTTTTTAACAAACAAATTTTTCTCCAACATGCATTAGTTCATTTAATTCGGTAATATTTTTCTTTGAGAAATATATTGCAACTTCTTTATTTCTTTTTGTTTCCGCCTTGACTGTTCTCCGCTTATTTTCTTCGCGGTGGTAAGGTAGTTTTTTTTTCATCTATAATTCTATTTAAATATTCTAAATATATTTCTTGTTCTTGGGTTTGTGTTTGCTCTGTGATTTTTGTGTGTGTGGTGTTTCTATTTTTATTAGTTAGCTGTTCATTTCGGTTTGACTGTTCTTGCTTGCCAATTCTTGATGCGTCTGATATTGTATTAGTGTCTCTTTTAGATTCGCTTATTATTATTATTTAATGATTAGAGTTTTTCACTTCAGCGTAAGCTGATGGTCTTTCACAGGAGATTGAGTGGCAGCAAGTTTCCTCAAGTCTCCAGGATTCTTCTTAGTATTCTGGCCGTTTTCAATAATGCTGTTGTTTGGGTGGTCTCAACTCGGCCAACTACCAAAGCCTCCAGGCCCTTTAATAATCCTTTAGTTACCGTGCCAAAAGCACCAATCACAATTGGTATAATTGTCACCTTCATGTTCCATAGTTTTTTTCAATTCTCTAGTAAAGTCGAGGTACTTATCTCTCTTTTCACATTCTTTCAGTTTGATTCCGTGGTCAGCCGGGACAGCAAAGTCGACAAATTTGCTGATTTTCTTTCTTTTTTTTTTGTTTTTTTTTTTTTTGATTATTATGAGGTCTGGTCTCCTGGCCGGGAATAGGTGATCCGTTTGTATATTAAAGTCCCATAGGAGTTTATGCGAGTCATTTTCTAGGACAGGTGATGGGTTGTGCATTTACAATTTGTTGGCATGGTCAAATTTAAATTTCTTGCACATTTCCCAGTGGATCCCCTTGCCCACCCAGTTGTGTCTTGTTCTCTTTATGTGCCAAATTATTATTATTATTATTATTATTATTATTATTATTATTATTATTATTATTATTATTATCATTATTATTATTAAACAAGCGTTAGCAGGTGATATCTTTCTGGAGTTTGAGGGTGGCAAGTTTTCCCATGCCTGATGGACTCTTTTCAATATCCTCGCTGATATCAACAATGCTGCAATTTAGATGGTCTCCACTTGTCCTCTTATTTCACTGTCCTCCAGTCCCTGTACCAACCTTTGGTGATTGTACCAAGCGCATGAATGACAATTTGTGTAACCGTCAACTTCACGTTCTTGTTTTTTTTCTGTTCTTGAAAAAGGTCTTGGTCAGTTTTACCCTGTGGTCAGCCAGGGCGGCAAAGTCCAATATTCAGCTGGTTCTTATTATTATTGGGCGTGTTTTGGACAAATACTCTTGGAAAATTCATGAACACTTTATACTCCTAGCTATAGATTCTATCTTCTAGTAGGAGGACTTTGGCATTAAATAACCGAAAAAGGTTGATATTTCATTAAACAAAGAAACCAAGCCATTAAAAATAATTTATTTTATAATATCTTATTTCATCTTATTTCAAGTGCGTGGAACAGTGAGTATCGGAGACAGCAATAAAGAGTAAGCCTTCGGTACGTATCGAATTGACGTCCTTTTTCTCTCGGGCAGGATTAGCTCTCCGGACCAAGTTCTTAACAAATTTATGAGAACCTTAGCTTTGGCTGAAGCTTGAATGCAATCTATAACACACCCACTTCTATGTCTCATGATCTTGTCGATGCCGTTGGCTGCAACTGTTAATTTTCATACATTGGTAGTAGTAAGATAGTTAAATATCGCAAGCAAATGTGGAACTGCTGCTCTAAATTGAAGCATAGAATCATTATTATCATTATTATTTTAGTTGTTGCTGTTATAATTGTAGTATCATTATTATTAGTACTAGTAGTAGTATATTTTAACAATAATCCTGTCATTGTTGGTAGAAATAGTATTATCTTTTGCAGATGTCGTAATAGGCGAGACACTCCTTAAACATCTGTGTAAGCTTAAACTTGTGTGAAGTGATATTCATTACAAAATAATGTTTAGAAATATAATCGTAGAAAAATAAATAAATAAAAGCAAATGAAGAAATACACGAAATACATCAGTGGAAAAGAAAACATTACCGTGCAAAATGACCATTTTCAAAGCATTTACCACGCCCTTTTCATTTTCCACCGAAATAATAATAATAATAATAATAATAATAATAATAGCAGCACAGGACAACGCCATAAGAAACAATCATATCAAAGCGAGAATAGATAAGATGCAACAAAACAGTAAATGTAGGCTATGCAGTGACAGAGCCGAAACGATCAATCCCATAATAAGCAAATGCAGTAAATTAGCACAGAAGGAGCACCAGGCTAGACACGATTGGGTGGGCAAGGTGATCCACTGGGAAATGTGCAATAAATTTAAATTTGACCATGCCAACAAATGGTATATGCACAACCCATCACCTGTCCTAGAAAATGACTGGCATAAACTCCTATGGGACTTTAATATACAAACGGATAACCTAATCCCGGCCAGGACACCAGACCTCATAATAATCAACAAAAAAAAAGAGAACTTGCAAAATAGTCGACTTTGCTGTCCCGGCAGACCACAGGATAAAACTGAAAGAATGTGAAAAGAAGGATAAGTACCTCGACCTTGCTAGGGAACTGAAAAAACTGTGGAACATGCAGGTGACAATTATACCAATTGTAATAGGTGCGTTTGGAACAGTAACTAAGGGATTACTAAAGGGACTAGAGGACTTGGAGGTTGGCGGACGAGTGGAGATCATCCAAACGACAACATTGTTGAGAACTGCCAGATTACTAAAAAGAGTCCTGGAGACTTGTGGAGACTTGCTGTCACTCAGACTCCAGTGAAAAACCATCGGCTATCGCTGATGTGAAAAGCTCTAATGAGTGAACATAATAATAATATGCACCACAGATTCCTAGCGAGAAGTCTAGACCCAATGATTAATAACAAGGGGAAAAAAACAAATTTTTAGTAGATTTTGGCTTTCCAACGGACCACCGAATAAAAATTAAAAAAGTGAAGATAGAAAAATACTTGGATCTGGCCAGAAAGCTAAAAACTGCTGTGGAGCATGAGGGTAAACGTGATAGCAATTAGAACAGTCCCCAGGCACTTGGAAAAACGTGGAGGAACTGGATATTATAAGAAGAATCAATATCATACAGTCCATTTTTAAGATCGGTTAGAATACTGAGAAAAGTCCTAGTAATCGAATGACATTTGCTGCCACTCAGACTACCGTGAGACACAAAGAGCTGTATGTGGTATGAGAGACTCAGAAAACAATAACAATAATAATAAACCCTGCATCTGTCCTGGAGAATGACGCGCATAAACTCCTATGGGACCTTGACATACAAACGGATGATCTAATCTCGGCCAGCTCAAACCTTATAATAATCAACCAAAAAAAAAAAGAAGAGAAATAGCAAAATTGAGGACTTTGCTGTCTCGGATGACCACAGAATAAAACTGAAAGAATGTGAAAAGAAGGATAAGTACCTCGACTTTGCTAGGGAATGGAAAAAAACTATAGAGGACGAAGGTGACAATTGTAGTAATCGTGATTGGTGCTTTTGTTACTGAATGATTATTAAAGGGACTGGAGGACTTGTTGGTTGGAGGACGAGAGGAGACCATCCAAACTACAGCATTTCTGAGAACGGCCAGAATATTGAGAAGAGACCTGGAGACTTAAGAAGATTTACTGTCACTTAAACTCTAATGAAATACCATCAGCTAAAACTGATGCGAAAAACTATCAATGAGTAAATAATAATAATAATAATAAGAAGAAGAAGAAGAAGAGGGGTCCTGGAAATGAGAGGAGACTTGCTGTTACTCAACTCCAGTGGAAGACCATCATCTAACGCTGGTGTGGAAATTTTTCAAGAAGTAAAATAATAATAATACAATGAAGAGCAAAGAAAGACAGATTACGACTGCTTCTGGCAGGAATATCAACAGAAATAATTTGAGAAAAAACGGAAGAACATTGATAATATAATATAGAAAACAAAATTAAAAAAAAACAAATAAACTGCGTGGATTCTTCATGAAAAAAATTAAGGAAATTTCACATGAAATGAACCGGATATGGCTAAGAAAGGGTAACCTGAGTAAATAGACGGAATCTCTTTTAAAAGCAGGATAAAATAGACATAAGAACCAATTGTACCAAAGTAAAAATTGAAAGATGAAATGTTTTATGACATTGAAAGCGAATTCAGCCAACTTGAACAAAAAGAATACACTACTTGATACGGCTAAGAGGAAAACGTGATCCTCTTGGAATTGTGCAAGAGATTAATAGCTCATCAGCTTCACAACTATAATGTCTCAGAAAATGAGACGAATTAATCTTTGTAGGAATTAGAGATACTAACGGATCATCCAGTCTCGACCAGAATTACAGACCAAGTATCAATTAAGAAGAAAGAACAACTCGTCATCAAGAAGAGTTTGCTTTTTAAGATTTAATTAAAAATCTTGCCACGCATGGGTAACCTGTTTATTAACAACTGTAACCGATTGGCACAAAGTAAGGCACGTTATTTTGCCTTTCACTTAAGGAATTACCCAGTCGGTTGGGGCTATAGAATACATCGAATACACTTCTGCAGTGGGTAAAGACCCCTCCAACGAGTGTCTGGGATACGACACTAAACAATCTGATGGTGAGGTTCCAGTGATGCTGGAGCTTTGAAGAATGTAGAGTACCTCTTCATTAGCATGGCTCCCAGGTCCACTCTGACTTGGAGTGGTAGCACCAGACAGGGTCCTATCTATGGGTTAAAGAGGACTGAACCGCGTACTTATGCTAAACTGAATTGTTAGAATTAGAACTTTTTGACTAAACTGATTGGCTTGAAATCGGAATGTTTTTGTCAATCAATCTGCGTACTTATGCTAAACTGAATTGTTTGAAATGGAACTGTTTCCGACACTGAAACAGTACTTACGCTAAACTGAATTGTCTAATATAGAACGGTTTTGACATTTAACTTTGGAAAATAAAATCTATACTTATACTAAACTGAATTAGTTGAAATAGAAGTTTGACGAAACTGAATACCTTGAAATAGAAATGTTTTTGACAATTAAACTGTGTACTCATGCTAAAGTGAATTGTTTGAAATAGAACCGTTTATTTAAAAAAATGGTTTTGGCATTAAATAACCTACGAAGGTTGATATACCATAAAAACCAACCATCCAATGAAACCGCTTGAGGAATAATAACCATGCTCACAATTCTATACTTCGTTTGATTAGTTATTTTTTAAAACTTTATCAGGTGATAAAAATGGTTGTGCTTACATTTTGAGAAGGTGTGTATTTACCTGTTCGATAGAAAAGAAATATTTTATAAGTCGAACTTATCGTGTGCTGAAGTGTTGATTGTTTTGCTCCAAAATGTCAACTAACAGACTTCTAATACACCCTTTGGCGTTAAAGAAAGCCGTCTTACAAGAAATTCAAGGACAATAGCTTTATATAACTCTACATGAAAACTGATACTGACGTCAGAGTTTTCTGCATTTCTGTGCATTTTTCCTTTCAGCTTACACTCAAATATTTTCTTATTCATATTCGCCTGTTTCTGCATCCTGAGCCAAGGCTGAGGTAATACTCCATTAACATTCCTTGACAACAACTAAAAGTCTAATTTTAACATGTCACAGTTGATGGTTTCTGCACTAATGTATGCTATAAAATACAAGGCAAAATCTTTCGTGCATTCAATAAATATATTGAAAAATTCAAACATCTTTGACGTACTGTCGACATAAACGAACAGTTAGGTTTGGTGGTATATGAACTACTGTAGGTTATTCAATGCCAAGTCAGCTTTATATATATTTGTGTGTATATATATATATATATATATATATATATATATATAGTCATCCACAGACAGACTGTTTCGTTCTTCAGTGTGGCTAGACACACGGGACGCTCGAAGCCGGGATCGAAACTCGTCCAACTTTACGTTAGACTAAGTTTCAGACCTCTCAGCCACAAAGCGGACCACGTTGGCTAATGGAATTTTAAGGTATTTATTTTAGCAACAGCAGCAGCCACCTTGTTTACATTTTTTATACCCTATCGGCTACCAGAGTGCTCAATTCTTTCGAAGAGCTTTGCATTACGCTTGCGGCGGCCGACAATTCCTTCGCCAGAGTGCTCAACCCCCATGGAGGAGCGTATATTGTCATCCACAGACAGACTGTTTCGTTATATATATATATATATATATATATATATGATTGTACGCATATTTTGTTAATAACATTTTTAAACAAGCCTGAGCTCATTTTTGGCACACATATAAATGGTTGCAAGTAATTTTATCTAATACGAATGATTCTATTTTCTTGTAATCATTTTTCTAAAAGAGTTAAATGGTTTCAATTATTGCTGTGTAACACAAACTATTTAACATCTGTTTTCTGGCATACATTTTAATTGGATATACAGGATTCGTAAGTGATTACTTTGTAGGTAATTTCATTTTTAAATGAGTCGGAACTAATTTGTTTGCACAGTAACATTGCTATTGTTTCTAATAGTTTAGGGGTTTCAATTATTGCTATCTAACACTAATAATTCAAGGTGTCAAGTACCATTTTAAAAGTCTTTGGTATGACGCGACGTGGGATTGAAATCAGGCCGCCCGGAGCATTGGCGAACACTCTACCCACTTGACCAATGGGCCGGTTAGATGATTATAGTAATATAAATTTAACTTATATTTTGTTTAAATTTCTGATTTGGTTAATTTCTTTTCGAAAAAACGAATATGATGATGGTATTTGAAAATATTTAACCTATAGTTCTTTTTATATCCCCACTGATGACACTTAATTAGCCTTTAAAAAGTTTATATATATATATATATATATGCCAAGTCGGCTCGGGCTGTAGAATACACTGACAACATCTTTCCAGAAGAGAGTCCTGCTTATAGTACTTAGCCATTTGAAGGTGAGCCCTCAATCCGAGAAGTCAAGGGAATGTAGAGTACCTCTTAATGCTCCTTATTTCGTGGTCCACTCTAAAGTAGAGTTGTAGTATCTTTTATGCTCTCACGTATGGGTTAAATAGAACTGTTTAACCATTTAACTACGTGCAAACGAATGACTGATGCTACATTAAATTATTATTTTTTCTTTTTATTAATACATGAAATTCATAGTCGTGAGATTGACATGAGAATATAAGAAACAACAATTTATCGACAACAATACTTGAAAGCAGTTGCCCAGTCAGCTGGTGATGTAGAATACACTGACTGCACCTCTGCAGAAGGGTAAGACCCCCCCCAACAAGTGTCCTGGATATGACACTAAACAATCTGATGGTGAGGTTCCAGCAGTGCTGGAGCTTTGGGGAATGCGGAGTACCCCTTCATTGCCATTGCTCCCAGGTCAACTCTGGCCCCGTAGTGGTAGCACCTGACAGGGTTAAATAGAACTAACAGCATATTTATGCTAAAATGAATTGTTTGAGTAAACTGAATAGCTTGAAATGGAAATGTTTTTGACAATTAAACCGTACTTACATTTAAACTACGTGATTATGCTTAACTGAATTATTTGAAATAGAACTGTTTTTTGACATTAAAACTGTATTTACAATTAACTGAATTGTTACATATAACTACTTGAATAGTTTGAAATAGAAATGTTTTTGACAAACTATGTACTTATGCTTAACTGAATTGTTTTAAATAGAACAGATTATTCACATAAAACTAGATTTGGCATTAAATAACCCAAAAAGGTTGATATGCCATAAAACCCAACAAACCCAGCCCTTGAAACCAGATAACAGAGAACAAACGAATGAACTTTGACGAATTTAAAATGTTAACTACAAAATATGCATTTAACAGGAAAAAGTCCTGTTATATTTTTCTTCGTGTTTTTGGTTCACACCAGAAACTGAAAAACAGGATGGAAATAAATGTATAATCCTAAATTAACCGGTCTTTGGTTTTTTTTTCTTTAAAGAAAAGATATATATATATATATGAAATAATCTTTAATGTTGTAGACTGTCTTTGTATTTAGTGCGTGAAATTTATTGTCAAATATGACAAATATTATAGGATAAAACACAGAAAAAGTTTCAATAATTCAAGAATTTACTCTTCGACTATTGAATGTTGGTAGATACGGCACAAGTTTGCTTTTTTTCTGTACAGCCTCGATTCTACCTGACATTTAACAGGAGGTCAGACCTAAGTCATCTCCTCATCTCTAGTTTCATATATATATATATATATATATATATATATATATCTTTTAAGGGGTCGAAGAGATAATCCAATTTCCAACATTTTTTTTTCTTCTATTCAACACCCGGTCTTCAGAGGATTCTGATTCAACGTATATGTCATACGATATATGTTGGGCTCGAACTTGATGAAAGGAAAGTGTTATCTATAAGAAGTTATTCTGGTTTTAGCAATGACATTTTGCTCTTAGCTAGTTGTATATTTATAATGATGGAATATAACACAGATTCGGGGCTTGAGACACAAGTTATCTTTTCTTTGTTGAAAATCAAAGCAAAGCAAATGTTTCAGGACAAGCTGACCATCACTAAAAGCCGTTCACTTGCGACTCTGTAGCCAAAAGACTCTTGGAAAATCGATATATAAATGCAGGCAAAGATGTGACTTCTTCAGCTTCTGTCACTGAAAAGAAAGGAGGGGATCTTTTATCGAACCACGTATCGTTGTCAGTTTAGTTTTTTTCTGAGTTGCTTCCCTTCGATCATACCTTTTGCTAAAAGAAAAGTCATGATTTCTTTTCTTATATTCTCATGTCAATCTCATGACTATGAGTTTCATGTATTTGTAAAAAAGGAAAAAAATAATTTAATCATCAGAAGAAGCATGCTTTTTTATTACAAGAAACTTTTTATCCGGCCGTAACTTTTGTGTGATAATTTTTTGAAATATTGAACTTATTCTTGGAACTGATATTCGAAAGTATGAAAAAATTTATTCAAGTTAGATTATATATATATATATATATATGAACATTTTACCGTTTAACTTATTCAAGAGACAACTTTATTCTATTGACACATGGTTTAATTCCTATTTTTGGTTTAGTTTCTCGGTTTTAAAGCATATCAATCTTCTTGGGTTATTTAATGTCAAAGCTATCCTTATAGAACAGTTGTAGTAATATTTAACCTAAAGCTTAAGGAATAAGGAATTTCCTACCTTTCCCAAGAGTGTTAGTCCAAAAGTGAACATAAGCATGACAGGAGTTCGAACTTGCTTGCTACGATGTCACATGTAGGCTCTTTGGCCACAACGCTTCGGGAACCCTTCTTAAGGTTCCGTAGCTCTAAGAAAAGAGAGTTATTATCAATGGCTAGCGATTTTACGAACTTTTTCTTTTCCAATTCATTGAAATCTATGCGAAGTTTATGGCACAATCATTACACTTTGCTTATTGTTAGCGAGAAAAAAGTCACACTTCAAATCAATAATTCTGAAACGTCTCATTTGTAGTTAATGATTTTTTTCTTTTTGAAGAATGCTGATTGGTACTCATCTAAACTGTCGTGAACATGGCACAAATCAAGCATTTTCTTGATATGCTGGGCTTATTTTCACAGTACAACAATTTGGCCTTTATCAAAATCATTGACGAAATTCTTCATTCTCATAACTAAAAAATAAAGAACTAGATTGACAGGAAATGGGGCTCGAGTGTGGATGACGTCATGCCCAGAAGAGACGGGTTGAGAATTTGAGGATTTTAAAAACACGGCAGTTGAGATTGGACCATGGAGTCGAGTACTTGAGGTTTCTATCGTTGCGGCAGCGGTTAAGTTTTTCGGATCTCTACCGGCAGAGATGAATTGAGATCTTGAACACCACAAGATGCGTTGCGGCGCTCGTGGGGATAGGGTTAGCATAGTAGGAATTGTGTCTCTCTCCTCGTGTTGAAGAATTGAAGTTAAGAAGTTATTAAACCCGTTCGTACCTGAAACAAAAGTGTCCCGCTTGTTTATTTGTATTGAGTGGTTTGCATATGTATACGTGTGGTATACAACATCTTCGACCATTCACGAGCACTCCACCCACTAGGCCAATATATATATATATGTATAGACACACAGACTGACAGACAGACAGACACACACTCACAGACACACGCGCGCGCACACACACAAAAGCGCACACACACACACACGCACGCACACACACACAAACACACACACACATATATATATATATATATATATATATATATATTGGAATTGCTACATATCGATATTCTTAGTGATTCTGAGGTGTAGTTTTGTCATGAATAATTACTATTGATATATTTATGAGAGCATATAAAATATCCTTATTGATATATATATATATATATATATATATATATATATGTGTGTGTGTGTGTGTGTGTGTGTGTGTGTGTGTGTGTGTGTGTGTGTGTGTATGATTGTGTTTGTGTGCATGTGTTACGTTAAAAAACTCCGTGACGAGATATGTTCATTTTAGCTCCAATTCTATAAATATTAACAATGTGGTTAAAACGCTGTTGAGAATATTAAACATATCGGGGGAAAAAGATCTGGTGTGTTAAATCAAATATTTTTTCATAATAAGGTTACAAACTTGAGATTGTATTTATGGCTGTATGTATATGTATCTTTACATGTGAGTGCGTATCTGTGCATATGTGTGTGTATGTGTGCACATGATTATATGATATCATGCATTCTTATCAAATACAAAGGGGTTGCCTACAGTTTTATTTTACTCGTGTGGCCCCAACCAGTACAACTACTGCAGGTAAAAGTGGACCCGTACGCAATTGCAATGAGGGACTACTGCACATACATCGGAACTCCAAATGGTAAGCATCATCGCCAAATGTTCTTTAGTGTCGTATCAAGGACACCCATTTATTGGTCGGGGATGTCTTACACCTCCCCTTGAAAAAAACGTCTGGGCATTCTTTGAGCTGTATCGGTTGTTTCAAACAGGACCTTGACTTATAGACGTGTAAACAAACTAGACTCCAGTGATCCTTTCAATGGAACTTAATTCAGCACAATACACAGCAAGAACAATCTATTCTTAATTAATTTTTAATTGGTTTCTGAGATTTCTCCCTTTTGTAATGTATCCATTACTTATAATAATTATTTATTAAGAGCAGTTTAGTTTTTGACTCAAAGTGATAAGTGCGAGATAATCAATGAGTATTGAACGCACTAAACAATACCAATGATTTACGTGACCGATTTTCTATTCCACGGCAAAACGCCCCTTTAATGATAAAGCGTGCACTAATTTTTATTGGAGAAGAGATATTGGCCATATTTATAAAAGAAAAATTTTGCTAGATATCTTCACGACAATGCAGCCCAAATAAGAAATGTTCAAAAGGCTCATTCTAAACTGATACAATATATAAAGAGAGGCATATTTTCCACAACTTTTTACGGTGGCCGCTGTCTATTCAATGCTTGCATTTACTAGTTAAAGCTATTTCAAGCAAGATATTGGCTACTTTAGCCTGCCAAGCGCCGGCAGGCGACGAGGTGGCTCCTCCTGCTATCGATCTCAGAATCTTATTCAAGATTTTCGTTGGAGCGTTCAATGATATTCAAAAGACATGAATTATATGATTGGACAAATGGTTGCCATTGGTGATGTGACGTCAATAGCCAACACGAAGACGTTTGCAAAAGTAGACCAGTCTTTATGTAACTTCTCTCTCAGTCTATGCTTCTGTCTCTATTTTTCGCTGTTTCTTTGTCTCTGTCTCTCTGTCTCTCTCTCGGTCTGTCTCTCTGTCTCTCTCTCTTTATATATATATATATATATATATATATATATATATATATATATATATATATATTTGCATGAGTCATTAACAAAATGAAAAGGAGCGAAAGTTTTCAAAATAATCTAGTTCTCTTGATAAAATATCCTATCTCTACTGATAATGTTTTGTCCTAAATATATAATATTTTTTGTAATTTAAAAAGAAATTCAAAAATTAAAAAGAATAAACATTCTTTACGTTTGCAAAACCCTTGATGATGGCCAATGAAGGGTCCTAAACAATCCTAGATAATTTCGGTAAATTTATCTACCAACTTCAATCTAAAGCCAAGGCTCTTGTCTGGAAACTTAAGAGGATCCTAATAAAATTATATAGACTTGTGTCTCTTTTATTTAATCAAACCTACTTAAATGATGCCCAACTACTCGCACTCACTTATACACACATGAATAATATATATATATATATATATATATATATATATATATATATATATATATATAATGCAAAAGGTATTGAATTACATTGCCAAATAAGGGCTCAACACGTTGTGTTATGGTGAGGCGGATAGATTGCCTTGCCAGTTTCAATGAGTTCGAATCTAATTGCACACATTGTTCTTTTTGCCACGTATTAGTTTAGCAAATAGCTATATTGCCAGATATCTATTTTTTAAATATCTAATAAGTTTAACCCATTTTTAGAACATGGCAAGAGAAACAAAGAACTCAGTGAGGATCATAGTGAATACTCAGTAAATTATTTTGCTAAATATTTCATCTCGATCATGTGTCTCAAAATATAATGTCGATTTATTGTGAAATTAGGCCAGAAATATATGTTGACCGGTTAAAATCATATTCAATAAGAATAGCCTAATAGCCTAGCTTACGTACTGCTATGCCATGCAAAAGGATATATGGTTTCTCAGCTTAGTAGACGTCCATTGAATATTAATCTCGCTAGAATAGTTTAACAAGATTTTAACTCCTTTGCTACGTATTTTCCAACATAATCTTTTTCTCGTGTAAACTTGATTAAATTCAACGCCTATCTGTTACTCATGAGAC
Source organism: Sepioteuthis lessoniana (assembly GCA_963585895.1). Classification (NCBI taxonomy): domain Eukaryota; kingdom Metazoa; phylum Mollusca; class Cephalopoda; order Myopsida; family Loliginidae; genus Sepioteuthis; species Sepioteuthis lessoniana. The sequence goes on along the minus strand of OY757916.1, from coordinate 100,148,430 downwards.
GCGAACGTTTTCTGTTGAGGATTTAGGATTAAAATTCAGCTGAAATGTCAGGAGATGGATTTATTGACTCAGTCTTATACGCACACACACGCACGTGTGCACACAACTGCATACTCACATGTGCATGTCTGTGTGCTGTGTACGTGTATGTATGCATATGCGTGTGTGTGTGTGTGTGTGTGTGTGTGTGTGTGTGTGTGTGTGTGTGGCGGCCGTAGAGTTTACACCGAAAATTTTGAAGTGGAATAGCCTTTATTTTACATACTATATTTATTTTCAAAATAATTTCCTTCTTAGACAATATGTTTAACCCACTATACATCGATTAATCAAACAGATCAAATGTTACACCCAAAATTTCAGCCAGTAAATGTGATAGGTTACGCATTGACTGATTCCACTCACTAAAGCACACACACACATACACACTCATATATATATATATATATATATATATATATATATATATATATATATATATATATATATATATATTCAATTCTGAAAACTTCTCTGACTGTTAAAGAGGAAAATGACTTAAAGCAATGAAACGTATATGCCATTCAAAATATTCATTTCACTATTCAACATGGCATATTGTTTGTCAATCTTCTTCAATTCTTTAAAATACTCATTAGAACCAAGAATAATATAGGTCTTTTTTTTCTTGGTTGGGCCATGCACTTTTAAACCTTCTCTGATAGACATAAATAAATTAATAGATAGCTAGATCTGAAAGGATAACTGAATGGAAATATATATATATATATTAGTACTTTGGTATTTAGGTGGATTGGTTTTCCCTTGGTTTTCTCAGTTGATTTATATTATAAATATTGTTTCCAGTTCGGCACTTTAAATACCCAAAAAAGCAATCAAGCAAAAACGCTTCATTCTTATTAGAAATGATTTATTGGAATGTAAGAACTTTGTTACACCATTGCAATTTAGGCGACAATTTATGTGTACCCCAAATAAAAGGCTACCCTTTCAACGTAAAGGTTTATGCCAGCCTGCCAATATAACTAGGGAATATCACAATGATTTAACACTATCAAATCAATTTGTTGAGGAACCCAAATAGATAGATTGCAACCAAATATCACTTACCGTTACTTTCAAGGATTGATATTCAGAGAAAGAACAAATCGAAAACTTTTATGATAGAATGTTCCTCAAACTAATCGAATCATTCTGACGGAAGTCCTAACAACTTATTAAATGACTGCGAGAAAGAATTAAATGGTCTCTACCACAGGTTATATTTACTTCGTCCCTTGATAAAATATAAATCAACACAAAGTCTATATGCTTACGCTTGAATATAAGAAAATCAACGGCTTTTGTATGAGCATACCAATAACACAAGCTTGTTAGTTCATTAGGGATAACTGCCTTGTAGACTGGTCCTCACGTACCAGAGTAGGATTATTTATGCAGTGTCACATAAAGATTAGACACAATTTATCTTAACCAAAAAATCAGGAACATACACATTTAGACATCCACCGATGAGAATGAATTTATTAAGCTTACCCTAGTTTGTCCTTAGGATAAAAGTATAGCACATTCAGAGCGAATCGATGTCACACACAAGCAAGCCTAAGTCTCTAAAGTTGTACCTCATGCAGCGCCGATTTTAATAAATAACCAGAAATATGATAACGTTCAGACTCACGCGCATTTGTGTGTTACGGGATTTGGATTTTAAAAATACCTCTGCTCTATCACGTTCTTACCGTATAGAACTTAGTATATATATATATATATATATATATATATATATATATATATATATATACTAAGTTCTATCAATTTTCTTGGATTGCGTAGGTCTATGCCTTTAAGCTTGTTTTCATGTTTTGGGATTTCCCAAGGCATATACATTAGTATAAAAAAAATAAAGATTTGTATGATTTGAATTTCGTCGAAAATGATGAATGATTCGAAATCTCTCGATGAATTAACGGAACGTGGATTCTGCACAATGTTTCTAATGCCAGTTGACGTATTTTAAAGAAACGATCGCTGATTCATTGATCAAACGGCCAATTTTTCTTGTCATAAACAGCCAACTTTTCTTGTTATACAACTTTTCCAAAATTTTATATATTTTTTCACTTTTTATACATCTATCTACACTTAACATCACTAATAAAACCCCTCACAGTCCTGGTGATGGTTAAGCAGAACCGAAACGCTATAGTGTCGACTGACTTTGTTTCTCTATAAATCCCCCCATTTATATTTGGATTGCTTGTTGTCAATTTTTCTTCGAAAATTCTTGGATTACTATCCATTATTTTCTTCCATATATATATATATATATATATATATATAGAGAGAGAGAGAGAGAGATTTGGTTAAACAGTATACTGGGGTTGAACAAAATAATGGAAACATCTGGAAATTTCAAGCAATTTTTTATATGGTTTAGGACCAGCTTCAGTTGTAAATACAGCTTAAATGTGACAAACTATGGACTAATACAAAGTTTGAATGGTTTCCAGAGGAATTTTTGTTGATTCTTCTACCAAAAGAGACTCAAGTTCTTTCAGTGATGATAGTGGATAATATCGACTCCTTACTTTTTTTTCTAAAATCAGCCATAAATGTTCAATAATATTGAGATCTGAGGACTGTGGTGGCCACATAGCATGCTCTATTTCACTAGAATTTTCTTCGAGCCACTCATACAAAATTCTAGCTGTGTGAATTGGTGCATTATGATGCTGAATTATTGTGTTTCTCTCCAGAAACTGTTCTGCAACCATAGGATGAAATTGATCAGATAAAATTTTTAAATAATCTTGACTTTGAATCCTGCCATGAAGGAAAATCATTGGGTCGGCAGATTCTCTAGATATAGCCCCAACCAGATCATCACAGAGTCTCCTCCACGTTTAACAGTTGGAAGAAGACAGTATGGATCGAATATTTCTTTAGGCCATCTACATTCGTATACTCAACCAGATATTGAAAATAAGGTAAAGGATGACTCATCCGAGAAAATAACATTCTTCCACTGTTCCGGTGACCTCTTCTGTAGTTTTCTTCTCCACTCTAAACGCTTTGCTATCATTGTTAGTGAAAAGAAGTTGTTTTCTAATGGCAGCCCTCCTGTAAAATCCGATTTTGTACAGCTACTTTCTTACAGTTTCTGAGGAAAATGGGTTCCTCGAGATGGCCATTAAGCTTTTCTGCAATTTGGGGGGCTGTATTCTTGTGATCCTTCAAAAAACATTCTACATATGAGTCCAACGGTACCTATAAGACGGCTTTTGCTTTCTTTGAGAGTTTTGCTTCAATGAGAATGTTTTTCCTTCTTTCTCAAATGCTGTCATTACTTTCAAGACAGCACTTCTTACTACACAAAATAATTCAGCGGAACGAAGAAGAAGCATTTGAACTCAGGAGCCAACTGGAAGATCATCATCATCATCATCATCATATCGTGCTGGCAGCACGGATATCCCTGACCCTCTCTCGCCACTCCTCCCTATCGTTCATCGCCCTAGGCAGGTCTTCAGGACAACAGCCTGTATCCTCACATAGCGGCTGAATGTACGTTCGTGCTGGTCGTCCTGCTTTTGCGCAGCCGTGTGTGGGGATCCATACGAGTACATCTCTTATGAGTTCATCTCTGCTTCTCCAGCAATGTCCTGCATGTCTGGTTTGCCTAACTTGAAAAGTTTTCGTGATAGGGGGCAGGTGGCCGTACAGTTGGTGTCTTGTGGGGTGTTGCTGCCAGGACTTGTTCAGGATTGCACGCAGCTGCACAACTGGAAGAAATATATCAATATTGGTCAGTATGTCTTTAAGTCCTATCAATTTAAAATGCTGAATTTTACAAAATGTTATGCTGTATTTTGTTTGTGAAATAATGCTTAAACTATGCGTTTTAAATGTAAAGACACGCTTACTCTACTATAAAGCCAAATTGATGTTAGTCTTTCCAAATGTCAGCGAACAAGGCAGAATGTTTTTGAATCTCTTCTATAATATAATTTAAAAATTCGTAAAGAAAGCCCTAACAGTAGTTTAGAAGAAAAAGCCTAAAACACCTAATGCTACCACACACCCCCCCCCGCAAGAGAAAGGGAAAAAGAAAAAAAAAAGAAAGAAAAAAAAAGAAAAAAAAAAATGAATCCCCCCCCAGCAGACCACCTCCAAAGCTACCTAAAATTTCAGTAGTAAATAAGTCAAAACGAAGAAGAAGCATTTGAACTCAGGAGCCAACTGGAAGAAATATATCAATATTGGTCAGTATGTCTTTAAGTCCTATCAATTTAAAATGCTGAATTTTACAAAATGTTATGCTGTATTTTGTTTGTGAAATAATGCTTAAACAATGCGTTTTAAATATAAAGACACGCTTCCTCTACTATAAAGCCAAATTGATGTTAGTCTTTCCAAATGTCAGCAAACAAGGCAGAATGTTCTTGAATCTCTTCTATAATATAATTTAAAAATTCGTAAATAAAGCCCTAACAGTAGTTTAGAAGAAAAAGCCTAGAACACCTAATGCTACCACAGGCCCCCCACCCACCCAAGAGAAAGGAAAAAAAATTTTTTTTTTTTAAACTCTATAATTCCTGAAGCCTGCTAGGTTCCCAACTGTAGTAAAAAAAAAAGATAAATAAATAAAGCCTAGGAAAAGTCCCAATACAGCAAAAAACAAAAAAAAGCAAAAGTCAGTACCAGTGAAAGTCAGACGAAAGTACCTTAATCTTGGACTTTAACTAAGTTAAAACTTAAAACTTAAATAAAAATTATCCCCCCTTATTTTTTTATTTTTTATTTTTTTGCGTACACATGGGAAGCAGCATGATGTACGTAAAGGTATTTGAATAAACCCATGGACGACCAAACTCAATACCTAAACGGGTCCTGGACGTGAGTTTGACGACTTTACACTCAGGATCGTTAGTTCGATCGGGGAACTACTGCTGCTCCTCTATAAGAGTGGCTTCTATAGAAGAGAATAAAACAGCCATCGAAAGATAACCATGACCCACACTCAAACCACATACACAAACCGCATCGCTCTTCGCGCGGGTAAAAAAGGGGCGCGTTCTACTGAGGTTGGAACCCTGGCCTCAGTGTTCGAAAAATCAGCTACAGAGCTCAAACAATCAAAACTACTAAAATGCAAGCAAACACTACAAATAGCCACATTTAACGTAAGAACCTTAAATAGAATAGGACAACTCCCAGAGCTAATCGCATCGGCCGAAGAACATAAGATAGACATAATATGCATACAAGAACACAGATACACGCAAACCGAAGATATCAAATATCATGAAACTGGCAATGGCTGGTCGCTCGCCACTGTATCCGCATGGAAAAACTCTGTCAACGCTGCAGTAGGAGGGGTAGGATTACTTATAGGACCTAGAGCACTAAAAACGCTTGATAGCGTTGAGAAAATACAACCTAGAATGATGGCAGCTACATTTAACGGAAACCCCAGAGCAACAATCATCTCATGCTACAGCCCCACCAATGTTAGTGAAGAAAATGAACCAGTCACCTTCTACGATGAGTTATCCTCATTAGTGCGTAGCATCCCGAAACACAACATGTTAGTCATTGGCGGAGACATGAATGCCCAAATCGGGAAAAACGGAAACAACAAATACAGCCTCCACAACACGTCAAATAGGAATGGGCAACATCTAACAGATTTCATGATAGAAAATAGATTAGCATGCCTCAATACAAACTACCAAAAAAGAGAGGGCAAACTATGGACATACACGTACGCAAACAATACTAAAGCTCAGATAGACTACGTCCTTATAAACAAGAAATGGAAAAATAGTGCACTGAATTGCGAGGCATACTCCTCTTTTGAGGGTGTGTCCACCGATCACCGAATAGTCACGGCGAAAATACGGTTAAGCCGACGAAAAAACGCCAAACGAACAGCGACCACCAAACACTATGACTGGGCCCTATTAAACAACAAAGATATAAGAGATAAATACGTATTAGAATTAAGAAACAGATTCGAAACACTACAAGAAAAGACGGAAAAAAGTACACCAAACGACGAATACGAAAATTTCGTCAATGCACACCTCGAGTCAGCAGCAAAATACATTCCAACAAAAATTAAAACTAAATATAGAGTCCCATGGGAAACTTTAGCGGTGAGAGAAAAACGTGCACTAGTGAAAGCAGCCTCCAAAAACTATCGAAAAAACCCAACAAACACAAATGCCTTAAAACTAAAAACGGCACAATATCAATTAGCAGGCATATATATAAAGGAACAGACAGAATACATTCAAAATCAGATAGATAAGATTAGAGACTCGGTGGAAGATAGACAATCTAGAATAGCCTGGCAAACAATAAACGAAGTGAGCAGAAGAAAGAACACAGCCAAAGCAAAACTTAAAGCAGCAAACCAACAAGAAAGAATAAAACTGTGGAAACAGCACTTCGAAAACTTACTTGGAAACCCACCAAAAAAAAACGCATGAACCAATCACCAGAATAATTAGCCAACAATTAGACATTAAACTAGGACCGTTCACACAAGAAGAACTCAACTCGGTTCTCAGAAAAATTAAAAATAGGAAAGCTGCAGGGCTGGACGAAATTCCCCCGGAAGTATGGAAGACCAGACAATTCGACGACATACTGCTCCGACACTGCAACGCAGTATACAATCAAAATCCGATAGATAGATGGATGAAGGGATGCATACTCCCCTTCCTTAAAAAGGGGGACCTCGGATTAGCCAAAAAACTACCGAGGCATAACACTTACATCCATAGCTGCCAAAATCTACAATGCCCTACTACGAAACCGAATAGAACCCAAAATCGACAACATACTTAAAAAAAACCAAAATGGCTTCCGAAGAAATAGATCCACGACCTCACAAATATTAACCATCCGCAGAATCCTTGAAGGTGTACGGGCAAAGAACCTACAAGCGACATTAATATTTGTCGACTTTACCAAGGCTTTCGACTCCATTCACAGAGGAAAGATGGAACAAATCCTACTAGCGTACGGCATACCTAAAGAAACCGTAGCGGCAATAACGATTCTCTATAGAAACACTAAAGTAAAAGTACGATCACCGGATGGAGACACAGAATACTTTGACATTGTAGCAGGAGTACTACAAGGGGACACGCTAGCCCCGTACCTCTTTATCATTTGTCTAGACTACGTACTTAGAACATCGCTTGACAAAATCAAAGAGAATGGCTTCGAACTGACGAAGAAAATAAGCAGAAGATACCCCGCAACAACAATTACCGATGCCGACTACGTCGATGACATAGCGATACTGGCAAATACACCTGACCAAGCCGAAACACTTCTGCATAGTTTGGAACAAGCAGCAGCAAGCATAGGCCTCTATGTTAATGCACACAAAACGGAATATATGTGCCATAACCAAACGGGGGACATCTCCACTCTAGAAGGAACCCCACTTAAACTAGTAGACAAATTCACGTACCAAGGAAGCAGCGTCGAATCAACCGAAAAGGACATCGAAACGAGGTTAACAAAAGCATGGACAGCTATCAATAGGCTATCGATTATATGGAAATCAGACCTAACCGATAAAATGAAACGCAGTTTCTTCCAGGCAGCGGTCACATCGATACTGCTATATGGATGCACTACATGGACGCTAACAAAACGACTGGAGAAGAAGCTAGATGGCAATTACACAAGAATGCTGCTTGCAATCCTGAACAAGTCCTGGCAGCAACACCCCACAAGACACCAACTGTACAGCCACCTGCCCCCTATCACGAAAACTATTCAAGCTAGACGAACCAGACATGCAGGACACTGCTGGAGAAGCAGAGATGAACTCATAAGAGATGTACTCTTATGGATCCCCACACATGGCCGCGCAAAAGCAGGACGACCAGCTCGAACGTACATTCAGCAGCTATGTGAGGATACAGGATGTTGTCCTGAAGACCTACCTAGGGCGATGAACGATAGGAAGGGGTGGCGAGAGAGGGTCAGGGATATCTGTGCTACCAGCGCGATATCATGATGATGATGATGATGAACGCCACCCTTATGAGCACCAAAATTTCAACCTCTTTTAAAGTCTGATAGTTCTGCCATTTTGATGAATTTTGATTAATTTCTTTAGATGTCAAAAAAACTATTTAATAAAATAAGACAAGGACGATCAATAATAATTTAAAAAAACATAAAAATAACAAACTCCTAACGGTTTTATAGGAGTTTTGAAATCATGATACTAAGATTCTTGGTGTTTCCATTATTTTCTCCAAAACCTGTTGATGTCATTTGTCTGCACACTTTGTATTTATCCTTTTGAGTCACTGCATCGATGTTATATTATCCGTCGGGAATTAGTTTATAAACCTCCCATGATTAATTGCTTCCCCAGAACTCTTTGCTCGATCTTGGGCTATTATATAAAAAAATCAGAGAAAACGGCTTCGAACTGACAAAGAAAATAAGCAGAAGGTACACCCCAAAAACAATTACTGACGCCGACTACGCCGATGACATAGCGATACTAGCAAATACACCTAACCAAACCGAAACACTACTGTATAGTTTGGAACGAACCGCCGCAGGCATTGGTCTCCATGTCAATGCACACAAAACTGAATACATCAAACAGGCGACATTCCCACACTAGACGAAACCTCTCTGAAACTGGTAGACAAATTCACCTACCTAGGAAGCAGTGTCTCATCAACCGAAAAAGACATTGACACGCGGCTAACGAAGGCATGGACAGCTATCGATAAGCTATCGATCATATGGAAATCAGACCGGACCGATAAAATGAAACGCAGTTTCTCCCAGGCAGCAGTCGTGTCGATACTTCTGTATGGATGCACTACTTACACGCTAATAAAACGGTTGGAGAAGAAGCTAGACGGGAATTACACAAGAATGTTGCGAATTATATAGAATAAGTCCTGGCAGCAACACCCAACAAAGCACCAACTATGAGGCCACCTGCCTCCCATCACGAAAACCATCCACGTTAGACGAACAAGACATGCAGGACACCGCTGGAGAAGCAGGGACGAGCGCATAAGTGATCTACTCCTATGGACCCCCACATATGGCCGAGCAAAGGCTGGACGACCAGCTCGAACATACATACAGCAGCTGTGAGGATACGGGATGTAGCCCTGAAGACCTGCTAGAGGCGATGAACGATAGGGAAAAGTGGTGTGAGAGAGGGCCAAGGATATCCGTGCTAGCGGCATGACACGATGATGATGATATATTGCAAAAGCGATGGAACCTTTGCATGTACATTACTAATATGTACGTATTGAGCTTTTGTTATTTTTATTGGTGTGTTGTTGTGGCGTTTTTTTTTTAAATTTAGTTTTACAAATAATAGCAGAAGTTAAAGACATTTAAGTACATTAGTACTGGATTGGAAATTGATTATTGAGTTTAGATTATTTCTTTCTGACGTGGAGCGCTTCGCGGATATGAAATTTTTGCTTATTATTTTATTGTTCTAATTATACTGTGTTTTCCGTAAGAATTTTCCTAAAATCAGTTATTGGGCAGGAATGCTTTATTAGATCTTGGGCTACTGAACTCGTATCAGAGATATGCATAGTGTCATCTCGATAAGGTAGTTGAAGTTAAACTAACGTATATACTGGTATTTTCATAGATACAATCTCCTAGAAGACATTTAAATTGATATATAACGTTTGCTTTTTATAATCTTTTTAAAAACGGTGATATGTCATTAAACAAAGAAACCAGATAACTCTTCCATTTTCAACATAAGTAGATTGGAAAATTTGCTTTGAGATTTATTTGGGTATGTCAAAAGTTATTAAATATTTTCACGCGTAAAAGTCACTGTAATAAACACGTGAGACCTAAGGAAATCAATCTGATCCCAGATCCGGTATATATATACCGGGGCTAGCTCCCTTGGAATATTAATTCCTTCGATCATGTCACTTTAACACCCAAACAAATGTGAAAATTTCAATACAGGAGTTCTTCACCTTGAAGGAGAAGAACTGGTATCGTTGTTAAATCAAAGAGATGGCTGAAAGGTGGCTTTGGATGGTGTAACACAATGATCTCTACTTTGAATGCTAGGCTGCTTTTCTTGAAACTTGAACAAAACAAAGTTGCTAAAATATTGAAAACTTTTGGCTCATTCTAGTAAATAGGTAAAAAAATGACAAAACAAAATATCTTAGAGAACATAAAAATCATTCTATTATTTTTATGGCTACTCTGATAATTTGGGTTGATTTCTTTTGTTTGTTTGGTTGGTTGTTTGTTTGGGTTTTATGGCATATCAACCTTCGTAAGTTATTTAACGCCAAATCAATTTTTACGAAAATAGTTCTATTTCAAATAATTCATTTTAGTATAAGCACGCTCTTTAAATGTAAGTACGGTTTGATTGTCAAAAGCATTTCAATTTCAAGCTATTCAGTTTATTCAAACAATTCAGTTTAGCATAATTATGCCGTTAGTTCTATTTAACCCATATATAGGACCCTTATCAGGTGCTACCACACCGAGCCTCACCATCAGATTGTTTAGTGTCATATCCAGGACACTCATTGGGGGTGTTACATATTGACCCTAGACCGAGCCGTCAATCAAGAGATGCGCCTGCGTAAATTAGCGGAAGCAGGTGGACATAAGACAATTATATAACCAGGTGCCACACACGGCTTCAGTCAGTTCCAGTTGGAGAGGATGCCAGCGGAGTGAGAACCAACTCCACACAGTGGGCTTGGGCCCTCAGTGGCCTACATTTGAGCAGCCCAGCCAGAATGCGAAAGAAGGGCTGTTATGGTCAGCAGAACTTGGGGTCAATATATTGCATTCTGTCCCCGTCTCCAACTCACCTCTCACACACAAGAAACATCACCCTTTCGAGAATAAAGTGTGAGAGGTATATTTTTATAAAGAAGTGTGTTCGTTCGTTCATTGAAGTTCATATATTATTGTATATATATTATTTGTATATGAATATGTATGCGGTTATACAACAGTGGGGTCTTACCCTTCTGCAGAGGTGCAATCGGTGTATTCTTCATCCCCAACCGACTGGGCAATTTTTGTTTGGTGGCAGATCAACATTCAGGGGTTGTCTTATGATAAATGATAAAACAAAGTTTCTTATGGAGAACATAAATCACCTCAACATCTTAATGGTTATTATGACAATTTGTTTGTTTTTTTTATTTGATGACAGATCAACATTCATAGTTTGTCTTATGACTATGATATCCTTGTAGATGAACACTAGTTGTACCTTTTAATGCATGGCTTGTTGGGAGGTGCTCGTGGTGTAATGGTTACCGTCACAGGATATGGACACGGCGATACGAGTTCAATTCCTAGACAAAACTGATTGCATTTCACATAGCACTAATACCCTTGGGAAAGGTATGAATCCAATTATTCTCCCTCCAGCTATGGGTAAATAGTAGGACAGACTAGGTTCCTAAGCCTTGGTGAGGCAACTAGTCTAGGAGAAGGAAAACTCTGAATTCAAACCTGCTAAACTCCGCTTAAAAAATTGACCTTGTGTTATATCCCGCCGGAGCGGAGGGGTTGGGTAAATAGGAACGCATGGCTTGTTATAGAAGAGATTTCATAGCTTTCCAAGAGCATTAATCAAAAATTGAGCGTACTAGAATGACTGGAGTTCCAACATGGTTAATAGGATGTCATCGTTGAGCATGTTAGCCAATAAGCCACAGAGACTTCGGCCGTATTATGCTTATATTTGAATATTTCTTAGCATGTGTCTTAGAACAAGGCTAATTAATCCACCCAAAATAAAAAAGAGTCACTTTATCCAGATGAAGCCTTCTCTAGAGGCAAAGTTATTGATGTATCCTTCCAAGACAAACATGAATTGGAGCTTTTTTTTTTTCGGGTTGTTCAGTAGAAAAATACTTTTGAATCTGTTGCCGAAAACCTTGATTTGAAGATTGAATTTTTTAACGCAAGTTTGTACAGATGAAAAAAATCTCTCTAAGTATAAGTCTTTTTGGCCATTGGCCTAATGAGTTGTTGATCTGCCTCCGAAATCATTCAATCAAATGTCCTGCAGACCAGAGTTCAATCCGAGGTCGTGTCATAGCAAAGAGAAAAAAAGTTACTAAGTGTGACCTTGCTTAACACTCACTATTATAAGGTACGGATCACGGGTAAAGAAGAGCAATCCAGGGAATGGACTAGTGCCCCTCCTTTACACCTCGGGATAATAGCTATTGAAAAGGCAGCCTTTGTATCACCCTCGACTAAGGTCACCCACTTTACTATCAGTGCAGAACTTGTTAGCTCTTTTTTTCATTTTCTTGATTAGGAAAGATTCAGCGATGGTAAAATCGGGAAGTCTTTGACTCCCAGGTTATAAAAAGCCTATGTCGTAAGAAATAGGATCAACATGTATCAGAGAGTTGACTATGCTTAGAGATCATATAAGTTGTTAAACAAGAGAAAATGAAAATGTTGTTGATATTTCTTTGGCAAAAATTGTGCAAATGGTGCAAAAGCTTAAAGTAATACGGTTTGATTTCTTTGTTTAACGACATATCAACCTTCTTAATTTATGTAATATCAAAGCCACTGATTTAAAAGAACCGTGGTGGTACAATCTAACCCATAGCTAGAGGAATAAGAGGTTTTATACCTTTCTCAAGGATTTTAATCAGAAAGTGAACGTAATTCAGTGTAAAAACGCCTCAAAAAGACAGAAAGTTTCATGTTGGGTTAAATAGAAATGAAAACTTTGAATTAAGGAGGCACCTGTTGTGTAACGGTTATAGTTAAAGGATGTGGACTGTGCTTTGGTAGTTCAGATCATGAACGAGGCTGATTGAATTTCACACGTTGCTAATATCCTTGTGAAATATTTGACATCTCCCTTCAGTAATGGGTAAATTGAAGGACAAAGTAGCGTCCATAACGATGGTATGACAATCTATTCAGGTGAAGGAAAACACTTTATTTAAAGCTGACCAGGAGAAAGGTAAGCTTCACTGGGATATTCTCTTCGAGTTACCCTAAATGAGTTCCTCCGCAACCAAACCAAATTACAGGAAAAGTCTAGCAGTTCAGAAAGTCATGACGTGAAAGATTGGCGCAGAAGAGTCTTATTAATGTTATTGTCCCTATTTACTTCCTGTACCATTCTAAATTCAGTTAACAATTATGCTGATGACAATCAGCTCATTGTTTATTATTCGCATCAACGACCGCGAATCTTTTTTCTGGTTTTAAAGATATTCATCGACTCAAGGAACTAATTGCGTGTGATTGAATTATATGATATTGAGGATTACTCGTGCAATATCTCTCTCTGTCCTTTTGTTTCGGATGAGTTTAGGTCAAAGCCGCAGACAAGAGAATAGATTCCGGTCAATTTAGGATCCAATGCCTTTCTCTTAGCCATTAATAAAAATTAATTTAACTGAGGATCAAAGTAGTTCTGTTGACCCTGACCACGACGATATAGCTAATCAAACACCGTCCTAGAAATCTAGTCAGACGCTGTCTAATTATATCTGTCAATAACTTAATCAACGCAACAACTAGATTCGCAACTCTGAAGAGAAATAGGATGAATATAACGATGGATTTAGACGCAGCATTTATTGAAAATAAATATACTCATGCCTTCAGAAATATTTTTAAAAGTTATCGTTGAGACATTATTTACTCAGCCTATGGGTAGTATACAAATTAAGTCTTTCAAGATTATATTACATGTTTCTGGTTTTATTATCCCAGATGGAAAAAATAGATATTATAGTGCCCTTTACAAGATATCTTTCAGAACAATTAGAATGATTCTGACCCAGATTTATAGTACCTGTTAGGGTCCGATCTATGGATCAAACATATCTCTTTAAAAAAGATTCATATTCGATAGAAACGTGTGTAAGAAGAAAAACCCTTCAGAAAAAAACTACACAAAAAATGAATTCAATTCCCTAACCTTTAGATATAAAATAATCATTGATCAGTTGATCTGCCTCTGAAATCATTGAATCATTGAATCATTAGAAAAAGAACAAGATCAGATTAATCTATGTTGATGAGTTTCAAAATAAGCAAATCAATTTATGAAAATACTGATTGGAATACTCGTTTGAGCCAGTTCAAAACTGAAGTATTTTAGATGAATATGTTTACTCTAAGTGAGTTAAATTTACAAGATTTATCGATATATATATTTACCAACCCCTCCGCTCAGGCAGGAGATGACACAAGGTCAATTTTTTAAGCGGAGTTTAACAGGTTTGAATTCAGAGTTTTCCTTCTCCTAGACTAGTAGCCTCACCAAGGCTGAAGAACCTAGTATGCCCTACTATTTTACTCATAGCTGGAGGGAGAATAATTGGATTCATACATTTCCCAAGGGTATTAGTACAATGTGAAATGCAATCAGTCTCGTCCAGGATTTGAACTCGTATCGTCGCTAATCATTACCCCACGGGTACCTACAAAACAATATTTATCGATATAGACATTTTCTTATTTTGCATTTTGTCGGAGATACCATCTATGCTGGTAAAAGCATTGATATTAGAAGTAGCAAAATAAAGGGAAATATCAATAAAAAAAAGAAAGATCTCATTATATATTTTTGTAAATAAAATCTACATTACAATATCTGCTGTACCAGAAATTATTCACGTCGAATGGTATAAAGAGTAATTATTACTATGAAAATAAATCCATTTAAGAGAAAAAAGACTGACCAATATATAAAATATTCAATGTAACAAATATTTTTCTATGTAATTTTCATAAATTTAGTTAAGAAACATTTTTAAATTTAGGTATGTGGTACCTGTGATATTCATTGATTTGAAAAAAATTGTCAGGGTTTTTTTGTCCTAATTAATAATAACAGCGTTCAAAGTATTTTAAATTTGAACTTAAAATTAGTCACATTCGATTACATATAAACAATGATTTTTCTAACAAAAAAATTCATTGTTTCTTTAAAAGTTTGTAAATTTAGATTTTGTTAGTTTTGGTGGTGATTGTTGCAAATTGTTAGAAACACTCTTTCAATACGCAACTCTCTTTCTCCATAAGAAATAAAATACCTTAAAACTTCCACGTTATCCAGTATCTATAATACTGGATAACGTGGAAGTTTTAAAGTAATTTTTTGGCCAACATTCATTCTCAGTGGTTTTGTATACTAATTTCATTTGCCTGTAGGAGACAAAAAAAGGCAATTGTACCCCATTATTAATATATATTATGAAGAATCTAATAGGTTTATCCCAGACAATCATAAGGCTACAATTATGGAGCATCCAGCGGGAATTAATCACAGTCCTTTTATAAATTCCTTTGAAATTATTTTGCTAACAAATTGCCGTCCTTTTTTAAAATATGCAACAAACATCGTCTAGTTTAAGAGGCGATCAAAATTAAAGAGTGCCAGCTGAGGATTGAATTAACTATTGTATCTTTAAACTGTGCATTTAGCTTACAGAAGATTATCCAACGTTCTTCTGTGCCATTATTGTTACTTGAAAAGACATGGAATTTGAGATTAGAAATTGATTTTTCTAATTGATTCCCTATATATATATATATATATATATATATATATATATATATATATATATATATATATATATATATATATATATATATCAGTTAGTTTAGAATGTATTAGAAAAATACGAAACGACTGAGAATGAATATGGAATAAAATGATTTGGAATTACAGCCACCAAAATTAACTGATGTAATTACAGAGATTAACTAGCCTGGTTAAATCTCTCTCTCTCTCTCTCTCTCTCTTAATATATATATATATATATATATGTATATATCTTTTCTCTCGCGATACATATCTAATTTTTTTGTAATTACAAAGAAAGAAAAGGTAAACATTTTAAGATGAATAAGTCCACAAAGAGATTTGTATTTTTAAAGAATTATTTATTTCGTCCTTACATACCAGTATGTTTCCAGCTTGCTGCTTTCGTCAGAGAACGTATATGGCACAAAGCCATGTAAAAAGGGCACACAACGAGACTTGAAAGCACCCGTATTTTTTAGTCATGTTTTTTCAGGTCTTCTTTGGCTTTATACAGAGGTCACCATTTGGTGTTAGAATTCTATTCCTCCGCCCCCCTTTCCGTTTCTCAGAGTGTAACTATTCTGTCTCTATATAACACCGTAAAAAACCTGAAAAACTTTTGACTATCAAACAAGAGAGATTACAAGTCTCATTGAGTGCCCCATTCACATGGCTTTGTGCCACGTTTGTTCTCTTACGAAACACGTACGTAATACGAAATAAATTATCCTTAAAAGAAATACAAATCTCTTTGTGGACCGATTCATTTTAATATATACAGTAGCGGCCATAAGTTGAGGAACGGAACAGCAACAAATATTTAAAGGATTTTTACTTGAAAAAAATTGCATGGAAGTTTATGAAATTTTCACGGGGTATACTTGAAACATATATGCTTTTATTACATATGAAGTTTTCTAAATTTTATCTAACAGTATATCTAATAGTCAATTAAAAGAGAACCAAAATAGACATTTTGCCCTTGTCAAAAGTAAAGGGAAGCATTATAAATCGTTGTTAGATCAATATATAAACTAAAGAAAACTTCAATATTAAGTGAATTTTCCTTTGTATTGGATTACATCATTGCATCTTCGAACACATGAGCTAATTAACTTCTTACAAAAGGTGGTAATGAAACTTTCCCATTCTTCATTCAGGAAACCTCATAAATCATCAATATTTTGAGGATTTCTCTTCTGAGCTTTCTCTCCTATGATTTGTCATACATTCTCTAGAAGATTTATATCTAGGTTTTGTGGTGGCTACTTCATAACAGCTAATCCTTCCTCTTCAAGAAAACTTATCATACTTTTAGCTTTGTGGCAAGGCGTGTTGTCTTGCATAAATATTGGAGTTTCAACTGTCTATTAGTGTAAATGAGGAAGAGCATTCTGGCAAAGAAGTTCTTTACAGACACTGTCATAAAATTTACCGTGAAAACGAACAATGAGTCCTACTCCCGCTGAAGAAATCATCCCCCTACCATCAAGCTTCCCCTCCAAATGTCACAGTTTTCTTAACGCATTGAGGAGATAAGTGTTCCACATTTTTATATCTTACAAATCTCTCACCAACAGATACGAACAAGTTGAATTTAAATTCATCACTAAAGAGAACAAATCCATTATTCCTCTGTCCACAAGATACGCTCATTGGCGAAGTCAAGACGAACCTTTTGATTTTTCCTTGAAATCAAAGGTTTTTTACGACGTAGAATCTGAGCCACTAATTTTTCTTTATCTAACTTTCTAGAAACAGTTTTTCTAGAGATTGGTTTTCCTGTTTGCTCACAAAATGCACAAAAGAAATAAACTTTGCTGTATCGAAACAGTCTTTTAAAGACATTTTAACTATCATCTAATCTTCCACTTTGGTAGTCGAAGGAGGCCAACCAGTTCTTGGTTTTGGCTCAAGTGCCTTGTCAGCTTTAAATCTACTGATTACACGATAAATAACAGTTTTTGAAATTCGTACGCTACCAGAAATTTCAGAATACGATTTGCCTTGTTCATGATTTGATAAAATGAGCTTTTTTTTCTTCCCGAGTGAAACAATTACGTGCTTTCCCATTCATATTGCTTAAAAATAGTTTCAACGATATAAGACTATTGACTATAAATCAAAATTAGGAATTAATTTTTTTTAATTGCGTAAATTACTATAATTCAACAGCGTTCCTTAACTTTTGACCATGGCAAAATGTATATTTTTGTTTTTTATTTTTAGTTCACTATTCATTTACTGTAAAAAAAATATCGTAGAAAACTTTATATGTAATAAATACATATGTGTTCCAAATATATTCTGAGAACATTTTTTAAATATACATGCAATTTTTTTTTAAGTAAAAATCACTTAAATATCTGTTGTTGTTCCGTTCCTTTACTTATGGCCGCTACTTTACACACACACACACACACACACACACACATATATATATATATATATATATATATATATATATATATATGTATATGCGAGCGCAAATATATTTATATTTATAACTTACGAAAAAAAATGTATTTTTTACAGTGCATAAGATTGAATCTCTGATATGAAGAAGCCATGGTGTGTATATTTTAACAACAAGGGTATTATAGCAAAAGGTTCACTTTTGTTGTTCGAAGTAAATGTTTTCCTTTCACCAGTATGTTATTGACTCATGGAGAACCTGCACACATTTAAATTATATTCAGGTCACGATCAAAAAGTGTCATACTTTACAAAAATTATGATATTTGTAGATATGAATTCCAAGTATGGCCTCGGTCAAGAAATTATTATTAAAGATCTACAGTCAGATATTTTTTATATGCCCCCTATTAATTTATATATATATATGTGTGTGTGTGTGTGTGTGTGTGTGTGTGTGTGTGTGTGTGTGGCAATGCCACGGGGTTTGTATCTTAACAACAAAGTTATTAAGCGGAAAAGTACACATTTATTGGGAAAAAATAATGTTCAGGCTTTCACGATTATGTTACTGACTCAGTAAGGAACCTAAACACTCTTTTATATTTTTCATGTTACTCTCGAAATGTGTGTCAGAACTTTAGAAAGTCAATAATATTCGAAAATATATGAATTTCAAGTGCATTGGCCAGGGTCAAAAATAGAAATTGGAGAATTTAAGTCAGTCATTTTGATACGTTTTTGAAATATATATATATATATATATATATATATATATATATGTGTGTTTGTGTGTGTGTGTGTGTGTGTGTGTGTGTGTATACGCCTGTCTATCTCTCTGTGTGCGTGTGTTTTTACGTATGAATGTATATGTATGTGAGTCCTTAATATCGGAAAAAATTGCTAATATTATTCCAAAAAAGTACAATTATTTTTCAATCTTCTATATTGCATGAGAAAATACGAACACCCACAAAATTACTCATATATTTGCGATATATATGTATATAGTCATAAGTACATATATGTATAAAGATAAACAAATGTGATGAGATCAATAGCAATATTTCTTGCGCTATTTTTTATTGTTCTCATCTAGTTTCGATGCTAGGTCATCGTCACGAGAAAAATTTTGATGAAAAACTTTACTGAAATAGTATTTACGAATAAAATTCTTTTTAAAAAGTTTGATATCCTGTTAGAGAATGGATAAAAAAAATTATCTGGTGACATAAGACATGCGTTCGTTGAATGAAAATTATAGATAGATAGATAGATAGATAGATAGATCTAGATAGATAGATGATAGGTGTAAAAAAAATACAGAGATAAAACAGCGTTTACCGAAAACGAAATTAGACCATAGTTTTGTCATATTTTTTTTCAAGATAGTTCCGACATTCACCACATATTCTGGCAAGTTTTTCGTCATATTTTTTATACTATACAAATTTTAACAAAATAGAATATGAACATTTTTTGCGGGGGCGGGGAGGGGCGATAACTCACAAATTTTTCGTTTAAATATCGATATTTAACTCTTAATCGCATTCGATATATGAAAATAATCCGGCAGCATTTTATAGACAAATCAAGTTTTCTTCGAAATGCGAAATTTTTGAAATCTATATCGAATAACGAAAAGACGAAAATAGGTTGATTCTTTTCATCAAAAACTACTTTTTCATGAATGAGCATTATTTTAATGACCCGTATTAGTTCGCCGAACGCCGAATATTTGTGGTAGAACATTTTGTATTTACTATTTCTTTCATTAGTTCTGCTAACTAAACGATATAATCACAAGTCTCCCGTGACTCTGATGTCCACATTCCAGTCATGAGTCATTTCTTCAAGATTTGATAGATTGTATTTTCTCAAACTACTCTTGAGGATTCCTCATATATTTTCACTAGGATTAGCATCTTAATATATCAATTTTCTCTTTGAACTATTATTTCATAGATTTCGCTGTGTTTGGTGACATATGTCCATGTTGGGAGATGAATTAATCGTTCCAAAACTTGTCCTAAATATATTAGACAAGGAAACATGCTAGAACATCATGATAGACTGCAGCATAATAGATCTTTTCTAGAAGCAGATCTTTTTGACACCGGTGGTAGACAAGTAACTCCGAAAAATTACCGAATGAGGGAATCTTACGATTTTTCTCACGCATTTAGCTGCTTATCTCTGGTATGCTTCCTCCAGACGTGGGAGGCACGAATCACCAAAGGGTACACAGACATTGATTCATCCCTTCTGATCTGTTTCTATTGATTAGGTTACTAATTTTGATGATTTCTCGCTCATATTGAACGCTTTCGTTTCTGTTTAAATCTTAGTAGTAGCTTCGAAATCGGTATCCTACTGTCATATCCGAGCTGATGGTGTTCCCGGACTGATGATGATCGAGAAATAGCTATAACAGAATCAGTGAAGGTTTTGGAAATTTCACTAGAATAGGCAAATCGATTGGGAAGAAGGATCCTATACAGCTAACGTTCTTGTCTAACAGTTGTATTGAATTTGGAATCGCAGTTTTTAACAAGTTCTAGTTATCTACGAGATAGCAGACTGAGAGAATCCTGCATGGAGTGCTATCTCGTTTTGAGTCTTGCCAGCTTTCCACAATGCATGGAGGACTTTTTGTGCTATTTATGATACTGGGAGATTATATGCTTAACAGCAAAGATTTCACTTTGTCATATCAATAAACTGACCCTGAGCATACATGAAATTACCGAATATGTAAATCATTTAATGAATTTAAAATATCAATGAATTGGAGTAGAAATATTGTCTAACTTCTAAAATCGTGCACTGGAGATAAATTTTACGTTTAGGATAAAAGTAACGTAACAAAAAGCTTATCTTTGTTGAGGATAGAGTGCGGTACAATACGGTGTTTTGCCAAAAACTGCTGATGAAAAGGTATCGAGATTCCTGATCAAATAGTATTGAGAATTGGCTTTTTAGGGAAATGCCGAAGGAGCTCAAGCCATTTTTGGAACCACCGGGCGACTGTGGACTGCGGTCCTGTGCCTGGTTCCCACAATTAAAAATGATATGAGCCATACTCGCTCGTATGTGAGACGTTTGACAAATATCAGGTGGTGCATCTATACAGTAGTAGTGACACAGCCACACCTTGAAATAAATTCCATTTTATCTTATCAGAGAGACCATATTCTCCATGATCGATAACCTGTCAATAACAGTCTATGATTTCTCTACGCGTATGTTGACATCGATTTTAGCAGATGAAATATTACTGCCAAGGTATGTGAATAGTTCTACCAATTGCGGAGGTGTGCCACTTTAAGTAGACATGTTCCATTCCTAGTTAAAAGACATGAACTCCGTTTTATTTTTTTATTTATTTTTTTTTTTGCGAAGAAGACAATACCACCTGATACTTGCTGAATGCTATATTGCAGGGATTTTGCTCGGGCAGATATATTTGCAATAATAGTTAGATCATCTGCGCCGTCTGTGTCTGTCTTAGTTTCTGTGGGATCTCGTTTACTTTTTATCTTTTTTTTATGTGAAACCTTTTTAAGAATATTAGAAATTAAAGGCGTCGGAACTTTTGATTGGCTTTAAATGTAAAATATGTTGTGCCAAAGCCGGTGGCAAGTTTGAATGCAACGATTTCATGTCGTGATCAGAAGGTGTTCATTTTTGGAACATTTGCTGACTAGCTAAAATGGCAGTTTCCATTCTTTCATATACATGTGTATTGATATATACACATTTAGATCAAGCTGAGGTTCACACACTTGAAAGCTTTGTTCTATCTTTTCTTTCGCTGTTTTTAACTGACTCTTATAATTTCATAACTCGATTTCTTCCCTTTTTAAATCTGCTTTTAAAAAGTACACCCATTTTTTTTCTTCATTGCGTATCCTCATTGAATATCTTGCTTTTTCTTTTCTATTTTTTTTTTTTTTTAGGTGGGTGGCATTAGATTATAGATATTAACAGAGTTCTTGTTAGGTGTATATCCTTACTAACTTGGGCATGTTGAATAGAGTAATGGTTAGCTAATCTAACAAACCTACACCAGCGAGATTGATTCTCAATGGGTGCCCCAATCATACGGCTTTGTAAATATATAAGCAAAATCTTACTACTCCATATGTTTTGTATCTATAATTTAATACACTTTGTCTCCTTTTCAAATTATTTTTTATTGTCTTTGTTTCTTTCTTCTTTTTCTGTTGTCCTCTTTCTTCAACTACGGGGATTTATTGATTCATTTGTTTTTGGTTGCTTTTACCTCCTCTTTCAGATACGTTTCTTTCTTTCTTTCTTTCTTTCTTTCTTTCTTTCTTTCTCCTACAACCGCGGTATTTCTTTCTTTCTTTTTTTCTTTCTTTCTTTCTTTCTTTTACTTCTGCTGGGTTTCTTTCTTTCTTTCTTTCTTTCTTTCTTTCTTTCTTCTACTTCAGCAGTCTTTCTTTCTTTCTTTCTTTTACTTCAGCTTTCTTTCTTTCTTTCTTTCTTTCTTTCTTTCTTTCTTTCTTTCTTTCTCCAGCTGCTTGTTTTTGTTCCTTTTTTTTTTAACATCACAACTATCATTATTATTACCATGAAGTTTCTTGCTATATTCATATCACTTCTATTTTATAAACATTTTGTTAATTTTTTTCTGATTGTTTCCTGGATATGACACAAAACTGCCCATAATTGTGAGACTCTGCTGCTATACATCTGAGGAGGGTGGAGAACGCCTTCGTTACTATTATTCCTTGATCCACTCAAACTTGAAGCGGGAGTGTCTGCCAGGGTCCTACCCATGCGTCAAATAGATCGGTTTTAGAATTATTCCTATTCAATTACAATAGTTGATCTCACATTACTGAAAATTATTTATATGAGGAAAAGTTATTTAAAGCTATAATTGTTTACAAAGGATTATTATTAGTTATTTGAAACCATATCACTGAAAGCAAACAAATGCTTTTTAGTAAATAGAAACAATTACTTGAATTATCAGTATAAAATTTTATTACTTTAAAATATAACAAAGCTATTTAAAATATTTGAATTTGGTAAGAATACTTGATATGATATAGTATCCTAGGGTTGGATACTAAATTACATCTGACAGTGATGATCCACTCTTTGAGTTTGGGTTATTTCATCATGATCATCATGTCGTGCCGCCAGCATGGATATCCCTGACTCTCTCTCGCCACTTCTCCCTATCGTTCATCGCCTCTGGCAGGTCTTCAGGGCTACATCCTCACATAGCTGCTGTAGGTAGGTTCGAGCTGGTTGTCCTGCTTTTCCTCGGCCATATGTATGGGTCAATGGGAGTACATCACTTATGAGCTCGTTCCTGCTTCTCCAGCAGTTTCCTGCATGTCTGGTTCGTCTAACTTGGATTATTTTCGTGATGGGTGGCAAGTGACTGTATAGTTGGTGCCTTGTGGGGTGTTGCCGCCAGGACGTGTTCAATATTACTCGCAGCATTACCATTAATCTCAGGTCTATTCTGACCCTCTTATGGTCCCATCTATGTACCAAACAGAACTGCTCTATCATTTACGAAGAATTATTATTAGTTATTTAAAATCATGCAACCATGTGTAAAGTGTACAAACCAGAAAGGAATACTGGATAAATAGAGTTATTCATGTTAAATATCAATAACTGATACAATTTAAGCGTACAAACAAATTTTTAATATTAAATAGAATTAATAGGGTCAGATAGCAATGCTTGTAACCATTTTATTGTGAGCAAACAAATGGGCTAACACTTGTTGAAAAATATAGTTGAACGCAGACAAAACGGAGTACATGTTCTTTAATCAAAGAGGTGACATCTCCGCGCTAAATGGTGTTTCTCTGAAACTAATGGACAAGATCATCGACCTTAGAAGCTACCTCTCATCTACGGAAAATGTTATCAATACGCAGCTTGCAAAGGCATGGGCAGCTGTCGATAGTTTATCGGTCATATAGAAGTTAGACCTATCCGATAAAATAAAACGCAACTTTTTCCAAGCAGCGGTCGTGTCCATGCTACTATATGGATGCACCACATAGACGCTTACTTAGCGTAAAGAGAAAAGGCTTGGCGGCAATTGCGCAAGAATGCTGCAAGCTATAGTGAACAAATGCAGGAAGCAACATCCCACAAAGCAATAGCTGTACGGCCACCAACCAACAATCTAAAAAAACCCAAAAAACATCCAAATAGACGAACGAGACATGCTGACACTCTTGGAGGAATAAGAGCGAACTGATGAGCAACGTTCTGCTACGGACCTCTATACACAGACAACCAATTATTGGACAACCATTTACAACAACAGCTATTTACGGAACATCATTTAGTTTAGAAGACCTGCCGGAAGCGATGTATGATCGGGACAAATATTGACAGAAAGTTTGGGAAATCCATGCAAGTAGCATGACATGATTATGATATATAGAATTAAATATCCGAACCGAGTTAATATGCCATGCCAACCAACATTGATATCATCTAAGTGAGAAAAAATATATTAAGAAGCAGTTACTCTAAAAATGTTGACATAAGTAAATAATGTGAACAATTTCTTGAAATCTAGGAATAAAATAACTACAGACCGAAAGCCATGCCATTAAAATCAATCAGTTTTCGTGTTCCATATTTCTTCTTTTTTCAATATCTGTCTATATTTCTGAGATGATATATTATGTTCATTACTTACATTTTTCGGACTACTGTCCTCATCTTTGTCGCCATGTTTATCACAGCGTTCGGCCGTTGTACGCTCCGGCCTTCATCAGGAGGTTGGAATGTCGAACTTAACCCTTTATTTCGCTGAACGGGGGAGACTGTTCTAGTTCCACGAACCGTTTCTGGTAAAAAAAAATGAAATGATAACAGCAAAATTGCAATATGAGCATTGATAAAAATGGTTGCTGAAGACATCAGGTTTATAATACCGAGAAATTCATAGACAGATGACCTCAAAGACACATGGTATAGTGGATAAAGGCGTTGGTTAGATTCAGTGATATATCTAAAAAGTGTGATTTCAATACCCGGTGAAGGCAGTGGAGAACTCTTAGATGGTAAATTAACAGGAAATAACTGATAACTGACATCCATTAAACAAACCGCATCTCAGAAATATAGACAGATATTGAAGAAAGAACATATATGGAACACGAAAACGGATTGATTTTAACGGCATGGCTTTCGGTCTGTAGTTATTTTATTTCTAGATACCAAGAAATTGTTTACATTATTTACTTATATATAAGGATTACTTACTTATATGATAAACATGGCGACAAGGATGAGGACAATAGTCTGAAAAATGTAAATAATATTCTTTTTTGTCTGACCTCAGTTACTTTTCTTTCTTTGTCTCTCCTCCACTTCTTTCAGATGCGTTTTCTCATTATTATCACTACTATCGTCATGAATGTCTGATCATCTTATTCTTTCTTGCTATTTATATGCTTCCGTTTTCAAGTTCATTTTTTTCTTCCGCTTTACTTTTCTCACTTTTCGACATTTTCTCTTCTTCCCACTCATTCATATATTTTCTTTCTTTTTTCATTCTTTTTCTATTTTCACATCTTAATTAAAATAGTTATGAATGCCTTCGTTATTTCCCTTATCACTTACCATTTATAAATTTGCCATCACAATCATCATTATTAACGTCATAAATACTGTTGCCATTCTTTATTTATGAACTTGGATTTATTTTTAAGCTCATCATTTTTTTCTTCCTTTTCATCCCCGGCAACAATTCACTTTTCTTTCTTTCTTTCTTTCTTTTCATCACAATCCTCATTATTATCGTTATGAATTATGTAGGTATATTTCTCATAACATATTATTTATAAACTTAGACTTTTAAAGCTTTTTTTCTTGTCTCCTCTTGCTTTCTTTCTGCTTCCTATCAACATTTATAATTTCGTTTCTACGTCTTTATTTATTTATTGATTTTCCATCACGATCATCATAATCATCATCATGAACTGTTTGGCTTATTTTATATCATCCTTTGTGAGCATGAATTGTGTTGCTGTATTTCATAAGGCTTTCTATTTGTAAACTTGAATTTATTTTTAAGCACATTCTCTAGTTACATTTTTCTTTCTTTTTCTGCCACAACTACAATTACTTCTTTCTTTCTTTCTTTCTTTCTTTCTTTCTTTCTTTCTTTCTTTCCAACCATCGTCATGAATTTTGTTCGTATTTTTTATATGACTTTCGATTTAAATTAATTTTTTTGTTTTTTTTGATGATCTTTCTTTCTTTCTTTTTCTTCTCTTACTTCAATGATATTTTCTTTCTTTCTTTCTTTCTTTCTTTCTTTCCGACCATCGTTATGAATTTTGTTGGTATTTTTTATATGACTTTCGATTTAAATTAATTTTTTGGTCTTTTCATGATCCTTCTTTCTTTCTTTTTCTTCTACTTCAATTATATTTTCTTTCTTTCTTTCTTTCTTTCTTTCTTTCTTTCTTTTCCGCCATCTCAATCACCATTACTATCCACATTAATTCTGTTGCTATTCTTAATATGACTTCCTATTTATAATCTTGGATTTATTTTAAAGCTTTTTTCCCTATTCTTTCTTTCTTTCTTTATTTATTTTTCTTTCATTCTTTCTTTCTTTCTTTCTTTCTTTCTTTTATGCAATTGCAATAAACATTATCATTGTTATAAATGCCATCTTTATTTTTCTACTTGCTATTTTCAACTTATAATTTATTCTTTATCTTTCTTTTTCTTTCTGTTATTTCCCTTTATTTTTCTTTGACAGAATTACCTTTGTTATTACCTGAAATTTTTGGGTTTATCCGTTCTCCTATCTCTGTCTTTATTTCTCTCTTTTCTCTCTTTTCTCTCCACCTTCTTCGCTTTATTTCCCCAAACACCCCTAACATCATTACCATTGTTCTGATGATAAAGACAGTATCTGATTTATAATTCACCTAATTTATGTTTGTACCGTTAAGGCTCTGCTAATTCTGATCTGATTTCAACCAAATTTTCGGGTATTCTAAGTCATGACTGAGAAAACTTTATTTGGAGATTAGGTCCAAACTAAATTGTTGGTAGGGTCTATGTCAAACTTGGTTTGTTGTGGTTTCTTTGGTTAATGACAAATCAACCTTTTTGGGTTATTTGATGCTTTCCTTGTAAAAGAACAGTTGAGGTGCCATTTAATCCTTGGCAGGAAATCGTAATGAGAGCCAGATGTTATTTACGTACAACTTTTTATTTCAGGAAGGTGTTCAGCCGCTAAGAGGAAGTACATTTCATCTCAAATGTAGGCTAAACTAAAAATGTAAAAAAGATGGATAAGAAAAACCAATTAAAAATAAGAACTGAAATCTAACCTCCTAAGCCAGGAAAATGATAAAACGAAATATTTATTCTACGTATTTATTAACTTAACTGGTTGCTGAGAGTATCAGAGATTTTCCGAACGAACCCGAAGCCTTTTTCCGTTCGCTACTCACAGTGTAAATAAATAATTAAACCATTGTAAATAAAGAAAAACAAACCCGTTATGTAAGTGCGTATAACTCTTATTTAATAATCCTAGTATTATACTAAGCTCAAAAATCAGTTAATTTTCGTTTTGATTTTAGTTAAAACAACTTCTGGTTCGAAGTATTTCCTTGTTAAAAGTGTCATCGACATAACTTATATATAAATTGATATTACCCAAATCTAGCTTAACAGTCAAGGCAAAGAGGTGGGCATATATATAACGGAAGATTGTGTTGTAATCAAATCTTTTAAGTTAGGACCCCTTGAAATTCAGCATTCGAAGTGTTGACTTTTATCTGGTCACGAACACTGACAATTAACAGCGATGAGAAATCCGTTTCTACTTCGCCTACGAAGAAGACCAAATCATATGACTATTGATTTCTTTCTAATTCTTGTAACATCATAATGCTTTTTACAATAATAAGAATAATGAACTCGTTCAGAATATTTCATAAGCATAAAAAAAAAATTGTCATATAGTCAGGATTCTTATTTACATGATAAAAATGTTAATTTAGTCTCGATGTAAATATCTCACGCATCCGGGTTTTTTTGTGTATGTTGCAATTTTAATTTTCGTTTTCTTTTTTCTTCTATTTGCCCTATACAAACAACGTTATTGTTTGCTTTTGCGTTTCTTCCCCCTTTCAATTGTACCAATTCTGGTTTCTCTCTTTTCTTTTTATTATTAATGTAATCAACCCAATTGGCCTTTTCCACTTTCTCATCATTTACGTACTTTTCTTTTGCCTTGTACTCTGCGTCAGTCTTCATCATCGACTATTGGCATTGTCATTGTATTTTCGCCGTATGCAGTCTAAACTTTATAAGTTTCTTTTACTCTGGAGTACAGTAGAGGTTCGAAAGAGTAAAGTGCTTTGAATTGGAATGGCAATGAAGTTGTCTTTCTTTTAACGTTATAATTGAATTATCTTCGGCCAATGTCGGAAATATAGATATCGTTGATTGAACACTGTTGATAGATGTATCTATCTGAACAACTGAAGTAGTCAGATTAAATTCTGATTTTCTTATAAACTGCTTATTTTTATTTTGATAGTAATTAATGATTAATTCCGTTTTTGTTTTTTTATTCTAAATTATTTTTCTTTGTTTCGTTCTTTTTGTCATTGTCAATGCTTTATTCTCTTCACTCTCCTTCTTTTTTGTCATTCCCTTTTCTGTTATTTTATTTATTTCCAATGTTTTCTTACTTGTCTGAATAGCTGAAATGGATGACTATTTTCTTTTTTTTTTAGTGGTACGCATTCTTCAGGACAGGAGTTGCAGTTTTTATTATATCAACCATTCAGTTAGTTATATATCTTCTTTCTTTCTTTCTTTCTTTCTTTGTCGTTATTATCAACGTTTTCTTCGCTTCTTTCTTTTTCCTTTTCTCTTCTTATCTTCATCGTGGCCTGTTTCCTAGTTTTATTATTTCCTTATGTCTTCTTATCTAAATAACTAAAATGGCAACCTATTTATGTAAGCATTCTTCATTAAAAAAAAATGTGCATTCATTATAACTCACTCCTTCAGTGTATTACATATGTTTTCTTTCTTTATTTCTTTCTTCAGAATTCCCGACGTCTTCTTCTTCTTCTTCTTCTTCTTCTTCTTCTTCTTATTATTATTATTATTATTATTATTATTATTATTATTATTATTATTATTATTATTATTTAAGTTTTCTTTTTTAATTCACTTCCTGGATTTAATCTTTTTTTAAAAAAAAAAAATTCTGATTCTTTCTTTTTATCCCTTTAAAAAAAAAAACAACATTAAAAGAATATAAAAAAACAACGAAAACTTAAGTATAAATAAAGATTTTTTTTTATTCCTCTGCTATTTTTATTCTTTAATAAGCCTTTCCACTTCGCCTTGTCAGTTGTTTTATTAATCCTCTGAAGTACACATTTATTCTCCATGCCTCGAAAAGGAAACAACATTAACTAAAACGATGTGATCTGCATTAAGAAAAGAATAAAAAGTATAGACAGTGCCTATGTTCAGTCACTCTGCTAAAATGATTTTTAAAGTCCAGATTTCACTTCGATAGCATGCACTTCCAGTTATATGAGTAATACAACTGTGAGCTCATACAAAGTGGGTTAAAAAAATCTAATCTGAATCTGAATTTACCAAGATAGAAATAAACAATGATTGAAAAGTTAATTTTTTGTTAAAATTGTACAATTAGAATTCAATACTGCGAATTTTCCATCAGTTAAAGCAAGGATGACACTTTTCTCTACATTTAGAATAGATAAACATACAGTATCTCCAAAAGCTAGAGTTAAACAATGACTGAAACGTTAATTTTCTGTTAAAATTGTACTTATATTTAAATTTTCCATTAGTTAAAGCAACGATGAAACTTTTCTCTACATTTTAAATTGATAAACATACATTATTTCTAACAGTACATCTGACCAGCTATTTAACCATAGTTAAATAGTTGGTCAGATATCCTTTTTTACCATAGTATGACAACTGGTCAGAAGAATTGACATATTTGACCGGTTGTAATTCGCTTATAAATTCACGTTGTGTCTCATCCTCCGCGTACTCGGGAGTAAATGGGGTTAATTCCAATACCACAAGAGGTTCAAAGTTTTTTTATTTTTCTTGAAACAATTAAGATAGCAGGCAGTGTAAATTTAAATTGCCCCCCAAACATCCGATTATTAATTCGGCACAGTTTGCTCCAGGAGTCGAAGAGAATAGCGACCGAGGGAGGTGGGAGTGTTCACCAATGATCTGGGAGACCGGGGCTCAATCCCAGATCGCGTCATACCAAAGACTTTTAAAATGGTACTCGATACCTCCTTGCTTAACACTCATCAATATAAGGTACGTATCAAGGGTAAAGTGGAGCAATCCAAGGAAAAGAGTAGCTCCTTTCCCTACACCTCGGTGTAGTAGCTATTGAAAAGGGAGCCTTATGCTCGTTCTCGACTACGATCGCCAGCTTTTTTTACTTCTACTGCAAATGTTTGCAGAGAAGTGTATCCTTACATAAATAGTGTCAATCCGTTTATATCTCTCGCGTGTGGATTCACTTTGATTCACGCACGCGCATCCCAGCCCATTGTCAGAACGTTCCATGAGTTCAAACTGATAAACGCCTGAATCAGACATTACTTGTCAACAGGATCCGAGCCGTCCATGCGTCTTACGATTAATCATGTGTTTGCACTGAGGGTCGATTGCTGATCGACGCTCAATATGTGCTGCCATTTAATTGCGTATTGATCGTAGCTGCGTTTGAGATCATGCACCGAGACTAATTAGAATCAACTAGCCGATTCAGTGGAACGGTGCTGGCCTAAAGTGCCAAAAACAACAAAGAGGAATTCTCTAACTTTATGGCGAAATATAGTACATGACACTGTCCCTTTCGAAAGAAAGAAGAATTCTGTTCATACTTTGCGGTGTCGAAATGTTACTTACATTTCAACACCGCAAAGTATGAACAGAATTCTTCATCAAGTCCACTCAGTCCTAAAGGGGTAGTACCTTATAGGGTATAAAGTATGGGTCAAATTTTTCTGTTTAAAAATCCCTCAAAGCTGATAGAAATGCTTGATGCAATATAACAGACATCATCATCATGTCGTGCCGCTAGCACAGATATCTCTGAACCTCTCTCGCCACTTCTCCCTATCATTCATCGCCTCAGGGAGGTCTTCAGGGCTACATCCCGTATCATCACATAGCTGCTGTATGTATGTTCGTGCTGGTCGTCCTGCTTTTGCTTGGCCATATGCGGGGGTCCATAGGAGTACGTCACTTATAAGCTCATCTTTGCTTTTCTAGCAGTGTCCTGCGTGTCTAGTTTGTCTAACTTGTGTAGTTTTCGTGATGGGAGGTAGGTGGCCGTATAGTTAGTGCCTTGTGGGGTGTTGCCGCCAGGACTTATTCAATATTGCTCGCAACATTCTTGTGTAATTGCTGTGTAGCTTCTTCTTCAGCCGTTTAGTTAGCGTCCAAGCAGTGCATCCATATAGCAGTATCAATACGACCGAAGTTATTTGTATTATTGTTTTCTCAAGATTATTATTAGTCGCTTGAAATGATTTTATTGTGCGCAAAGAAATGATTATCATCAAATAGAAATAATCACTTGAAACCATATAATGATTAGCGTTATGTAGGAATACTTGAAACCATATAATTGTATACGAAATTATGTCAGATTTCATGCCATATAACGGTAAATGATTGGTTGTTTGGGTTTTATGGCATATCAACATTTGTAAGTTATTTAACGCCAAATCCATTTTTATGAAAATAGTTCTATTTCAAACAACTCAGTTTAGCATAAGTACACAGGTTAAACATAGGGTCTTATCTATGGGTTAAATAGAACTAACAGCATACGTATGCTAAAATGAATTGTTTGAGTAAACTGAATAGTTTGAAATAGAAATGTTTTGGACAACTAAACCGTACTTATATTTAAACTGCGTGCTTATGCTTAACTGAATTATTTCAAATAGAACTTTTTTCGACATTAAAACTGTATTTACACTTAACTGAATTGTTACATATAACTGCTTGAATAGTTTGAAATGGAAATATTTTTGAAAATTAAACTGTGTACTTTGCTAAACTGAACAGTTTTAAATAGAACAGATTATTTACATAAAAATGGATTTAACGTTAAATAACCTACAAAGGTTTATATGCCATAAAACCCAACAAACCAAACCAAACCAAACCAAACCTTATAACTACATGCAAACAAACCAGAAAACCAAATGAAACTATATAATTCTTCGTATTATGTATGGATTCTTGAAACTATGCGACTGTGTACAAGTTAGATAAGAATATTGCAACCATGAAGACAAAATAATCTAAAGAAAAATATAAACGTAAAATAAACGCTGTTCTCGAAACTCTAAACATAAACCTAACCTGGAAAAGTTGAAATGCCTTTAAACTCAATCGTTTAGAAACATCTCTCTGGACTCAGTTTTGTTAGCGAATCCACACACACACACACACACACACACACACACACACACACACACACACACACACACACACACACACACACACATATATATATATATATATATATATATATATATATATATATATATAATATTAATATTGAAGCAACAAATGTTTACTGTTTCTACCTGACGAGATGAGGCATTTATTAAAAAAAATTCTTTGCAGATCTATTGCGCCAGGCATCTTCACACTCCTGGCGCAATAGATCTGCAAAGCATTTTTTTTAAATAAATGCCTCATCTCGTCAGGTAGAAACAGTAAACATTTGTTGCTTCAATATAAATATTTTATCTGGTTTATTCATTAATTTATTTTTGATATTGGATAACTAGAAATTATATAATCTGTTTGTGAGTCTAATATATAATTTCTTCATACGAAAATTGATTATATATCTGTTTGATATCAAAGTTTTATCTAACAGAGAAAACAAACTTCCACAACACACATATACATGTACATACTTAGATAGAGGATACTTTCAATAGGTTAATTTTTATAATGAATACTCGCAAGCTTTTCAAGAACAAAATAATTTTATCGACAAAGATTTCAGTGATCATTAAGAATTTTAATCGAGGCGAATTCAACTTAATAGGATTAAACCCATTTAGTGATTGACGACAAGATTTTAGAAAAATAGAAAAAAATGCATTTTTAATTTAACTATTTGATAATGTCTTACAAACTGTTTCCAGCATTCATGATTCCAATATAAAAGTAAATACATTCATTATCATAAGACTGCGATAAAATTTGTGCATTTTCGTACGGTGTTCTTATCTTTAAACCCGATTTAGAAGCTAACTGTTGACGTTTTGTTAAAATCTATAACCCTTACATGTAATATTTGAGGAAGTAAATAATAAAGATAAATCCGACGGTATAAACAAAATAGACAAAGTAATCCAAACTGATCCATTTAATGATTTTTGTAATATATTAAAATCATTTGTTTGGGTTTTCTTTTTTTTTCTATTTTCTATTTCCTTCATATATTATTTGTCTAAATTGTCTTGATCAATGTCATTACTAAGAATATTCGGAATATTCTAATAGCCTTATATATATATATATATATATATATATATATATATATATATATATATAGAGAGAGAGAGAGAGAGAGAGTCGGTGGTAGATACCCTGAGGAGCCAGTTTAGGCGAAACTGTGTTAGGATAGTCCCGACTCGCGATTTGATTTATATATATATATATATATATATATATATATATATATATATATATATATATATATATATATATATATATATTATAACAGTGTTGGTTGTCGCTAAATCACTTTGTGGTTTTGTGTAGAACTAAGTACAATATAATATGGAGAGTGCTCAATATCTAGGATAGAGCTATCAAATAATAATAATAATAATAATAATAATAATAAATACATAGTAGAATGATATATTTAAGGGGGTCGCCGTCTAAATTCCATGGAATTAAATATATAATTCTAATATATAGTAACGCCCTCCCCTACACCTTGGTATAGTAGCTATTGAAAAGGGATCCTTCTGGTCGCTCCCGACTATGGTCAACAACTTATATATATATATATATATAGTGGGAGAGAGAGAGAGAGAGAGAGAGAGAGAGAGAGAGAGAGAGAGAGAGAGAGAGAATCTGACTTTAAATAGAATCAATGGAGCCTGTTGACTTTCAGTTTCTTGCCAATGCCATCATTAATCCAAGATAAAATCACCCAGATTCTTCGATGTTTACAAATGTGAGAAACTGATATTCAAAAATTATTTTTGATTCTGTTCAATTTTAGATCTACATAAGCCCTATCACTGATATTGAACACTTTTTTTTAATATAGCAAACACTATTTATCTATATGAAATATGAGTCCCTGATTTTGGTATACGCGTGAAATACTACTGGCCAGTCTAACCCCCACAAATAGATTTACTTAATCAATAATCAGTGACTGAGACATTCAAGTACATTGTAAGGACTTCTATTATTGTCAGTGTGACGGACAATATATTTCTATCATAATCACCATCCTAAGTTTTATATGTTAAATGGACGTTCTTTTTGCTCTTTTCATAATTCTTTTGTTATTTCATTATTACATTTCATTAGCCATTTCATGATCGGGAAATTTCATGGGCTTTGAACTTTATTTTGGTCTTGTATTTTTTTCATTCATTTTCTAAACTTTACTAAATTTTGCCACCGCACACATAAAAACGATTCATAGATGTAAAAAAAAATGTTGTAATGTACTGATTATTTAGTTTTGTTTTACAATTGTTTGGAGAAAACTGGTAGCTCCAATGTATAGATTTTTTTTCTATTGAGTCGTTTCTAATTTTTAGCTGGTTTAAAATTATAGAGAATTAAAGAAGAAACACATTAAGATTGTATTATATAACTTGCATTTAAACTTTATAATCTTAAGGGGGATATGTTATGTTCGATCCCAAAACATTAGAGAACGAAAAAAAAAGCAAAATATCAGAAAGAATATTCTTTTTAGTTTATAGGAAACCCATTGTTGAAAATGAATATGTTCATGTTTGAAAAGACAAGTTACATATAGTATTCGATGTACTCACAGCATATTTTGTATTATTGAAAAGTTAACAAAACTAGTTCTTGGAATGGAAGCTGGTATCAATAGCTTTTATTTGAATTAGAATTTCGACTCAAAGTACCGCGGGTCGTAAATCTGATAATAATTATAAGGAAACCAATATTAATAATGTTGAGGAATACGCAGTAGATTATGATGCTATTGATGATAGCTTTCATAGAGGTGGGGGGATGAGGTTGACAACAGGGTAGGGATTTTTTTTGGGGGGTGATATTGGTGATGTTGATGACGATCTTGATGATGGTAATTAATGTCTCATTATTGATGCACCGATGTTGACGATTGTAAGGATATTCTTGGGGACAATAACTTTGATTATGGCGATAAATACTGGTCTTGAAGGCGATTTTGAAAACAATAATCCAGATGCTATTGACGGTTGATGATGCTAATATCAAAAATCACACCTTTGATAATGTGATGGCCTTGCCCATAGGCTGACAATGAGATTACTAATGACGTTGTTGATAAAGATGGTTCTGATTGGAACGATGATAATTATGATGATGGAGCTGGCCTTGTGGATTATATGAAAGATGATGAAAGCTTTAATTATGTTGATTGTCACGTTAAAGAAGGTAATGGTTTTGATGATGCTGATAATAATGATGATTTTGTGATCCTGATGGTTATGTAA
>OY757916.1:100035190-100112392 GCA_963585895.1 Sepioteuthis lessoniana | reverse complement strand
ACAGACAGAGAAGGATACATACGCATTTATACATTCACATGAATACATATAATAAATACTTACTATTTATGCATGCACATATAATTTTCATACACACACACACACACACACACATATATATATATATATATATATATATATAATATATACACACACATGTATATATGTTGTAGAGTTGATAGTACCTCTTCAGCACTCTACCAGATGGACGAGTTCATAGCCATATATAGCCTATGATTAAGGACTCCGATGGTTGATTTTAAACAACTGGATCCAGTAGATAGGTCACATTTCAGCCGGCTGTGGTGTCAACGGCACGGATCTTGTCGGGTGTCTCTAACCTTCCTCGGAGATGTTAGGTTTATCGCCTTGTGCCTAAGGCGCACCTTTTTAGGTGAATGCCGACGGGGCCTGGGGCATTTTTTGGAATGCCGCGCGTGTCTGGGCTATGGTCCTCTGCCTCGACCCCCACCTTAAAAAGTTCTGGTGCATCTCTTATCCGTTTGGTGGGGCGTGAAATGAATACCGTTGATTATAAAGCTGATATTAATTTGATTATTATTGAACTGATCTTACTTCGTTTTACTCTGCAGCATTTTGACCCACCTGTGTTTCTTGTAAGTTCTTTTGTTAATTATTGTAACTTATTGTAATGTATATTTTTTGTATGTATCTGTTAGCACCGAATATTGGTCCTGAATATATATATATATATATATTTATATATATATATATTAAGAAATCATTCTTCTCTATGTATCATTAGCTCGAATAGCTTGAATATATGTATACTCTTATAAACTTACACGTATCATTGATCCCGACACAAAAAAAAAAATAACAAGGAGACGAAAAATAAAATTAGAAATAATAAACAAAATGTTCCATCGTCTTAACAAAACTTGCTGGAATAAAACTTCCTTCCTAAATATACTCGCTCCCCGCCCTTTCTCTCTCTCTCTCTCTATATATATATATATATATATATATATATATATATATTAGAGAGAGACTTACGCACGTGTTCATACATATATTTTCATATATCCATCTATCATATATTTTTACTCACAGGCACATATATTTTCAAATATAAACACACACTCATTATTATTATTATTATTATTTACTCATTAGAGTTTTTCACATCAGTGTTAGCCGATGGTCTTTCACTGGAACTTGAGTGACAACAAGTGTCCTCAAGTCTCCAGGATTCTTCTCAGTATTCTGGCCATTCTCAATAATGCTATAGTTTGGATTGTCTCTTCTCGTTCGCCAACTTCCAAGTCCTCCAGTCCCTTTAATTATCCTTTAGTTATGTGTACCAAAAGCACCAATCACGATTGCTACAATTGTCACCTTCATGATCCATAGTTTTTTTCAATTCCTAGCAAGTACGAGGTACTTATCCTTCTTTTCACATTCTTTCAGTTTTATTCTGTGGTCAGTCGGGGCAGCAAAGCCGACAATTTTGCAAATTTTCTTCTTTTTTTTTTTTTGTTGCTTATTATTAGGTCTGGTCTTCTGGTCGAGATTAGGTGATCCATCTGTATATCAAAGTCCCTTAGGAGTTTGCGTTTCATTTTCTTGGATAGATGCTGAGTTGTGCATATACCATTTGTTGGTATGGACAGATTTAAATTTCTTGCACATCTCCCAGTAGATCACCTTACCCACTCAGTCATGTCTAGTCTTATACTTCTGTGCTAATGTGCTGCATTCGCTTATGTGATTAATGATTTCATATCTGTCACCGCATGGCCTACATTTAGTATTTGGTTGCGTCTTATCTATTCTCGTTTTGATATGTTTGGTTCTTACGGCGTTGTTTTGTGCTGCTGTTAGGAGAGATTCTGTTTGTTTCTTAAAGTTACCTTTTCTTAGCCACATCCAGGCCTTCTCGTGTGAGATGTTGTTTATTCGTCGTTTAAAACGTCCATAGAGTTTTTTTCCCTAGTTGTCATTCTGTTGTACATCGTGTCGTCAGTATCGTTTTTGATGGCTGTAATCAGTCCTCCTTCGTGTTTTGGTATGTAGTCTTCAAGTCGTTGTATCGATGCGTCAACAGTGCCTTCAATGCTTGCAAATGCTCTTCCTCCCTCTTCTCATAATACCTCTAGTCTACAAACGTTGTCTCTGGGATGTGATGGCTTACGCATGGTCATTACTTTTCTTGTTCTTTCGTCTATTTGTTTATGTTCTTCTCTGGTCCACTTCAGAAAGGGTTCTGAATATCGAACGAGGAGTACAGCCCAGGTATTTATTCCTTTGATAAGGTTTCGGTTAGACAGTTTGGTTCCGAATAGCTTTCTAGTTCTCTTGAGATATTCTTTTTGAATTTTGTCTTTCATTTCCACTTGTTTGATGGTGTCAGTTTCCAAGATGCCCAATTATTTGTAGGTTTTGTTTTCTCCGAGCGTTCTAATTTTGTCCTGATTTGGTAGTTCCATTCCGTCAGTCAGATGTTGTTTGCCACTTTTTACAACAAGCATAGCACATTTTCCATGCCAAATTCCATTCCTATGTCCTGACTGTATATTCTATGTGTTAGAGTTTCCAGTTCTTTTTAATTTTTTGCAAATAGTTTGATGTCATCCATGTACATTAAGTGATTGATCTTTTCTAGCGATCAAATAAGTTTGTATCTGGCGGTGCATTTTCTGAATATGTGGTTAAGTGGCATGATGGCAATTATGAAGATTGACAGTGATAGTGCATCTCCTTGAAATAAACCTCTTTGGATCTTTCCTTCATCTAAGCTTCTTCTTGCAGTCAATTTCATTCTCCAGGTTTTCCTGGTTTTCTCGATAAAGTTTTATGACTTCATCTGATATTTTGTACATTTTGAAGCTGTTTATGATCCTGCTTTGAGGAACCATATCATTAGCTTGGTTGGTTGGTTGGTTGGTTGGTCTCTTTGTTTAAAGGCATATCAACCTTTATAGGCTATTTAATGCCAAAGCCATTCTCCTAGAAGAACAGTAGTGGTACTATTTGACCCATAGCTGGGAGGATATGAGGGTTCATGCCTTTCCCCAGGGGATTTGCCCGAAAGTGAACGTAATAGCGCGACTGGAGTACAAACTCGCTTACTAAGATTCCGCAGTCCATCGCCTTAACCATTACATCACGAGGACCCCCCCTATATTATTAGCTGCGGAACCATTTTTATTATTATTATTATTATTATTATTATTTATAATAGTGTAAAATTACTTTTGAGTTCCAGGTAGAGATCTGACATGCAAAAATGCTGCAATTTCTGGTGGGGGGTATTTTCAATCATATTTGCAAAATGTAGGACGCGTGCACTTATACGGACGGACACACATTCTGTTTCTTTTTCTTTGTGTGTCTGGCTCTATCTCTCTTTCGCACACCCACTGTGTGCACTCAAACACAGAATGACGTATATTCTTATTAATTTTTAGCGAAAAAAAATTTACATATTTATATTTTCTTGCTGCTTAGAATGATGGATAAATTGATGTCACTTCTCAAGAAAAAAATTATACACTGGAAACTGATATATATATATATATATATATATATATATATATACGATTGTCATAGGCAAAAAAAAATATACAAAAATAATCAAAAAGGGATCTTTAAAGTTCACTGGTATGAATATCAGATATTTTTAATGTGCGTATGTTCACTTGGTGTTCTTCAATTTCTTTTTTTAAATTATCAGCTTTTTTATTTACTTTTACTAAAAAAATATTCGATCTCGATACTGTTCATGCTGAAAGGTCAACCAATAATTCAGTTGCTTATGATTAGACCATTTCTTTTCAGGAATTTCATCGCTTAATGTTTAATCCGTGGGATCATTATTCACCACAAAATTAAATGTAGGAGACTGTTAAAAATTACATAATTTGGGGGAAAGTAAAAAAGAACATATTTCAATATTTCAGACTTAATCAGATGCTTTTGCAGCCATAAGTTTTCTTCTTTTTCCATCTTTAAAATACGTATTTTGCGAAAGTACTTTTTAAAGGACCGATCGCTGTAAACTATTCATTAATTAATCCAATCAAAAGCTATTTGAGTTATTTAGCTTGCTTTATTTAGTAACTCTTAACTCTGTGTAATTTGTAATAACCAAAACTTTTCACTACAGTCAAGTTGTGACTGAAAGACAATTTGTTCAACAGAGTAAAGTTGATTGGAATTCAGAACTTTCTAACTACTTGACTAGTTGCCAAACAATGGCAAAATAAATCAAAGTTCTCAACCATCTACCCATCATCATCATCATCATCATGTCGTGCCGCCAGCATGGATATCCCTGACCCTCTCTCGCCACTTCCCCCTATCGTTCATCGCCTCTGGTCGGTCTTCAGGGCTTCATCCCGTATCCTCACATAGCTGCTGTATGTACATTCGAGCTGGTCGTCCTGCTTTTGCTCGGCCATATGTGGGAGTCCATAGGAGTACATCACTTATGAGCTCGTTTCTGCTTCTCCAGCAGTGCCCTGCATGTCTGGTTCGTCTAACTTGGATAGTTTTTGTGATGGGAGATAGGTAGCCGTATAGTTGGTGCTTTGTGGGGTGTTGCCTCCAGAACTTGTTCAATATTGCTCGCAGCATTCTTGTGTAATTGCCGTCTAGCTTTTCCTCCAGCCGTGTAGTTAGCGTCCAAGTAGAGCATCCACACAGCAGTATCGACACGACTGCTACTTGGAAGAAACTGCGTTTTATTTTATCGGTCAGGTCTGACTTCCATATGATCGATAGCTGTCCATGCCTTTGATAGCCGAATGTCGATGTCTTTTTGAAAACCTGTCCCACTTAATTTCATATGACAGTGACCGTGAGACTTCTTTTGAAATAAGCCCTGCTTACTTTGAAATTTCGTTTGAAATAAACCTTGCTTAGTTTGAGACTACTTTTGAAATAAACCTCGCTTAGTTTGAGACTACTTTTGAAATAAACCTTGCTTAGTTTGAGACTACTTTTGAAATAAACCTTGCTTAGTTTGAGACTACTTTTGAAATAAACCTTGCTTAGTTTGAGACTACTTTTGAAATAAACCTCGCTTAGTTTGAGACTACTTTTGAAATAAACCTTGCTTAGTTTGAGACTACTTTTGAAATAAACCTCGCTTAGTTTGAGACTACTTTTGAAATAAACCTCGCTTAGTTTGAGACTACTTTTGAAATAAAACTTGCATAGTTCATCTAATGGTTTGCGCGGTAGCTCAGCTTTTGCGGATTTTCCAGTTTAAATTTTATTCTCAAAGAAACATTCATAACCTTAATATCCAAAGTATTTTTAAGTTGATTATTTGTTGTGAAGTGTCAGGGAATCTTTTGGGGCGAAAAACTGAATCAGTGAAACTAGTAAGAAGAGTTGTGGACTCACTTTGTACATATGACTTTGAGAAAGGTCTAACTGCACTTCTACCTGCATTCTTGACACTTGCATATCATGATGTTTACCCTTGAAAATAGTGGATGAAAAACACCCTAAGTAAACCACTAACTCATAATAATCCCATTCTGATATAGGTTTTGAGAAACCAATAATAACGGAGGATCATATGCAAAGTACACATGAAGGCTATGCGTGTTTTGTATTTTCTACCATGGATTTCTACCTATGACCACACAAGTGCTGGTTGACAATCAAAGATTTACATAGATCATCTTTGTTTGTGACAACGGACGCACCCCAGTAGACCTTCCAGAAGAGATTAACCCATAGGAACGGATGGAAAAAGTGTGAGTCAAAGAACAGTGTTTTATCAGCACGACTCGATGAATGTTATATACGTAGTGCACTCAATAAGTTTCCAGACTCTTTTGGTACAGACATTTAAAATCGTCTCTGACTCTTGAGAATTCAGTATGTTATTGCTATATATCATATGAGATGATTGACCAATCTTTATGATTTTAGGTTCAAATGAACAGCTACAGTAGGAAGGGGAATACACCCTACTAAAACCTGATTATCACAGCTGGTGAATTTCAAAAATGCAATCTGGACGTGAGGACTATTTAGAAGAAGGGTATGCAATAAAATTCTGTTTTAAACTTGGAAAAATACCGCAGAGACGTATGGAATGCTTCAGACTGCTTTTCGACCATTTTGCATAAATCGAGCATGAGTTTTTGAGTGGCATAAGTGATTCAAGGAAGGCAG
Organism: Sepioteuthis lessoniana; assembly: GCA_963585895.1. Lineage (NCBI taxonomy): Eukaryota > Metazoa > Mollusca > Cephalopoda > Myopsida > Loliginidae > Sepioteuthis > Sepioteuthis lessoniana. The sequence goes on along the minus strand of OY757916.1, from coordinate 100,106,236 downwards.
GTTGTCTGTGAGGGATGATGCGAGGTGTGGGAGGAGTAAGGAAGTCAATACACCAGAGTTGATTGGCTAAAGGGTTAGTGTTAGGGTTTCTATGTTGAGGTTTTAAGGTAGTTCAGCGAGAGATTCCGTTGGAAGAGGCCAGCACTCTTCAAATCGGCTCAGTGGCATTTCCACCAGGACAATGCACCAGTCCACAACTCCATACTTGTCACAAACTATTTGACCAAGGTGGGCATCAAGATAGTTCCTCACCCTCCAGGCCTTGCTCCCTGTGACTTTTGGTTATTCCCTAAGCTCAGAGGCTGTCGTTATGAGACTATCGAGGAGATGAAAGAGGGTGTGACGAAGGTCATTGACACGCTCAAACAAGAGGACTCCCATGGGGCCTTTCAGGAGTTTTTGGAACGGTACAACAAGTGCATTGCAGTTGGACGAGATTACTTCGAAAGGGACTAGAATTTCATGTGTGTACTATCAATAAAAGTGCCCATACGAAAAAAGTCTGGAAACTTATTTAATGATCTTCGTATATATATATATATATATATATGGCACATGCATACATATGTAGATATTATCCTGTGGGTAGAGTTTTCACCAATGGTCCGGGAGACCGGGTTTCAATCCCAGGTCGAATCATACCAAAAACCTTTTAAAAATTGTACTTGATACATCCTTGCTTAACACTCAGCATTATAAGGAACGTATCAAGGGTAAAGGGAAGCAATCCATAGAAAGAAGTTGTTCCCTTCTCTACACCTCGGTGTTGTAGGTATTGAAAATGGGGCCTTCGGGTCACCAACTTTACATTTACTGGATATTAGCATGATGGTTAGAGTGTTCGCCAATTGGCCAGGAGACCTGAGTTCAATCCCAGGTCCGGTCATACCAAAGACACAAGAAATGGTACTTGATACCTCTTTGCTTAACACTCAGCATTATAAGGTACGGATCAAGGCTGAAGTGTAGTAATCTATCGGAAAGGAGTAGCGCTCTCCTCTACACCTTGATGTAGTTGCAATCGAAAAGGGCCACCCTTAAATTACTTATATACATATGCACGTATGTATTCATGTATATGTATTAATTTACATTTACATACATATAAAAATATATGTACATATACATGCATATATACACATATGCGGGAGAGATTGCATAACAATAAAGTATAGGTGACAGAGAGGTATACATGAGCCAGAATTAAGTCTTAATAGGATTTATAAACAGAAAATGACACAAGGCTTGTAACTCTTTTTGTAACTGCTTTAATATCGAGCGCATGTGTCTTTTAAGTCACAACCAAAATGGGTGACTCCATAAGATAGAAGACAAATATACCACTGTGAGGTGAAATACGATTTTTCATTCGAAGACCAAAATTACAACAGAAATTCATTAGAAACTTGGTATTGTGGACAGTGAACATATAATGCTTAGGAATAGATATCGTTCGAGTGTATTGGAAGAGGGAGAGGCAAATCGTAGAGCTGACCATCTCAGTCAACGGAGGACAACATTATACGTGTTCTAACTTTGATTCAAGATGACAGCACAAATGTTATGCTATGACTGTGAAACAAGATCCTCTGAATTCCATGAAATCGCCCATGAGTAGTTGTCATATGAGAAAGAGTCAAATCCCTTGGTTCTAAAGTAGGTGACAGCAGATTACCCAAGGAGAGTATTTCGAGCTTGTATATTCTTTGGGAAAAATGCACCAATCTCTATTGATTGAGTTTGTGTTAGTGCACTTTATAGCAGTACAGTAAGGGAAATATGAAACGCTCAAAGTTCTGATTCTACAGTAGGCCTTCCTTAAAATAATATGATTTATTAAAGACGCTCGTGGTTAAACGTTTATTGTGGAAGCAATAGACAAAGTTTTCCGAGTTCAAATTCTGGACGAAGGCTGTTTACATTTCACATAGAGTTAATACAATTGGGAAAGGCATATATCTCATAATTCTCAATCCAGCAATGGCTAAATTGTAGGAGAGACTGACCTCTATCCGTGGTATGGCAACTGGTCATTGATTGGTCGTTGTTTTATAGCACATCAACCCTTATGGGTTGTTCAATACTGAATCCTCTTATATGTATGCGCACGTGCCTATATATATATATATATATATTATTTTTTTTATTAAATATTATAAACATCTTTTCTCTACATATTTTAATTTCGATCCTTTCAATTCACCGTATAATATCAGGCTAGAATTGGCTAAAAAATCTACCGTAATTAATTCGTTACCAAGTACTTTCAAACCCTTCTTGGGCAATAATCAGTGGGGTGTATATGGCAAAAGTATGATAACGTTTTATTTATAAAGTTATAACATTTTTTAAAATGTAGTTCTTTAAATGGCAACACTAGCAAAACTTACCATGCATCTTTCCGACAAAGCTCAATGGCATAACATCAGAAAAACACATTCCTGATCATCAACTAATATTCAGAAAATTCTTACCGATAACGCAATAATATTGGGACAAGAAAATTACAAATGAAGGCAACAGATTCTTGAAGCTCTAAACATTAGAAATAAAAGTCCCAACTTCAATAAAATTAATTTCGAAACCAGTGCGAATATACTCAAATGTATTTAGCTACTGTTGCTATTTAAAGAACTTAATTTTAAAAATGCAAGCTTACAATAGTTTAAATAAAACGATCTATTGCATTTAGCAATATATACACCCCCTTATGCGGCCATGAGGGACTAAAAGAACTTAGAAACCAATTAATTACGGAATATTTATAAGCCAATTCGAGCCGGATAACATGACATCCATACGGTGATTTAAAAGGATCGAAGAAAAAAATGTGCAGACAAAAGAAGTTCATATCAATTAATCAAATATGTCTCAACGGACAAATGCTGTAAAATTACACACACACACACACTGACACACACACACATACACACACATACATACATATATATATATATATATATATATATATATATATATATATATATATATATATATATACGATTTGTAAGAGAATATTTTATAGGTATTTTTAAACAAGTTCTTAGAGATCGGTTGTTTGCACACCGTTCAATAGTTTCAAGTATTGCTATTAAATATTACTAATTCTATCTTTCAAGTATCATCATGTAATAAAAATGATTTTCCCTGAATTGTTTGGAATAAAACTGTTTTTTTTTACATATATCTGTGGGTAAACCAAAAAGCATACTTATGCTAAACTGTTTATATTTATAAAAATAGATTTAGCATTAAATAACCAACAATGGTTGATATGCCATAAAACCAAACAAACGCAAACCAAACCAATTTCAAACATACAAATATATACAAAATAATTTCTATGGCTAAATATCAATGGTTACCTGAAAATGTATAACTACATTACTGCTATTATATTGGGGTAGTTGAACCTGTATAACAGCATGTAAATTACTAGTATCAAAAATAGTTACTCGAATCTATAATTACATGCAAATTATTATTATTAATAATAATAATAATAATAAACTCCTATGGGACGATGACATACACTCGGATCATCGAATCTCGGCCAGAAGACCAGACCTAATAATAATCAACAAAAAAAAAGAGAAAATCTGCAAAATTGTCGACTTTGCTGTCCCGGCTGACCACAGAATAAAACTGAAAGAATGCAAAAAAAAAAAAAAAAAGGATAGTATCTCGACCTTGCTAGGGAATTGAAAGAACTGTGGAACATGAAGGTGACAATTATACCAATTGTAATTTGTGCTTTAGGTACAGTAATTAAAGGATTACTAAAGGGACTAGAGGACTTGGAAGTTTGCGGCCGAGTGGAGACCCTCCAAACTACAGCATTATTGAGAACGGCCAGAATACTAAGAAGAGTCCTGGAGACTTGAGTAGACTTGCTGTCACTCAAACTCCAGTAAAAGACCATCAGCTAACACTGATGTGAAAAACTCTAGTGAGTAAATAATAATAATAATTATTATTATTTGCAAAGCAGAAGACTGTTATCAGCATGAAATAATCTAACGTGTTTATATGCCATAAAACCAACCAACAAATCGAAGAACCCCAATGCTTCTGTTTGGCATATTCGAATAGACGCTTGCCCTTTAGCAATATTATTAAAAGAAACTTTATAATTGTGTATTTATGGAATTGATAGCGCATAGCTGGAACAGCAGGTGACTGAAAGCTGGGAAAGTTAAGCCATGAATAAGAGTACACCACTGTATTCAATTTCGAAGTTCATTCCATCTGTATCAGTCTATGCCATATTTCAACAGTAGACCAGCTAATTAACATACCCCATACTCTCTTCTGAAGAGAGAAAAAGATTGCAGAAAATCATGACCAATATTCCTGTTAACCCACAATGTTCATATGAGTTAGAAGAACCCAATCCTATTGACCTTTCAATTAAGTGACTGTTAAACTTATCGACCATGATATTTGTTCACAACGTCTGGCCGTATTAAAATAAAAGAGATTGCAACAAGGGGAGGCAGTACGATACCAATGTAGATTAAATTTTGTTCTTGTTTGCGCTGATACTAATTAGATAAAAGAAATTCCATGTTAAACCGAACATAGTTTTGGTTTCTTTGTTTAATAGCATATCAAACCTCGTGAGTTATATAATGCCAAATCATTCATGGGAGAAAGAACAGTCATGGTACTATATAAGCCATTGCTGTAGGAATTGGTTTATATATTTCTTAAATGCATTAGTCAGAAAATGAATATAATCGCGGGACAGGAGTTTGAATCTGCTTACAACGATGTCAGAGTCCAGCCCGTTAGCCACAAACTATGCAAATTATATTTGTAGTCATTATTGTTTTATTGTCCTCAACTAGTTTGTACCATCGGTCATTGTCAGAAATAAATTTTTTTGTTTTTTTTTAATGAAGCTTTCCAAAGAGTTTTTAAGTTTTGATATGCGAAGAAAATGACTTGGTAAGGTAGTATATCTATTTGTGGAATAAAAATGCTCTATTACCTATATCAAGCATTCTTCATTTACAAATGCTTCAAACTGCTTTATATATATATATATATATATATATATATATATATATATCGTTGGTTGGATTATGGTATATCAACACTTGTAAGTTATTTAATGCCAAATCTAGTTTATGAATACATGTATATATATGGCTTTGAGCTGACTAAGAGAAGAAGCAAAAGGTACCCCGCAAAAACAATCACGGACGCCGACTACGCTGATGACTTAGCGTTACTAGCGAATACGCCTAATCAAGCAGAGACACTACTACATAGTCTGGAACGAGCTGCAGCTGGCATTGGCCTACATGTCAATGCAAACAAAACCGAATATATGTGTTACAACCAAACAGGCAACATTGCCACACTAGACGGAGCCTCTCTGAACTAGTCGACAAATTCACCTACCTAGGAAGCAGCGTCTCATCAACCGAGAAGGACATCGACACACGACTGACGAAGGCATGGACAGCTATCGATAGGCTCTCGATCATATGGAAGTCGGACCTAACAGATAAAATGAAACGCAGTTTCTTCCAGGCAGCGGTTGTGTCGATACTGCTATATGGATGCACCACATGGACGCTTACGAAGCGGCTGGAGAGGAGGCTGGACGGAAATTACACAAGAATGTTGAGAGCAGTATTAAACAAGTCCTGGCGACAACACCCCACGAGACTCCAACTATACGGACACTTGCCCCCCATCACAAAAACTATACAAGTTCGACGAACCAGACACGCGGGACACTGCTGGAGAAGCAAGGACGAGCTCATAAGCGATGTACTCCTGTGGACCCCCACTCATGGATGTGCAAGTGTGGGACGACCAGCACGAACTTACATACAGCAGCTATGTGAGGACACGGGTTGTAATCCTGAAGACCTGCCGGAGGCGATGAGTGATAGGGAGAAATGGCAAGAGACGGTCAGGGATATCCGCGCAGACGGCGCGACATGATGATGATGATGATGATATATATATATATAAGTTTTATATATATTTAATTGCAAGGACGCTTATCTGCGACTATTGGTTTCATGCCGTCTTTATATGACAAGGCAGTGAAAGAAAGATTTTGGAGGAATCGAAAAAACTCGAAAAATACAATCGAAAATATGTTTACGTTAGAATTGTTTATAACTCTTTGTGTGTGTGTAGATTATATTTGCATATTATTGTGTGTGGTCGTATATGTGTCTGTTAGTGTGTGTGTGTGTGTGTGTGTGTGTGTGTGTGTGTGTGTGTGTGTGTGTGATGTTACATGCCGTGCTTTGCTGATTTCAGCTTGTCTCCTGAATATATGTGTAGCGATGTGTAGAGGAAATTGGGAGACAGTTGGAGATTTGACCATATAATTTATCTATTTTATTGTATGTCGTGATGATTTTAACTAAGGGACAAATTTATCACCACATTGCATTATAAATAAATTGGATTTTTTTATTTGACTGGTAAGTCTAATAGAAAATATAGATGCTATATTTAAAACGTTAGAATACTGGCTGAGGCGGGAATATCATGGTGTTAAGAGACATAGTATATTGTTATATTCTTTAGTATATTAAGCAGTACGAGTAATTGTATGTTGCTATATGTTCTGTTAAATTGCAATATGTACGTTAAAATAATTTGTATAAGTTGCCTACGATACGTTAATGTCATATTACGTATATGGTATTGTAATCTATGTTGGTATGTACGTAAGGAATATGGCACATATACTGTATTAAAAAGTACTTCTAACAATCATGAAATTATGGCTAACATTAATCAACAGGTCGTGAGGGAGTTTGGAGCTGGATATAAAGATTCAATGGAGAAAAATGGTACTTACATTGCGGTGGGTAGTGTGCTGGTTTTTAGTGATGGAGGTGGTATTGGTATGGCGGAGGGGGTGGTGGTAGAGATAGATTACGTGTATGGATCGAAATCGCCTGCCACGAACCCACCAAGTGAGATAGTGACGAAACCACCAAGTGAAATAGTGACAACTATACATTGTTGTATTATATATATATATATATATATCCGAAGATCATTAAATAAGTTTCCAGGGTTTTTTCGTATGGGCACTTTTATTGATAGTAAACACATGAGACTTTAGTCCCGTTCGAAGTAATTTCCTCCGGCTTCAATGCACTTGTTGTACTGTTCCAACAACTTCGGGAAGGTCCCATGGAAGTCCTCTTGTGTGAGCGTGTCAAAGACCTTCGTCACACCCTCTTTCATCTCCTCAATAGTCTCATAACCACAGCATCTGAGATTAGGGAATAACCAAAAGTCACAGGGAGCAAGGTCTGGACTGTATGGAGGCTGAGGAACTGTCTTGATGCCCATCTTGGTCAAATAGTCTGTGACAAGGATGGAGTTGTGGACTGGTGCATTGTCATGGTGGAAATGCCACTGAGCCGATTTGAAGAGTGTTGGCCTCTTCCAACGGAATATCTTCCTGAACTCCCTTAAATCATCAACATAGTAACCATAACCGTAAGCCTAACCCTTTGGCCAATCAACTCTGGTGTATTGACTTCCTTACTCCTCCCACACCTCTCATCACCCCTCACAGACTCCCTGCCTTCGTGGAATCTCTTAAGCCACTCAAAAACCGATGCTAGGTTTATGCAAGATGGTCGAAAAACAGTCTGAAGCATTCCATACGTTTCTGTGGCAGTTTTCCAAGTTTAAAGCAGAATTTTATTGCATATTGTTCTTCTAAAGTGTCAGATTGCATTTTTGAAATACCCCAGCTGTGACAATCCGGCTTTTGTAGGGTGTATTCCAATTCTTGTTGTAGCAGTTCATCTATACCTGAAATCGTAAAAATTAGTCAGTCATCTCATAATATGTATAACAATGACATACTGAATTTTTAAGAGTCTACGTCAATTATAAATGCCTGCACAAAATAAATCTGGAAACTTATTGAAAGCACCATATATATATATATATATAGGATTTGTTTATAAATAGTTATTTGATAACATTTTCAGCAAACCAGTGCTTATTTTCTAGATGGTTTCAAATCTTGCTATGTAACTCAAATTAATTTTGCATGAGTCTTTTATGTACACAGTTAAAAGGTTATACATATATTTTTAAGTGACTTTTTAAGTGAATCGTTTGTTGGTATTTTAAAAAATAAGTTACAATTTACTTGTTTGTTCACTGTTGAATGTTTTTAAGTATTGCTCTCTAACATTAATATTTTTTTTAACATTAATCATTTGTTTGAACTCAGTGATGTGGTTTCATGTATTCCTTATTAATACTAATAATTGAATTCAATATTATGTATTTCTTTTGTCCATACTCAAATGCTTCCAACTATAGCTATGTATACAATACTTCAACTTTTACACACAGTTAGTTTGTTTAAAGCATTCCTATCAAACACGAGTTGAAAGACTCCTTCAACGAATGCCGGGGATATAACACTAAACAATGTTGTTGAGGCTCCAATCCTACCGGGATGCAGACGGTATATTCTATTCCTCTTGCCGAGTGGGCTGTGTATATACTGAGTCGGATAAATAAACATGAAAACCATTATTGATGGAGAATGAATAATTCCATTGACAATCCATATAAACACAAAGAGATTTTACTTACCGGCATTTTATTTATGAAAACCTAAAGTTTCTCGTATTCATCTATTGTGAGTTGTTGGGAACGTTTTAAATTTTATTTGATACCTTATTTTTCCCTAGACCCCCAAAAGCGAATCTTGCCATCGGAGACCAAAAAGTAAATATCATTTCTAAATGAAACACACACACACACACACACACACACACACACACATATATATATATATATATATATAAAGAGAGGGTGAGTAAGATAATAGAGTGATATAAAGATTAGTTGAAGGAAAAAATAATCAGAATATAAAATAGACAACATTCTCGTAGATAAACATAGGTGTTAAGAAACACACACACATACACACATACACACACATATACATATGTATATACATATAAGACCATTGAAAAAAAATCGAGAAGTTATACCTCGGGATCGAAAACCAATCACTTTCATGTATTCCACGCAAGTCTGTTTTCATTCACGAGGCTTCCCCGCGGGATGTGTTTATGTAATTGGAAATTGCGTCACCAGAGTCAAGATGGCGGATATTTGTGTAACGACTACTGGCATTTTCTTACGTGGATCTATAAAGCACTTCTACGTTCATCTGCTCTGGGCGAAGTTCATGACTACTGATCGACCTGCTCAGATCCTGGCGAACGTCTTCTCCTCTCTCTCTCTCTCTCTCTCTTTATGTCTCACATTCTTAAGACGATTATATCGACTATTGGCCGACGTCGAACACCTCGAATATGACATTTGGGAATGTTTTCCCTCAGCTTTTGTGTTTCTGATGTTTGCTGCTAAGTAATTCAAGAGAAAACAAATCGCTCCTTTTTATCTGTGATCTGAATTTACCAAATCACAGGAGTTTTCAAATTACTCAAGAAACTCCATTGATTCTTGTCTGTTTTACTCAAGAAGTGTTTTTTCCTATCTGAGACGAATTGAAGAAACATTTTATTGCACAAATTATTTTTAAAAAATATCAAAGTCTTTTTCATATCACTTTTTTTTTTCTGTTGTTGCTTGTTTCAAATGATTGAACGCCGGGAATTTTGGAAGTATTTTTTAAGGATATAATTGCAGTCCTTATACAAATATGGTTGTGGCATTAAATAATAAAGAAAAGCTAATATGCCGTAAAATTAAGAAACCAAACTGAAGATTCTCTTTTTTTAAAATTGCATATAAGAAACAAAAGAAGTATTTAATTGAATTAAGAATTAAAAATAAACAATCATATTATACATTAAAATTTTCTACGAATAAAACTAGGAGAAAAAATACCCCAAAAATATATTCAACCCAGTCTGCTGAGGGTTAAGGCTCCTCCACCGGGTGTTATGCATATGGCACTGTACCATCTGATGGTGAGTCTCTAGTAATGCTGGATCTTTAGGTAATGCAGAGTACCCCTTCATTGCCATTACTCCTTAGTCTACTTTGGCCCAGATTGGTAGCAGCTGATAGGGTCCTATCTATAGGCTTATTAGAACTGATTGACAGTAAAACTGAGTGCAAACAAATGACTTATGCTAAATTGAATTATTTGAAATAGAACTGTTTGATCATTTAACTGTTGGTAAACATATTGAATTACTAGTGATACATAATAAAACTTGGAACCGTTTGACTGTGAGCAAACGAATGAGTAATATTGAATAGAATTATTAACGTTAAATAGCAATATTTTAACCACTTCACTGTCTGCAAATAATTAATAGTAAATAGAATTATTCGTATTAGAGAATACTCGAAACTATTTAACAGTTTGCGAAAAAATGAGGCCAGGTTCGTTTTAAAATGTTATCAAGAAATGTGTTTAGAAATCATGTATATTTAATAAATATACATTAACAGAATTTTCCATTAGATAACGTATAATGATTGACATTATATTGAACTAAACTAGTGGTGTAATGGTTATCGTCGTTGAAAATGGACACGGTGATACGAGTTCAAATCCTGGACGAGACTGATAGCATTTGACATAGCATTAATACCCTTGGGAAAGGTATGAATCCAAATATTCTGCCTCCAGCTATGGGTAAATAGTAGGACAGATTAGGTTCTTCAGCCTTGGTGAGGCAACTACTCTAAGAGAGGGAAAACTCTGAATTAAAACCTGTTAAACTCCGCTTAAAAATTGACCTTGTGTCATATCCTGCCCGAGCGGAGGGATTGGGTAAATATGATTAAACCAAACTCATCCAAACCAATTTATAATTATGAATATAGACTAAGATATTAAAAAAGATATGTGCTAACTTTTTAAAGAGGTACAGAAATATTTTGATTAATATATATATATATATATATATATATATATATATATATATATATATATATATATACATTGGTGTGTGTGTGTGTTTGTATGTGTGTGAAAGAGAGAGAGAGAGAGAGAGAGAGAGAGTGTGTGTGTGTGTTTGTGTGTGTGTGTGTGTGTGTGTGTGTGCTTCCGGGATTTTTGGGAGTTCGTTTCTAGGTCTGGCCGAGTATTTTCTAGCACATCTTTATTCTTAATTTTGAGAAAGTTTGTAGAGCTGTTATCATCAATTAATAAAGACGAGTAAAATAGCTCCCAAAGTTCAAATCATTTTCTGACTAACTGAATATCTTTCAAGCCAATTAAAGATAAAATATTATATGTTATAAAATAATATTCTAACAAATAAATATTTGAATATAGGAAACTGATATTTTTCCAAATAAGACATAGAGGTCAACCAAACAAGACTGCCAACTAAGCATTGTTTACCCCCTCCCACCAAATATTTGGGCTTTTACGAACCTTTGATTAATTTAATATACAGGTAACTAATTCCTTGTAGAAATGGATGGGGCGGGTGTAGGCGTTAACTATATTTCGGCATCAGAATGAGACCTCCCCAAATGAGTGATCCGGGCAAGATATTAAAGAGCATCTGAATCATTATAGAACTTCCATCCTGTCGACTGGGACTGTATTATACATCTCGTGTATCTCTGCAGGGGCGAAGGACTCCACCCCAACGAGTATACTGAACTTGACAAAAACTGCATCTGAATCATTATAGAACTTCCATCCTGTCGACTGGGATTGTATTATACATCTCGTGTATCTCTGCAGCGGCGAAGGACTCCACCCCAACGAGTATTCTGAACTTGACAAAAACTGCATCTGAATCATTATGGAACTTCCATCCTGTCGACTGGGATTGTATTATACATCTCGTGTATCTCTGCAGCGGCAAAGGACTCCACCCCAACGAGTATTCTGAACTTGACAAAAACTGCATCTGAATAATTATAGAACTTCCATCCTGTCGACTGGGATTGTATTATACATCTCGTGTATCTCTGCAGCGGCGAAGGACTCCACCCCAACGAGTATTCTGAACTTGACAAAAACTGCATCTGAATCATTATAGAACTTCCATCCTGTCGACTGGGATTGTATTATACATCTCGTGTATCTCTGCAGCGGCGAAGGACTCCACCCCAACGAGTATTCTGAACTTGACAAAAACTGCATCTGAATCATTATAGAACTTCCATCCTGTCGACTGGGATTGTATTATACATCTCGTGTATCTCTGCAGCGGCGAAGGACTCCACCCCAACGAGTATTCTGAACTTGACAAAAACTGCATCTGAATCATTATAGAACTTCCATCCTGTCGACTGGGACTGTATTATACATCTCGTGTATCTCTGCAGCGGCGAAGGACTCCACCCCAACGAGTATTCTGAACTTGACAAAAACTGCATCTGAATCATTATAGAACTTCCATCCTGTCGACTGGGATTGTATTATACATCTCGTGTATCTCTGCAGCGGCGAAGGACTCCACCCCAACGAGTATTCTGAACTTGACAAAAACTGCATCTGAATCATTATAGAACTTCTATCCTGTCGACTGGGACTGTATTATACATCTCGTGTATCTCTGCATCGGCGAAGGACTCCACCCCAACGAGTATTCTGAACTTGACAAAAACTGCATCTGAATCATTATAGAACTTCCATCCTGTCGACTGGGATTGTATTATACATCTCGTGTATCTCTGCAGCGGCGAAGGACTCCACCCCAACGAGTATTCTGAACTTGACAAAAACTGCATCTGAATCATTATAGAACTTCCATCCTGTCGACTAGGATTGTATTATACATCTCGTGTATCTCTACAGCGGCGAAGGACTCCACCCCAACGACTATTCTGAACTTGACAAAAACTGCATCTGAATCATTATAGAACTTCCATCCTGTCGACTGGGATTGTATTATACATCTCGTGTATCTCTGCATCGGCGAAGGACTCCACCCCAACGAGTATTCTGAACTTGACAAAAACTGCATCTGAATCATTATAGAACTTCCATCCTGTCGACTGGGATTGTATTATACATCTCGTGTATCTCTGCAGCGGCGAAGGACTCCACCCCAACGAGTATTCTGAACTTGACAAAAACTGCATCTGAATCATTATAGAACTTCCATCCTGTCGACTGGGATTGTATTATACATCTCGTGTATCTCTGCAGCGGCGAAGGACTCCACCCCAACGAGTATTCTGAACTTGACAAAAACTGCATCTGAATCATTATAGAACTTCTATCCTGTCGACTGGGACTGTATTATACATCTCGTGTATCTCTGCATCGGCGAAGGACTCCACCCCAACGAGTATTCTGAACTTGACAAAAACTGCATCTGAATCATTATAGAACTTCCATCCTGTCGACTAGGATTGTATTATACATCTCGTGTATCTCTACAGCGGCGAAAGACTCCACCCCAACGAGTATTCTGAACTTGACAAGAACTGCATCTGAATCATTATAGAACTTCCATCCTGTCGACTGGGATTGTATTATACATCTCGTGTATCTCTGCAGCGGCGAAGGACTCCACCCCAACGAGTATTCTGAACTTGACAAAAACTGCATCTGAATCATTATAGAACTTCCATCCTGTCGACTAGGACTGTATTATACATCTCGTGTATCTCTGCAGCGGCGAAGGACTCCACCCCAACGAGTATTCTGAACTTGACAAAAACTGCATCTGAATCATTATAGAACTTCCATCCTGTCGACTGGGACTGTATTATACATCTCGTGTATCTCTGCAGCGGCGAAGGACTCCACCCCAACGAGTATTCTGAACTTGACAAAAACTGCATCTGAATCATTATAGAACTTCCATCCTGTCGACTGGGACTGTATTATACATCTCGTGTATCTCTGCAGCGGCGAAGGACTCCACCCCAACGAGTATTCTGAACTTGACAAAAACTGCATCTGAATCATTATAGAACTTCCATCCTGTCGACTGGGAATGTATTATACGTCGTGTGTATCTCTGCAGCGGGGAAAGACCTCCACAATTATTCTGGATATGACATTAATGAGTGTCTGATTCCTTATAGAACTTCTGCCCTGTCAGATGGGGTTGTTATATAAGTCGACCATAACCTTGCAGAGGGGTAAACTCCTCATCAACGAGTAGTCTGAATATAACGCTAAACAGCATCTGATGAGGAGGCTTCAGACCTGGAGCTTTTGGAAAGTTTGAGTGATAGCAAGTCTCCTCAAATCTTCAGGACTCGTCTCAGGATGCTGGCCGTTCTCAGCAATGCTGTCGTTTGGATAGTCTCTACCCAACCGCCAAATTCCAATTCCTCCAGGCCTTTTAATAATCCTTTAGTTATTGTGCCAAAAGCCCCAATCAGAATTGGCACAATCGTTACTTTCATGTTTCACAGTTTTTTCAATTCTCTAGCAAGGTCGAGGTACTTATCCTTCTTTTTACATTCCTTCAGATTTATACTGTGATCCGCCGGGACAGCAAAGTCGACAATTTTGCAAATTCTCTTTTTTTTTTAAATTATCATTATTATTTGAAACCACATAGCATTTCCAAAATTATTATTTTAGATAGGGATTCTTTATATATAAAATTAACAATGGTAAATGGTTTACCAAAGTTCCGGGAGGCTGGGGTTCACACCTAGGTCGAATCATACCAAAGACTTTAAAAATGGTAATTGATACCTCCTTGCTTAACACTCAGCAATATAATGTAGGTATCAAGGGTAAAGTGGAGTAATCCTGGGAAAGGAGTAATGCCCTCCCCTACACCTCGCTGTAGTACCTATTAAAGAGGGAGCCTTCTGTTCGCCCACGACTACGGTCGCCCACTTGACTTTGAACTGTCCAAGTAAATAAGCTTTAACAAATCATTAAAAAATAAAGTTACCTACTAACTATTCACTTTCAAATTATATATATATATATAGATATATATATACATATATAAATCATATATATATATATAAACAGGCTTTAACATTAGATAATCCATAAGTATTAATATGACAAAACATACTAACCTTACGATACTTTGTCTTTTTAAATCGTTACCCATCGGTGCAGGCTCTTAGGTGCTTAATTTTGGTGATGTAGCGATAACGAGCGTTAATCAGTGCTTCAAGTGTTACTTGAATCTAAATCAAAGTATATACTAAATTTCGCTTACTTTCATGACTGCACTTCAGAAATCGTCAAACATTTACGTACTTTGCTGGTCTATAGCTGCCTAAATGCTCTGGTAATTTGATCGTGACTTACTATTAAATTTTCTGTTTATTAAATTTTAGTCGATAGTACACTGTCTTCAGCTTGCACACTGTCTTCAGCCTTCCTTAGTAAACAGTACACCGACTTCAGCTTGCACACTGTCTTCAGTTTTGCTTAGTAGATAGCACCCTGTCTTAAGCTTGTATTCATTACATGCTGATTTTAAGTCGCTACCCATTTCATTACCGACAAGCTCATCGCTTCTTAACTTCTAATTTTGTAGAAGTTAGTATTTGTAGGGTTGGTCGTGAACAATTAATATTTTGTCAAAAACTATTTTAAAATCTAGATTATACAGAAATGAATGCGAAATTCATTGAAGAACTTTCCTCATTGGATTAAGCTGAGTCATATAGGAAATTATGAACAGGAACATGCCAACCCATTAATTTTTTTGGAAGAGATCAAAATCGCATACGATATAACCTTGTCATCAAAGAGACACTTCTTATGAGGCCTGCCAATTTTTTTATATATATTTTATACATATATTTGATTTGTTTGCAATACGTAGTAACTCACTTGCCTTTAGCATTCCGCTGCTGAGCCTAATTCTGGTAGCTTATGTCTAAATCTGATCAATATAATTCTGGAATTCTTGATGCCAAATGCTTAGTAGAATACATTGTGACTTTTCATTACATTTGTGAATGATCAACTTGATATACAGCTCTTAGTCCTATCTTAGCAATTGCTATCAATAGACTTAGGATGATTTTATGTAACTGGCAGAGGAATTGTTCGAGAAATGTGTAGATGATGTGCAAATAGACAGCCCAGTCGGCTGTAGAAAACATCGAATGAATCTCTGGAGAGAGGTAAGACCCCATAACAAATTCCTGGGTATGGCACTAAACTACCTGATGGCGAGGCCCCAGTAATGCTGAAGCTTTAGGGAATGAAGAATACCCATTTATTGCCATCGTTCCGAGTCCACTCTGTTCCGGAGAAGTAGCACCTGATAGGATCCTATCTATGTGTCAAAAAGAACTTTGAGATTTCATCTGAGAGCTAACAAATGACTCATGCTAAATTGAATTGTTTGAAAAACAATTGTTTGATCTCTTAACTGTGTGTAAAAAAATGACTGATGTTTAGTTGAATTGTCAGTGATATTTTAGAATATTTTGAAACATTTATCTGTGGGCAAACAAATGAGTCATGTTGAGAAGAATCATTAGCGTTAAAAAGAAATACTTGAAAATCTCTAACTGTGCGTCTAAATTGGATTATTGGTATTAGATTCTAATAATTGGACACGTTTAACTGTATGTAAATAAATGAATAATGTTGAATTAAATAATTAGTGTTAAATAGCAATACTTGTAACAACTTCACTGTGTTTAAACAAATAATTAATATCGAAAAGGTTCATTAGTGTTAGATGACAATGACTAGAGAATTTAACTGTAGAAACAATAGTATTACTCACGTAGAAATTATTTACTTCTCACTCATTTCAAAATGAAATTACCAACCAAGACACTGCGCAAAAAAATGACTGATATTAAATTGTGACTTTTATATACCAATTCTTGAAACCATTTAATTTAGATAAAAAATTTGCTCAGGCTCGTTCAAAAATGTTATCACGAAAATGTTTACAAATTATATATATTCAATGTATATGTATAAATTGGATTTGGTATTGAATAACAATTGTTGATATGCCATAAAACCCAACTAACCGATCAGCAAATCGAGAATTCTACTCAAGGCCGTTGCTTGTGGTTTAAATTCAGAGATTTCTTTATCGCAAGTCAGTTGCCATATCTTTTTAAAGAACCCCCTCTACCCTACTATATGCCTATAGCAGGGAGGATAAGAAAAAGAAACATGCCTTTCTGAAGAGCATTTGCGCGAAGCAAAATGCAAGTAGTCTCTTCCAGGATTAACAATCAGGTCAACGACAATAGCTGCTACCCTACGGGCGCTTCCAAAATTGATAAATAAATAAATAATCTGTCATGTTATTTCAATTATCTAAAAAAACGTTACTTCATTACGCAAATATTTCGCCAAAATGAAACCACCAGTAGAATACAATATCCGTTATAGCTGCGGCCAACATGACAAAGAGGAAACAGGCTTTTCACTAATAATTAGAATCGAGGAACATAATAAACCATAACTTGAAGGGCTGGCCTTGCTGACAACTCTAGGAGGATAGAAAAGAAGTACACCGATGAAAAATACGCTAAAAGGAACAGTGTAGATGAAGTGTTCGGTTGATTCTCTCACCAAGTTTTATTCAAATAAACTCAAGTAATAACAATTTGATAAATAGACGAATAGATAACAAAGTAAAAATATGATACAAAAGAACAAAACATATGAAAGGGTCATAATTAACCAATATCATGAACAATTGTATGAAATTTACCATGGACAGTTTACTCCTTTTAACAAGTTTTGTTCATTTTTTAAAATTATTTTGATGTTTTCAATCACCCTACTTGAAAAAAAATAAGACTTACACAATCAATCGAGTTAGTTGAGAAAGGAGAGTAGCCGAGAAACATTTCTCATATTGCTCTGACTCAGAGCGACATTTTTTAAAATTTTCAAAACACAACTGACACTTTTCAGCTGCTGATAATATTTCTAAAATTTTTTTTAGCTTATTATTATTATTATTATTATTATTATTATTATTATTTTAATGGTGAGGATAGAGAGGTTCCACATACGTATATGTCACGAAAGCTTCTGATGATGCCGGCCACTTCTCTGATACAATAGAAAGGTGTTACCATTAGGTCGAAATCCATTGACACTAATGCCCGCCGATTCTTGCTGCGTATGACTTTGAGGAAACCCCATACAGTCTCACCCCAACCAAAAAACCGGGGAGCTTTCTGTTGGGAAAGAAACAAAGAAAGAGAGAAGGGAGAACTGTGCTACGTGCCAGTCAGTTTCACTCCAATGCACGCGTTCTATGTGATAGGAATCCCTTAATATTTTCTTCTTTACGAATGATGAGAAGGTTGTTTTAATTTGTAGGGTATTCTAGTTTATACTCCGTTGTTATGTACGCATATATATAATATTAATTTTTTTTTAGTTTTAAATTTATTTCTTCTGTATTATTAGTTTATTTATTTGAGAATTTTTCGCACCAGCGTTAGCTGATGCTTTTTCACTGGATTTTGAGCGACGTCAAGTTTCTAGGACTCTTTTCAGTATTATGGCCGATCTTAAAAATACTGTAGACTGGATTGTCTCCATTTGTCCTCTTATTTTCAATTCTTCCGGTCCTGCACCAATACTTTTGGGATTGTTCCAAGTGAACTAAATACAATTGATATCACCGTCATCTTAATGCTCCATAGTTTTATTTTTAGTTGTCTACTAAAGTCTACGAATTATCAACCTTTTCACTTTCTTTTAACTTTACTCTGCTGTCTGCAGGGACGAAAAAGTTCTCTTTTTTTTTTTTTTGTTCCATCGACCAATTTAAGCATGTTCCTGAAGATCTTATAAGGAGGACAGCCCTAGTGTTTAGCTCTCTGATAAGAAATCTGCCATATATTGGTTTCGAGTAGTTTTCTCGTTTTCCTGAGATATTTTTCTTTATTTTTTTTCATCTCCGATTGTTTGATGGTGTCCGCTCCTAATATTCTCAAGTGCTTGTAAGTTTCTTTTTCTCTGAACGCTCTGATTTTTTTTCTAAATTTGGTAGTTCTATTCCTTCCGTTATTTGTCCTTTTCTGCTTTGTGCTGTAGGTTTTTCTACATCATTGGTAGGGATGTTATTGGTCTATAATTGTCGCGTTCGTTTCCTTTTTTTGTGTGTGTGCTTTTTGTTTTGGTTTTGGTTCAGAGTAGCCTTTCCTTCAGTCATCAAATCGACTACATCTCTTTCTTCAAAGCATCTATTTCGATAACCAGTCTGTCGTGGATGGAATGGAGTTTTTTTTTTATATACCAGAATCCATGCATGTCAGCGTGGCGTGGCATTTTCTGAGTCGGCACTTATTAAAGTGTTGCTCTAAGTGAATCGAGGGGCATTTTTGCCTTAGGGCCTTCTTCGAATTCTTGCAACTCTTTTTCCATGTTGTTTATCATTCAGCTGTTCTGTAATACTCTCCCAGTTCCTATATTTTGCCCAAAAATTGTTTAACTTCTCAGACTTCTGGTTAAAGGCATATCTTCATTCATTTACCTCCAACTTGCTGGTAGAATTTTCTTTCGTTATTTTTTAATGCTCTGTTTTGTCTGCATTGTTGGATTAATCGCCGGTATCTTTCTAGTCTTCCTTCTTTTGCTAGTACTTTATGACTTATCTATTCGAGTTGTATCGTTTGTTCTAATTGTGTTGTTTTGCTCTTTTCGTCCAATTTTATTCTTGCGTTTTTTCTCTGACTTAGAAATTTTGCTTGTTGTCGTAAATTTCTTTTTGGTGTTTCCAGTCTAATTTCCCACGCAGGTTTTAAATTTTTGTTCGTTTTCTGTAGGAAAATCCCGATATTTTCATAGATTAATTTTGTTCTTGCATAGATTAGTTTAATTGCCAGATGTTGTTCGTTGAGATATGTGTAAATAATTTGTTTATTCTTTTTCAGTTTCTACCTTTACTCTTTTCTAGTCTTGGTTCCTGAAAAATGGTAACCTGGTCTTCTCTTCAGATATAATTCTCTTCATAATCTCTACATTTTTTTCTTCTTGTGTTGGTTTTTATTCTGTTTGTATTCGGGAGTGTCATTTTGCGATTACTACTACTTGGCGCCTCGATTCGGTTGGAGGATTCTGGTTTGTCTGATGTAACGCCTCGGCTACGTTAAAAGGGTCTAGTTGATATGTTTCCCTATTTGCTTCTTAGAGTATTGCTAATTTTTCAAGTTCAGAAAACCAATCTTTCTTTATTATCATCCTAGATTGGCCAGCGAGTTTTTGGCTTGTTATCTTATACCTTTCAAATTCTTCCTAGATGTCTATTATTCATTTTCTATACCTCTTTTGCGTAGGGTTGCTCTTAAATAGCCGTCAAGTGCAAGTTTGTTGTTTTCCGAAGTCCATTTCAGCATTGAAAGCTGTAATTTTAGAGGTTGCTTAGGTTGTTTTTGCCCCTGAAAAAAACAAAAAAAAACATTTATTGGTTGGCTATCTAGACAGTACCTGCTGAACATAACATCCAGATCTGTTGCTGGGTCCCACGTTGAGTTATGTTGATATTTAGGGTGTTTATCATTGGTAGTATATTGTAACTATACCATACCGAGGGGCTATTTATTATCTGCGGTCCCAACACAGATGTGACCAAGTTCTCTTTTTGTAAGAGACATCTTAAGCGGGTCACAAAAAAAGCAAGAAATGAAAAATGGAAAATTTGGAATTTTTAAAGTTTTTACATAGTTAAATCAACAGTAGAAGTATTTTTTTTTACTATAAAAATCAAATGACTAAATTCCTAGCTATTAACAGTTATATTCCCGTATCGTGATTTTGTCTGCTTTTAAGCAGAAAACCATTTGGATCTTGTTGCTGATAAAGTTACTCACTAGAGTAAGATGATTCTTCTATTTTTCTCGTTTTCATTCTGAACACTCGTTCAATGCTTAATTAGGGATACAAACAATCTTGGAAATATATTGATTTAACATTAACAACCTTATGTTTTCAAAGACAAACAACAGTATTTTAAAAGAAAACCCAAAAGTCAGCGCAGATTTTTTTAGCTCACTTATTACGGTCTATTATGTATCTTATCAAGGGTGGAATTTCTATCTTGGGTTATTTTTTTTTTTATAAAGTTTATCATGTGAATTTCTAGAATATTTTCTAGAATATTCCATAAAGGGCAGTCCCGATTCAACCCTATGGATTCTAACTATATTGTAAAGGTTTTAAATCTACATTATCTACCTTATATATTCGTATACAAACAGTACAGCATTTATAAAGAAAACCAAAAATAAAACCGGAAGGCGTGGAACTTCATTATGAAGCAAGACGTTGAATATTTGCTGAATTTATCCTTTTTTTTTTTTTTTTTTTTTGAAAATCACAGATAATATAGCACAGAAAAAAAGGCAACCGTGGCATGTAAATTCCACCCTTATAAGACAGAGAATAGATCACAATAAGAAAGCAAAACTATTATTATTATTATTCACTCATTAGAGCTTTTCATATCAGCGTGAGCCGATGGTTTTTCACTGGAGTCTTCTCAAGTCTCCAGGACTGTTCTCAATATTGCTGTCGTTTGGATAGTCTCCACTCGTCCGCCAACTTCCAAGTCCTCTAGTCCCTTTAGTAATCCTTTAGTTACTGTTCCAAACGCACAAATTACAATTGGTATAACTGTCACCTTCCTGTTCCACAGTTTTTTCAATTCCCTAGCAAGGTCGAGGTACTAATCCTTCTTTTCACATTCTTTCAGTTTTATCATTATTATCATTATTGTTGCTGTTGTTGTTGTTGTTGTTATAGTTTTTTTCACATCAGCGTCAGCTGATGGTCATCCACTGGAATTTGAGTGACAGCAAGTCTCCTCAAGTCTCCCGGACTCTTCTCAGTATTCTAGCGACAGCTTTTAGGGAATAGTAGAGCACTTTTGCTGCATTAATAGTATTAAAACATTTTAATTTTAATCATTCAATCATTAACATTGTAAACTTTTTTTAAATACGTAAAAATATTTTTGTGTCCGTCTGTGGAGAGAGAGGGAGAGAGAGTGAGTGAGGAACAATACGCAGACTGAGACAGACAGATATACCGATGAAAAATACTGACACAAGGAGAGAGAGAGAGAGAGAGAATTGAGAAAAGGACCAGAGAAGTGAGACAGGCATAATTTCTTTCGGGACCCATTGATCAGTCTAAACCTGATTAATCTATTCTTGCCTTCCGTAGTACTCTCTCTCTCTCTCTCTCTCTGCTTATATATATATATATATATATATATATATATATATATATATAACCTTTCCACACAAGCAGGACATGACACAATGTATACTTTTAAGTAAAGTTGAACAGGTTTGAATTCAAAGTTTTCTTTCTCCTCTAAAGGTTGACATACCAAGGTTAAAGTGTTCAGCCTGCTTACTATTTACCTATAGCTGAATTCTTACTTTGTTCAAGGGTATTAGCATTATGAGAAATGCAAAAAGCCTCATTTATGAATTGAACTCGGTCCGCCGTCTTAATTTCCTACGAGGGTAACCATTACACCAACTTAGTCTTTCTTTCTTTCTCTCTCTCTCTATATATATATATAATTTCAAGAAAAAAAAAAAACAATATTCGGTCACATTAGAATAATAAATTTATTTCCATCCTTTTAAGAACATAGTTATGAATGAAAGACTCAAAAATAATTTTTAACACGACTTATTGGACCTGATGAAGCCCTGTTAAAAATTATTTAAGTGTCTTTGATTCATATCAATGCTCTTAACAGGAAGGAAATAAATGTATTATCCTAATGGGACCGAATATTAGTTTTTTCTCGAAATAATATTTGCTCCGTGAATTTATTTACATGGAGCTCTTTACCAGAAATATTTAAATATTCGAAATTCGAATAATTTATTTGTCCAGACGGAATCGTACCTTACTCCGGATTTACTAGATTGAAGAATACCTTATATATATATATATATATATATATATATATATATATATATATATATTAAAGTTGTCGAGGGTGACCCAAAGGATCCCTTTTCGATAGCTACTACTCCAAGGTGTAGTGGAGCGCACTACTCCTTTCCCGTGATTGCTCCACTTTAACCTTGATCCTCACCTTATAATACTAAACATTAAGCAAGGTAGTATCAAGTACCGTTTTTAAGTCTTTGGTATGACAAGATCTGGGATTGAAGCCAGGTCTCCCGGGCCAAGGTGAACACTCTAACTATTATGCCAATGGCCGATTATATATATATATATATATATATATATATATATATATATATATATATTTGTGTGTGTGTGTGTGTGTGATTGTTAAAAACTGAAAAATATTCGTTGTTTGATTGAATCAAAGGCAAAATAAAATCACAGGCAAAATGCAAAAGGCAACAACAATTGGTTATTTTTCCGAATTGTTTTCATCCCTCTGTCTACTGATTATTGTCGAGCATCATGGCAAGAGCAGATATTCTGCTGCAGACTTGAAAAGAAAATGCATCTCTTGACGCATACGGTCGTCCGAGACAATGTATGATCGAGAAGTCAGTTGTGCCTCATTAGAAAACAATAAAGCATTTGCGACACATTGCAGTCAGTTTGTAATCAGTTTGGGCGGCTTCCCAATCGCTTTTCGGAATACAAATGAGAATGATGATTGCAGAATTCGATGACGAATGGGACGAGATCGATAACCTAATAGCAATGGCCTGATTATTTACGTCGCCGACGGGCAAGCTAGGTCCCAAAATGGTTCGATTAGTGGTTCGATCAACTCATGTGGAAATTTGAACGCAACCACATACGAAGAAAAAATTATAATATATATATATATATATATATACAGAGAGAAAAATATATAGAGAGAGGGTGAGATTTGGAGAGAGAGGGTCACAGAGAGTTTGTGTGTCGGGAGAGTAATTAAGAGTAAAATTGGATATTTCCATTCCTATAAAAAATCAGAAAATACCTCCATGTTTACTATAAGTAACGCTAATCTCCTGGCTCACGTTTCCGGATATAAAGTGATTAGATTCGTGTGCAAAATATTATTTAAAGTTTTTTTCATTTAGTTTCATCCTTTCTTAAAGTGTGTCCAGGTAATATTTTTCTTAATTTTACAAGTTTTATTATAGTTAAAACTTAATTTAGAAATAAATTTGAAATTTATTTATATTCCTAATTTCGTAACCCAGTTTCTTCTGCATGGAAACTGGCATTTTGCCCAGAATAATTCTGGAGTATATACTCATCTGTAACCAATTGATATTATTACATTTTATTTTACACAATTACACAAATTTATAAAGCTAGGTTTTCCAATGTTAAATAAAAAGAAAACATAAAATTCAAATATGTGTAAATTAAGAAATTTTCTGTAGATTTTTATCAATTCTGTAATGATTTTTGCACATTCGATTTGAATTTAGAAGTAAATGTTAAAACCAACGAAATTTGTAAATATATATATATGTAGAAAATTGAAAATGTAATCCAAAGCAAAGAATTTATTGCGAAAGAAAGTCGACGCTATAACGTTTCAGGACTTAGAAAATATAATATCGAGGGTCGTTCGATTAACGATGAATGTTTCTCTATACTGTCGGTTTCTTTTCCATTATTCACACACACACACACACACACACACACACACACACACACACACACACACATATATATATATATATATGTATATATATGTATGCTTTTGATTAAAATTTTATGTAAACGTATATGAATGACCATTGTGTTTGTTATTTCATTATTCGCTTCCCTGAAGACGGTTCAAGTTGGGGCCGAATGGACTTGGAAAAAATGGGGCGACTTCCTAAATTTATTCCATCCATGGGTCAAACAATTCATAGAAAGTCTTAAACAGATCGAATTTGGTATAATCAAGCACAAAGTGTTTGTCTTATTTAAACAAACTTGTTTAAGAAAGTAGATGCTGCCTAAGCAGAAATCGACCTTAGGTCAATTTTTAAGCGAAGTTTAACCGTTATGAATTTGGAGTTTTCCATCAACTTGACCCGTTGCCATATCAAACTCAGTACTCAGTTTTCTCTGTTATTTACACATAGCAGGAGGGAGATAATTGGGCTCACACACCTTTCTCAAGGGAATTACCGCAATGTGAAATGCAAACAGCCTCGCATAAAATGTGAAATCGGATTGATACATATATATATATATATATATATATATATATATGCACGCACGTATGATGTAATTGTTTCCAAGCTAGACAAGTGATTTCGCGTCACACCAGGAGTCTTATAAAGCTTACCTTGAGCAACAATTGACCAAAGCTAAAAGTCTGTGTATATATATATATATATATATATATATATATATATATATATATATATATATATATATATATATATATATATATACTTGCACGCAAGTATATAAAGAAAAAATAAAAGATTTTTTCTCGGACATCCTGTTGCAAATGTTGCTATATAACAGCGTTCATCTATCCGGAAGACAACCTTAATTTATCAAACTGCGTATGTATTTTCACACACACATATACTAAACAACGCTTATACGTCCACACACAACAATACGCAACTATAACCCACGCAAACACACACATATACACTCACAAGCACACATCAAAATTTGTACTTAATTCTAACGGTTTTTGACAAAATTTTTCGATTTCTTCATTTTCTTTCGTTATCTGCCAGATGATTGTTGTTTGTAAAACTTCATGAAACCTAAGGTCACAGAAAAACTTCCATGGTATTAAATATATAAAACCACCTAACCGATAAAATGAAACGCAGTTTCTTCCAGGCAGCGGTCACATCGATACTGCTATATGGCTGCACTACATGGAGGCTAACAAAACGGCTGGAGAAAAAGCTAGACGGCAATTACACAAGAATGCTACGTGCAATCTTGAACAAGTCCTGGCGGCAACACCCCACAAGACACCAACTGTACGGCCACCTGCCCCCTATCACGAAAACTATTCAAGTTAGATGAACCAGACATGCTGGACACTGCTGGAGAAGCAGGGACGAACTCATAAGAGATGTACTCTTATGGATCCCCACACATGGCCGTGCAAAAGCAGGACGACCAGCACGAACATACATTCAGCAGCTATGTGAGGATACGGGATGTTGTCCTGAAGACCTACCTAGGGCGATGAACGATAGGGAGGAGTGGCGAGAGAGGGTCAGGGATATCCGTGCTACCAGCGCAATGATGATGATGATGATAATGATATATATATATATATATATATATATATATATATATATATATATATATATATATATATATATATAAAGACTGGTTAAAATTGCTTTAAAAATCGCTTCTAAAATGTTTAAAACTGTCTTCTTTGCACATCATTTATTGGATGACTGATAATTTCATGACTATAAATTGGCCGCCTGATTAAGTGATTTTAATTGCACTTTCGATACCACTCTGTAGTTGCTTTAACCCAGATATTCAAACCTGTAAAAAACAGCGTAAGCTCTATCTATTTTTAATTCATATTAAATCATCAATCTATTCACAGGTGACAGTTAGGGTTCTCTTATTTGTAACGTAAACTAAATAAAGCAAACATAGATCTTATATAAAATTTTATTTCACCATAAGAAAGGATATTGAGCATTTTGTTATGTTATTGCCATTACTTTCTCAAAAGTTTATATCACCAAAGTTATGGGACCTATAAGCTCTACACATTTCATGCGCCTCCCTGGACTTCTGTAGCGCTCGCCAAGTTAAATAACTTCTTGATTACGATGATAGAAATTTTCAGTAATGATTGAAAACGCTCAGGAAGAATTTTTCGAACAATTTCATATAAAATTTAACAAGATTATTTTGACATCAAGAAAAATATATATTAAAAAATATTTATAATTTTTACAGAAATGTACTAAAGAGAAAAACAACTGTACACACACGCAAATAAGACCCCCCCGCGCAAACACACACACACACACACACACACATATATATATATATATATATATATATATATATATATATATATATATATAGGGTTTCTATTTGTCTCCATGCAGATTTCCATGATGAATGTCTCCGAAAATACTTAAGTAGGTTTCATATTTTTAGCATTCGCGTTCTACTTTTTAAATGATCACACAATTCACGTCCATATAATTTTGAAGGGCTTATCTAATTACAAACAATGCATGTGCCCTCACAATATATATATATATATACATATATATATATATATAAAGACAATGACATTACAGAAATAGAGACTTACATAGAAGAAAGATTAAAATCTAAGACAGTTTTGTTCCTGTTGAAAAATAAAATCTTTTAGTCTTTTTATTATTTAGTAGACCCTGTTGCTGAGTTAACGAATCTAGGCTGTGTTTCTAAAGTTTCATTTGAATGTGATCTCAAGTAGGGTCAATTGTTTGTCTCAAAGAGGTGAAGTGGTCAGCTGAATCTGAGTTGACGAGATACGTAATAGCGCCAAACTCTCATAGACAAATCAAATTCTTTTGTATAATGAAGGACACATTTGCTTCCTAGTAATACTGTCCACCCATCATTACTTTGTGAATGTTCTTGTTGTACGTATTATATTTACGTCTTGAAGTGGAGCATATTTCTGGAAACTTCGAGTTTTTAAAGGAGTTTTCCGATCTGAAATTAGCTCGAGGCCAAATTTCTCCATGTAAAGCAAAAGCAGGACGACCAGCCCGAACTTACATACAGCAGCTATGTGAGGACACGGGATGTAACCCAGAAGACCTGCCGGAGGTGATGAACGATAGGGAAAAGTGGCGAGAGATGGTCAAGGATATCCGTGCTGTCGGCACGTCTTGATGATGATGATGATATATATATTGGAGGGGGATTGAAACTGTTGTAAAAAATAGAATTAAAATACCTTTATTACAAAATAATCAATTACATCAATATATATATAATATTTGTAAATATTTGTAGATTACTACATATTTTTATCTAGTTTGATTTTTTTTCAGTTTAATATATTCAATGAAGAAATTTGATTTATTTGTAAATGTTTGATAACAGTTTTAATTTAATATTTTGCGCTTTCAAACAATATTTTTCAGTTTTTAACAATCACACACACACACACACACACACACACACACACACACACACACACACACACACACACATATATATATATATATATATTCAGATGATACCCCACTGAGACTATGACAAATGCAGATTACGCAGATGTTCAAGCGCTTCTCGCTAATACACCTGCATAACCCGAATCCCTTGCGTATGGTCGGGATCAAACAGCATAAGACATTGGCCTCCAAGAAAAGGCTAATGAAATACAATTTCAAGTGTTTTAAAGAAGAATGAGCCAGCACCACTTTAAATGGCAACCCTCTAAAATGAGTTGACCTTTTTCAGACACACCTCGACATCCACTGAAAACCATGTTTTATAAACCTAGCGAAAGCGTGGAATGCTATTGACACGTTATCGTTCATATAAAATCTAATCTATTTGTTAAATAACACTGATTGTTTCCAAGCTGTGCTTGTGTCAGTACTACTGTAAAAATGCACCACCTTAACTCAAACGAAAAGCTCTAAGGCCAATTAACTCTCATTTCAAACCATCCAAGGGAGACCAGCAAGATATTGCTGGCTTGACTTGAGAAGTAAGGACGAAATTATAAATGACTTTTTCTAATGGACTACTGTACATGAACACGTCTGTTTTTGCCGACTAGCAGCGATTTACGTCAGGTCTGTTTGGGCACTGGATGGTGTACAGAGGACCTGTCATGGTCTTCTAGACTATATCCAGTGTTCGTACAGAACTTTCAGAGGTAAATTCTAGTTGATCATCCAACACTTACGTATGAAAGGTTCCATAGGAGAAAGTCACTGCAGCTGTGTCTCGCATGTCTTGACCGTTTTATTTGGATGGGTTTGGAGATGGGAGTTAGGTAGCTGTACTGCTTTTTATTGATAAAAAAAAAAAACCTCTACGGAGATAAAACTAGCATGGAAAAAAAATTAAATAAATAAGTAAATAAATTGATAAAAACTATATATATATATATAAAGGCAAATTCCAAGGGGCATAGGCAAAAATAGATTTACAATATGAAGAAATTTCATTGAAGTCGCAAGGGCCCTTTCATCCGAGATTTGTCAAGCAATAACTTTCGTAAATTGTTTAAAATAAGGTAAAAGAAGATCAAAAGAGTGTGGAAAGGAGAAATTATACAGTTTATCCTGATTAGGTGTCTCACATGCAGGGCTCTTAAGATTTGTTTGGATAACAAAATTAAAAGCGAATTTGAACAAATTAAAAATTTATTTTTGTGTAATGGGTATCCTGAGGAAGTAATAGTTGACCTCATTAAGAAAACTCTTTATAAGTTTAGGAATAACATCAGGCAACTTGGCTTTTTCAATACCCTGTTTATGTTAAACTTCTTTGGATTGGATCTCCTAGCCAACTGATTGCCAAGAAGGTTTCTTCCTCTGTTACACGCTGTTATAATGCAGCTATGTTTCGAATCATCTTCTCTACTCGAGGTGCAATTCGCTCTATTCATTAGGATGTGCTCCCTATCTTCCAACAAATCAATCTAATTAAAATTTTCAATGTCGCTATAATGCTACACATACAGGGCGCACTTTCCAATGGCTTGAGGTTAGAGTTAAACAGCATGTTTCAAGAGATATCCGTAACCACACAACATCCGGACATTCAAAATTACTCGATTCTGCCATTGTGAGCATTTAAATGCCTTAAATAGTTGTGTAGTTAATTATAGCTATGAGTGTTTTGTGGTCATGAATGGACTAAGCAACATCGCATGGTCCTAGAGGCCATTTAAAATCTATTTGATAGGCCTTCTCTATGCATACTAAACCCTAAACACTCTCTTAACTTATTAGGAGATATTTTGTGCTTGACTTGGTGTTGTTTTAATATCCACCCCGCACTTGTCTGGCTTTCATTTTTCATGTTAACCCCCCTTTTACTTCATCTTATTTCACATTGTTTTAAACGACTTCCGAAGGTTGTTGCTTGACGAATCTCGGATGAAAGGGCCTTGCGACTTCCATAAAATTTCTCCACATGGTAAATCTCCTATTTTTGCCTATGTCTAGGTATTTGCTTTTTTAAATTTGCTAGTACCAACAATATATATATATATATATGTTTTATTTTTATGCTAATTTCATTCTTCTTAGCGATTTTTTTATCAATTAAATGGGGTTTAGTCCAACCTTCCTTTAGTCAAAAATGCCCTGATGATCCATTTAAACCAAACCTTGGAAGATTTTTTCTGAGTCTGCAGGTATTCATGCTTCGCTCGATCTTGTGTATTGAGCTCTCTTACCTTTAGCTTAAGAAATTATGTTGGTGCTTTTTCTTTCGGTTTGGTATATGTTATTGGTTTTTGATATTGAAGTGGTACGTCTGCTTTTAGTCTTGTTTTACAGAATTTTTTCCGGATACACCTGTTGTGTATTTTTCTTATTTGCAAATAGTACTTTCTGGTTTTTTTCACACCGACAGAATTATAGAATAGGTAATATAAAAAATCGATGACTTATATATATATATATATATATATATATATATGTGTGTGTGTGTGTGTGTATGTATATATATGTATATGTATAATCACCATTGAAACGGTATTCCAAGGCAGTTAAAATACAATTTCACTTGCTGAATACTTATTCTTATATATTTTCGATGTATGTATATTTTGAAAATATGTACATTTTTCATAAGTCTTTTTGATTTTTTGCTCCACTACTTCACTGAAGAGTAATTTGCAAATCCAATTTTCTCCACTGCTACCAGGCTGTCGACCTATATATACTTTGATAGATCAATCAAGAATAAATAAAAAAAAACTATGTTACTCTTTTTATAGAATGTATATATACGTAGATGCATCTCTTTCAATACACACCATCGCAGGGCTGGGCACCTCGGGGGGTGTAATAGTTAGCAAGGTAGACTAGCAAACCTACACGAGTGAGTTCGATTCTCATTTGGTGCCCAATTCGTGCGGCCTTGTGCTACATCTAAGCAAAAAGCTTAGTAAATTACCACACCATCGCAGGGCTACACATTCATAAATGAGTTTTGGTCTATATGTGTTTTAAAAAGAATTATAGAGAAATTGTGATTGTTTAGAAAGATATACTTCGAATTGATTCTACTGATTAATAATCATCGATCTATCCGTTTATTACATGCTACCATGTGTGCCCAGATTAATGCTTATTATCATGCAGAATGGAATCAACGAAACAAGCTATTCACTAGCACCAATTAAAAGGTATTAATCTCTTCATTTCTACAATCAGCAGTGTGTCAATTGTAGGGCAGCTAGAGACCTTTAGCTCTGTAAAAGTTAATTCATCTTAAGTTTTTGATATCATTGGTACTCCATCGCTCCTGAAAACATGTAACCATGTAGAAATTATCACAAATTACAAGAACCACAGATGGAAACTATATATATAAGATACAATCACGAATTCACATCCAAGGCGCTGCGTTTGTAGCCTGGCTTAACCTCATAAAAATACGCATCCATACGTAACTATAATACATACACGCATACGCACACACCCACATACACTCACATTCTTACAACCACAAGTAAACATTCATACGAAATCCGAAAGGTTTTTTGTCTGCATTTTTTTCGTATTTTTTCGATTTTCGATTCATTTCCTTTTCTTAACTGCCTGATGATTGTTGTTTTGCCAAAAACTCCATGAAACTCAGGGGTCGCAGTCTATATTCCATGAATTATATATATATATATATATAACTATATAATATATATATACCACATGACTCTAATTTTGTGAAATGAACTTTTCCTTGCCTTGTCAGTTGGGGCCGTCGAATACACCGACTAGTTCTCTGCAGATGCGCTAGCTCCCTCCAGCAACGAGTGTCTTAGATATGACATTAAAAATCTGATGGTGAGGTTCCAGTAATGCTGGAGCTTTGGGGAATACGGAGTACTTCTTCATTGTCATCACTCCCATGTCCAATATGACACAGAGTGGTAGAACCTGATAGGGTCCTTTCTATGGGTCAATTAGAACTAAACTGTGTACTTATGCTAAACTAAATTTTTTGAAATAGAACTGATTTGGCATTTAAACCATGCATTTATGCTAAACTGAATTGTTTGAAATTGAACTATTTTTGACTTTGAAACTGTACTTACGCTAAACTGAATTGTTTGAAATAGAACAGTTTTGGCATTTAATTGTGTGTAAATAAAAAAAAAATTCTTACACTCCTCTGAATTGTTTGAAATAGAATGGTTTAAATAAACTGAATAGCTTTGAATAGAAATTCTTTGGACAATTATTGGCCAAGTGGGTACTGTGTTTGCCAGTGATCCGGGAAACTTGGGTTCAATCTCAGATCGCGTCATACCAAAGACTTTAAAAATGGTACTTGATACCTCCTGGCTTAACACTCAGTAATATAAGGTACGTATCAAGGGTATTGTGGAACAATCCTGGAAAAGGAGTAGCGCCCTTCTCTACAACTCGATGTAGTAGCTATTGAAAAGGGAGCCTTCTGGTCGCCCTTGACTACGGTCGCAAACTTTACTTACTTACTTAAGCGAAACTAAACTGTTTGAAAGAGAACTGTTTATTTGTAAAAAATGGATTTGGCATTAAATAACCTACAAAGGTTGATATGCCATAAAACCCAAACAAACTAACCAATAAGTTTTGGGGGAGTAATTTCACTTTCGAATCTGTTTAAATTATAACAGGTTACTTTTAAGAGTATATCAATTTGATATATGAAATTAATATGCG
Source organism: Sepioteuthis lessoniana (assembly GCA_963585895.1). Taxonomy (NCBI): domain Eukaryota; kingdom Metazoa; phylum Mollusca; class Cephalopoda; order Myopsida; family Loliginidae; genus Sepioteuthis; species Sepioteuthis lessoniana. The sequence continues at coordinate 100,073,530 of OY757916.1, read as the reverse complement.
AGCATTTTACTGACAAAATTGATTTTCTTTGAAATACGATTTTTTAACTTCGTGAATTATTACATTTAATATTAAAGAAGAAAAAGACGCTATTATTTTCTTTACCAAGAAAGGTATTCATTAATGAACACACTTTTAAAAAATTGTTTTACTACACTTAATTCTTTCTTGTGACGCCTTTTGCATTGACTATTTCTTTCATTTCTTCAGGCAATGAAATGATTAACTCACAACTAGATTTTAGTGCCATCGATGAACACACTAAAGTAATGATTTGCTTCACTTATTCAAGGTCCGATGGCAAGTATTTTTTTCATCTCATGAACATTCCCTAAAAACTTTCAATTGGATTTTTTGTCTGAGCTATATGCAGCCATTCAAGGCCAGGTATCTTCTTCTCCCTGAGCAATTCGTTTGTAGATTTCGCAGTGTGGGCTGGAGCAAGTTAATACAGGAAGATGAATTCATTGTTCCAAAACTTGTCCTCAATATAAGGGATAAGGAAATACTCTAGATTTTCCAGATAGAAATGAATCTTTTCAAGAAGCTGGTCTTTCCGACACCAGCAGCGACATGCAACCTCGAACCATTACTAGTTAAGGGAATTTTACGCATTTTTCATGAATTTGGCATCACATTTCTGGTATGACATTCTCTTGAGTCTGGTGTCGAGACCACCGAAGGAAATAGAAAATACTGATTCATCACTTGATATGACCAAGTATCGTTGATCAACAGACAAGTTTTGATGATCTCTTGCCCATATTGGTAGTGGCTTCGAAATCGGTATCCTGCTCTCATATCTGAGCTGATAGAGTGTTATTGATAGAGATGCATTTACAACAGTATCATTCTAAGGTTTGGAAATTTCTCCATAATAGGTAGATCAATAAAAAAAAAGGATCCTACTCAGCTAATGTTCATCTCCGGCTGGCGTCTTGGGGTTGGAACCGAAATTTAACTGTTTTGAATAGGTTCACTTTATTTTCGAAATGGACGACTGAGAACATCCCACTTGGACAGTTATCTCCTTAGGAGTTTTGCCAGTTTTTTACAACGCTTGAATGATGGTTTTGTGTGCCATGGATATATTTGTAACTATTGCCATTTATAAAATTGCGTGACAAATGTTCAACACTAAAGATTTCGGCTTTTTAAATCAATATTTTGACAGTGAGAATACTCATGACATTAACGAATATGTAAATCATTAAAGAAATTTAAATTATTAGGGAGGAAAAGCCAAATTATTCTCATATATCAAATATACTATTAAAAATAAGTAAAAAAAGTTGGCGACCTTAGTCGAGGGTCACCCGAAGACTCCTTTTTCAATAACTACAACAGCAAGGTGTAGAGGAAAGCGCTAATCCATTCCTAGGATTGCTCCACTTTACTCTTGCTAAGCAAGGCGGCATCAAGTACAATTCTTTGAGTCTTTGGTATGACTCGACCTGGGATTGAACCTCGGTCTCCCTGACCGTTGACGAACACTCATTAGGCCAATGACCTGGTAAATTCAAAGAATGAGAGTTATTGGCAAAAAATAGAATATTCCATTTCAATGAATTCGTGCACACACACACTATATATATATATATATATATATATATATATACCTACAAAGTATGTCCCAGAAGTATCAATAAAGAAACTGCATTTAACATGATAGAAATAAAGAATGACTGAAACTTTAATTCTATTTCAAACTTTGCATAAGCATTAGCTAAAGCATTCCTGCGCCGTGGAATTTTTTAATGCCCCCTTTGCCCCCAATTCTTACAGCGAGAAACTTAGTCTTATTCGTAGGGATGATGTTCCTATAGGACGATATTTTTTTTTGCAAAAAAAAAGTACAAGTGACAAGTGATTCTTCATGACTTCACCTTCACAACAGTCTAGACGTCTAGATATTTTCCCTTTATAATATAAAGCTTGACGGTATTTTCACAAGAATGCTGCGAGCTATACTGAAAAAGTTCTGGAGGCAGCATCCCGCAAAGCAGCAGCCGTACGGTCACATACCATCCATCTCGAAAACCATCCAAAGTAGACGAGCAAGACATCCGCTACAAGACTGAAGAAGGAAAGGCGACCTCATAAGTGATATACTCCCGTGGACTGACTCACGCAGACAAGAAAGGCTAGAGTGACCTGCTAGAACCTATCTACAACAGCTCAGCTCTGATACAAGGTGTAGTATGGAAGACCTACCGAAAACGATAGACGATAGGGACCAGTAGCAGGAAAGTGTCAGGGAAATCTGAGCTTGCGGCATGCCGTAATGAAGATGATTTGAGTGTTGTCTAAACACTTACATGTGTATATCTATATTTCTAAAGCCCAGTTGGCTGGGGCTGTAGAATACGAAGATTAAATCTCTGGAAACTCTTCAACGAGTGTCCTGTATATGACACCATATTACATTTCCTGGCGAAGCTCCAGTTCAGGAGCTTCGGGAAATATGGAGTATCGCTACATTGCAATTATTCCATGGCTTACACAGACTTGAACTCGTAATATCAGTTAGGGTCACATCTGTGGGTCAAATAATATCTAAGTACTTTATATACTAGGGATTATTTAATCGTTTGCAAACAAAGGATTGATGTTAAACTGAATAGTTACTATTTCAAAGCAGTTCTTAGGACCAATTAACGGTGAGAAAACGAATGAATCACATTGAAAATAATTATTCCTGTTAAACAGCAATCATTGAAACCATTTAACTGTGTGCAAAAAGAACTATAAGTGCTAGATAGCAATACTTGGAATTATTTCATTGTTTGCAAACAAAGGACGTCTGGATTATTTCAAAATAATCTTAACAACAAATTATTTCGTTTACTAATCTTACATATAATCAAAATTTTCTCTGAAAATGTTTAAACCAATAAAATAATTTAAAAAGAAACAGAGCTATATCATGACATTTTCAACTATAAAATTAAATGAAATTAGATAATAACTCATGACCCCAAGTTTCATATGGCTGAACTTCAGCTAAGCCTATATAGGTATTTATTTACACAGATGTATGTGTATTTACATGAACCTCCGCTACTGGCAGGATGCAGATGAATTTTTAAGTGGAGTACAGCCGGTTTGAATTCTCTTCTTCAAGATTGGTTGCGTTGACGATGATGAAGGAGCCAGTCTGTCCTTCTATTTACCTATAGCTAAGAGAAGAACGCAATAATACTTGACTTTTCGAAGGGCAATACAGTGACAGGAAATGCGAGCGATCTCGACTAGTGTTTGAACATAAGTCACCGATTCCATTACTCGTATCGATAACCATTACGTAAGGACCTCTCTCTCTCTCTCTCTCTCTCTCTCTCTCCCTCTCTCTCTCTTCCTGTCTCTCTCTATTTATCTATCTATCTGTATATATATATATAGAGAGAGAGAGAGATAGATATAGGAGAGAATAAGAGAAAAATAAGAGAACTTTAGAATGAGAAAATAGCTTATATGAACCTTAAATAAACAACAAAAATTACATAGACGCATGCAAGTTGATGTGTATTGCTTTGACACAGGTGGGATTATCAAGTGAAGAGATCAGCCATTTGCATCTCCTGCAGCGTTCATAAAATATCAACAGATATTTGGATGGTGTATTAGATGGGAAGTAAATGAACGTACAGCAACTGTTTTTTTTGTGTGTGTGCTACATTTTTAAATAGGAACACCACTGTTTGCATATACGATGTAAAATATGATATGTTTATAAAAATCCTTTACCCAATTCCAAATAGAAGCAATGGTACGGTAATCGACTGCTGTTAACTATGAAATGCTAATAGGAACCTTTCAATCCTTTCTTAATAGAAACATCTGTATCATTATAGAATGATGTTAATTGTGAAGTGTTATTAGAACCCTTCACTTCTTTCTATATAGAAAAATCAGTATCATTATAGGAAGCAGCGTCTCATCAACCGAAAAGGACATCGACACGTGGCTAACGAAGGCATGGACAGCTATCAATAGACTAGCGATCATATGGAAATCAGACCTAACCGATAAAATGAAACGCAGTTTCTTCCAGGAAGTGGTATCGATACTGCTGTATGGATGCACTACATGGACGCCAACAAAACGGCTGGAGAGGAAGCTAGACGACAATTACACAAGAATGCTGCGAACAATCTTGAACAAGTCCTGGCAGCAACACCCCACAAGACACCAACTATACGGCCACCTTCCTCCTATCACGAAAACTATCCAAGTTAGACGAATCAGACATGCAGGACACTGCTGGAGAAGCAGGGACGAGCTCATAAGTGATGTACTCCTATGGACCCCCACATATAGCCGGGCAAAAGCAGGACGACCAGCACGAACATACATTCAGCAGCTATGTTAGGATACGGGGTGTAGCCCTGAAGATCTGCCAGAGGCGATGAACGATAGTGAAAAGTGGCAAGAGAGGGTCAGGGATATCCGTACTGGTAGCACGACATGATGATGATTTCTTTCTAAATAATAACATCAGTATCATTATAGAATCCAGTAGATCAGGTTCGTTCTACTGACTGAAGTCTTTTTTTTAGTCTTTTTAATCATTACTGTATCAAATGATAAGTATTTTCACTCTGTAGTCCTTTTGGCGTCTATTTTTTATTGTTTTTTTCCCCAAATTCAACTTTAATCCTCTGATAATTAATATATTCATGTTATGGCTATTTACTAAGTTTTTGCTTAGTTATGGCTTGCGGCTACATGTAATTGGTCACCCATTAAGAGTCAAATTCACCAGCAATGGTTTGCTAGTCAATCTTACTATTACACCAATAGAGGTACCCTTAAAAAACTTGACATAGCTTATATATGATACATGGCCACATGAATGGATCATACAGAGTAGATCTAACTCACAACTCATTAACAATAGATCTGCAAAACTAGCTTGTTAAAAATTACACCACAACGTGAAGCACAGAATATGATAATTTTATAATCATAGTAATTTACAAAGATTTTTGTTTAGATGTGGCACAAGGCTAAACGAATAGGGCATTCACTATGAATCGAACTCACTCTTGCAAGTCTGCTAGTCAAGCTTGCTAACCATTCCACTACTCGATGCACTCATGATTTTATAATTGTAAATTGATCTTTTTTAATAGTCAACAATTACCTTACAAGTACCCTAGAAAATTATATTTTATTATATAAAGTTTTAAAAACAGATATATTTTGATTAGGTTCTTAAGACCGTAAATCCACTAAGCTTCCTGCACAGGCCTCGCACACACAGACACACGGACACACACAGAGCCCTATTGGGCGGGTGCGTATATGAGTATATCTATGTGATAAATATGTACACCACTTGTCCTATTAAAAGTAATATTCAGTTCCTAAGAACGAAATTTGCATTGAAAGAAAGATATACAAGAACAGACAACTCTGGATCTAAACTTTAGGAAGTATGTTTATTCAATTATTCGTAAATTGGCAGTACATTCCTTGAAGCCCACTCATATTTGTATTAACAGGTTTCATTCACACCCATTATATATATATATATATATATATATATATATATATATATATATATATATATATATATATATATATATATATATATATATATATGTGTGTGTGTGTTGTGATTAGTGGTTAATATATATATATTTTTATATAATAGGTGTCTTCAGCAGGTGATTTAAATTGTAGGTTGCTATATTTGCAAACGTGAAACGTTTCAATTTTTAAATTCTGAAACATCAGGACTTAAGAATTGTTAAATGAAAAAAAAAAAAAAAAAAAAAAAAAAAAGAAATAGAAGAAAGTTTTAAACATTTGATTCCTGTAAGTAGGTGGGGTGTCCTCGTGGTGGAATGTTTAAAGCGATGGACTGTGGAATCGTAGTACGCGAGTTCATACTCCAGTCGCGCTATTACGTTCACTTTCGGGCAAATACCCTTGGGAAAGGTATGAACCCCCTTATCCTCCAAGCTATGGGTTAAATAGTACCACTACTGTTCTTCTAGGAGAATAGATTTGGCATTAAATTATCTAAAAGGTTGATTAGCCATTAAAAAAAAAAACAAGTCGCTGGGAGAAGAGCAACAAAATCTATGATTTTAACCCTGTCTCTGCTTTTCTGGTCGTCAAGGTTCTTGCAACCCAAGCAGAATTTATTACTGTCAGTTTTTGATTTTTTTTTTTTCAGATTTTGAAAGAAGCTTAATCTCTTGCCTTTGATACTGGAAATCAATGTGTTGTGATTAGTGCTTGGAAATATATTTAAAAAACGTAACGTATTTCCTTAGAAGACAAAAAATGATTCTATCATATATATCTCTCTCGATGTCAGTCTGCTTTATCTATTTCCCGTTGTCTGTTCGCCCATTTGTCAGTTTACCTATATATCTATTTAACTATATAGAAACGATGAAGCTAAGGTATCTTAAACAAGGGATTTTGTAACATTTTTGCGCGAATTTAACTAAAAATGGACATTAATTGAGATGTCAGGGTCTCTGATATGAAAGGTTTTGAAATGATAGTCTGTGTTTTTATTATGTTTATAATTTAAAATTTTGAGACCTTTAAAATCAAAGTTGTTATCAATTTCTAAATCATGTCCGACGAAATTATTATTTTTGCTTCATTTTTTCAAATCCCATTTACGTTAATAAATTTTTAACTGAAACTTTTCATGTTTGCAATAATCCAAGATATAAATAAAATCCTCCTTTGAAGACCTCTTTTTTCATATTTATACATTTTCATAGTATTACATTTATTTCCAGTTTATATATATATATATATATATATATATATATATATATATATATATATATGTGTGTGTGTGTGTGTGTGTGTGTTTATTCTTAGTACACATGTAATGTTAGAGATATAATGATATAGCCAGCTCGGTTAGTCGTTTTCCCGGCAAAAATAATTAAACATCGCTAGAATTTTATTAAGAAAGATTTGCATCCGTCAAATTAAAATTTGACGCACATTAAACGCTTGAGGATGAGCAAAATTAGCTGTGAAGAAGGAAAGATTGTGAATCAAATGAAAGAATATACTGAAAAAAGAAAATCATATTTAATTAATAACACAATCTCCACAAATTATCTCCAGACACTGGCTGTAAACATGCAAAATCATTCATATTGAATAATAAAGACCGAACCTCTGAATACAAAACTTTGATTATTCGGAATTAAGTTATTTGCAAATTTTCTCAGGCTTAAGTTTACAGGAATTTAATTTCAAATGGTGGGCTATTTACATAAGTTAAAACTTATATACTATAGTAATTTTGACATCGACAAGAATTCTGAGAAATGTCCAGAAGAGATTAAAAGGCTTTGACTTCTGAGCCACTAGTTAGTGTGAGAGTGAAAACCTGCAGAGAGCAAATAATAACAAAAATAACGAACAGTTTCAATGGAAATTCTTCTTTTTTCATAAAAAAATCGTTTCGTTCAGTCGGTGGGGCGTCGACTTCATTGACTCGATAATCTGCTAGGAGGTATGCCCCCGCCAAAAAAGGGGTTTCACGGATATGAGACTTGACTGAATCTGATGATGGCTGGTGGAATTACTCCCAGGTTTACTCTCATCAGGATGATAGGACCTGTTAGGTTCTTATTTATGAGTCAAATAGATCTGTTTGAAATTTATTTATAATTGACAGGACTGTGCGCAAAAAACTACCCAGAAACAATTACACGAATATATATATATATATATATATATATATATATATATATAGAGAGAGAGAGAGAGAGAGAGAAAGGGAGAGAGTAATTGATGACAATATTTAACAATTTTTTAGTCTATATTGTCAGATTTTGCTCCATTATTTTCTTACACACACACACACACACACACACACACACACATATATATATATATATATATATATATATATATATATATATATATACGAGGTCCATACGATAAGTTTCCAGATTTTTTCGTATGGGCACATTTACTGAGAGGTCACACATGAAACACTTGTCCCCTTAGAAGTAATCTTCTCTAGCTGCAATGCATTTTTTTTGTTCCGTTCCAACAACTTCTAGAAGGCCCCATGGTAGTCTGCTTGTGTGAGTGTGTCAATGACCTTCGTCACAGCCTCTTTCATCTCCTCAGTTGTCTCATAACGACAGCCTCTAAGCTTAGGGAATAAGCAAATGTCACAGGGATCAAGGTCTGGACTCTAAGGAGGCTGAGGAACTGTCTTGATTCTCATCTTGGTCAAAAAGTCTGTAACGAGGATGGAGTTGTGTACTGGTGCATTGTCCTGCAGGAAATGCCACTGACCCGATTTGAAAAGTGCTGGCCTCTTCCGACGGAATCTCTTCCTGAATTCCCTTAAAACCTCAACATAGTAACCCTAACCGTAACCCTTTGGCCAATCAACTCTGGTGTATTGACTTCCTTACTCCTCCCACACCTCTCATCATCCCTCACAGAATCGCTGCCATCCTCGAATCTATTATGCCACTCAAAAACCGATGCTCAATTCATAAAAGATGCTCCAAAAGCAGTCTGAAGCATTCCATAAGTTTCTGTGGCATTTTTCCAAGTTTAAAACATATTTTTATTGCATATCCTTCTTCCTCACGTCCAGGTTGCACTTTTGAAAATCACCAGCTGTGACAATCAGGCTTTAGTAGGGTGTATTCCAATTGCTGCTGGAGCTGTTCATTTGAACCAGAATCATAAAAATTGCTCAGTCATCTCATAAGATGTATAGCAATAACATAGTGAATTTTCAAGAGTCTACGACGATTTCAAATACTCATACGAAAAATTCTGGAAACTTATCGTATGCACCTCGTATACATATATATATATATGAGAAATATCATTTACAAATATTAAAATATCATCATCATCGTTATCTTGTCGTGCCACCAGCACGGATAACCCTGATCCTCTCTTGCCACTCCTCCCTATCGTTCATAGCTTCTGGCATGTCAATAGGGCTACATCAGGTATCCTAACAGAGCTGCTGTATGTCATGATATATCAGCTTGTCAATTAAAATATTTTGTTTTAAAACCTTATTAAAGGGCAATAACGAACAGAAAAAAGGGCAAATGAACACTTCCTCTTATTTATTTCTCGATTTAGTTCATAACAAAAGCCTTCTTCATTTCTTTCTTTTACGGATTTATCTCTCTCTCTCTCTCTCTCTCTCTGTGGTTTGATTCTTTGTTTAATGTTATAGTTATTTTCGTGGGTTAATTCCAAAATAAGTATTATAGCAAACAAGTTTTGGTACTATTAAACCTATAGCTAAGAAGATAAGTCTTTCCCAAAAAGCATTCGTCCGAAAAAGAACATTATAGTGTGACTGGAATTTGAACCCACTTACGACGATTCCACAGACCATCATTTTAACTATTACGCTTCGGTCACTCCTCCCTCTCAACCTTTCTCTCTCTCTCTCTCTGTCCATATGTGTCTCTGTGTATGTGCACTTGTGTGTATGTTTATGTTTATTGCTCAGTTCAAAATGGCTGCCAGGAAAATATTGTGGAGTTCATTTTTTAAGCAGAACACGAAGAGAAACTTAATGATTTCGCAAAATTGAGTAAATATCCCGTTAGGATAAATCCAATAATATCGTTTTAATGGCATATCAATCCTTGATGGTTAATTCCACTGCATTGGGTTGAGCACTCTCGTAGGGAAAATTTGTCGGCTGTCACATACGCTGAAAAGCAGTTCTTCGCTTGAACTGAGCACATAATGTAGCCGATAGCGTATATGTAAAAAGTTATAGGTATAAAATTCCTTCAACTACGTTGAGAATGACGATGGCTCTGAGGTAAGATGTCTGTCTGACTGTCGTAAAGTCAGCTGGATTTCGATCCCAGACTGAAGCATCTTGCAAGTCTAGACACTCTGCAGTGTTGCGATACAACGAAATACTCTCTCAGTGGATGACTAAATATATGACTTCTTAAAAGTTAATAGTATGCAGATAACTTCATTCTTAAATGAGTAAGATTTCATATGTTTGCACACAATTAAATGGTTTCAATTATTGGCATTTAGTTCAATTAACTCTGATATTAATAATAATCCTTATTAAAACATTGAACAGTTCTATTTTACATATAGATGATACACTAACAAGTATTACCACTCCGTATCGGAATGGTCCAAAGAGTAATTATATTGAAGGAGTTTTTCACATTCCCCAAACTCCAAGAGTGATTAGTTGCAGGTTAATGTTATACCAGGACACTAAATGGTTTCGAGATTTGCTATTTAACATCAGTAATTTTTATTCCTATAAAATCAAATATTAATAATTTGTTTTCAGACAGTTAAGTGGTTTCAAGTATTGCTATTTAACATTAAAGATTCTATTCAACATTATTCATAGGTTTTCTCATTGTCAAATGGTGTTAATTATTACTATGTAATACTAATAATTCAATTCAACATTAACCATTTGTTTCAACATGGGAAAATGGCTTCAGATATTAATTTTTTGTTTGACCCATAGATTGGGTCCTAACAGGTACTACCATTACGGAACAGAATGAACCTGGGAATAATACTCTCAAAAGCTTCAGGACTGGGGCCTCACTATCGGATGATTTAGCGTCATATCTCCGACACTCATTTTTTGGGTCTTACGCCATTACAAATTTGCAATCGGCGCACTCAATAACCCCAACCGATACGACGGTAAATATGTGGTATTCCTCATGGAACGTAACAAACAAGAAAAAGATAAAAGTGTTAACTGTAGTTCAAACGCTGATGACAACCCCTGTTCAGCCAAGCGAAAGAGTTGGAGGAACTGTAAACCCAGTTACCTCATAGCCACAATGACACAACTGAAATGAGATGTTGAAGTGTGAAGATTTGCTATCAATTTGATTTCCTCGGTTAGTTACTTGATACAAAGAGGTATTTCTCTGTAAGCCACGCGAGACAAAGGGGATTTCCTCTGTAAGCCTCTTGATACAAAGGGGATTTCCTTCGTAAGCCACTTGATACAAAGGGGATTTCCTACGTAAGCCACTTGATACAAAAGAAATTTCCACTGTAAGCCGCTAAATACAAATAGGTGCGACGTCAAATATCGTCGAAAAATCGTGAACAAATTATTTTGTATTACTTCAATGCATATCATTGTTTTTCTAACCACAATACCTAAATATTATTTTTATTCTTAAATAGGAATATTTATATTGGCAATTTTATGTCAGTTTTACGTTAATTACGAACAGGGTGATTATTTTTTTTCTTACCTTATTTTTCGAATCGTTCGTTGACAGAATGAAATCAAACGTAATAATAATTACATCAGTCGTGTCGATATAAGTTTTAAAATTATTTTCTGATCACAAAAAAAAAAAAAAGAAAAATAATGGAGTACACTAAGTAGCATGATATTAATCTGCTTTTGTTTTATTGTTTTTTTTTTTGTTGTTTTATTCATTTTTTTAATATCAGTGTATATAGAGTCCATGACACAAGTATTTGAACGGTCATACACGTTACTTTTAATCGTATCGTCTTGAGGTATGAAAATGTGTTATGCAAGAGAAATGATACTTTATTACAATCAACATAACCATGTGAATTTAGTTATATTGGATTGATATGAAAAACTTTGGAGTCAAAAATATGGAGATAAATCCTTCTCAGCTGTTCATATAGATTACTGTTAATATATTTCTGTAATCAATAGGCAATTCACGTTTTTATTTTTATTTTTTTGCAAACTGACGAAATTGTGGATAATGTAGGTGGTGACTTCAATAAGTTTCCAGACTTTTTTTTTGTTCTGGCATTTAAAATTGGCATAGACTGTTCAAAATTCGTTATGTTATTGCTATACATCTTATGAAATGATAGACCAATTTTTATGATTTCAGATTCAAATGAACAGCTACAGCAGCAATAGGAATACACCCTACTAAAACCTGATTGTCACAGCTGGTGATTTTCAAAAATTCATTCTGGACGTGAGGACACTTTAGAGGAACGATATGCAATAAAATTATGTTTTAAACTTGGAAAAAAATCCACAGAAACTTATAGAATGCTACAGACTGCTTTTCGACCATCTTGTATAAATCGAACATCAGTTTTTTATTGGAATAAGAGATTCAAGGAAGGCAGGGATTATGTGAGGGATGATGAGAGGTGTGGGAGGAGTATGGAAGTCAATACACCAGAGTTGACTGGCCAAACGGTTAGGGTTAGAGTAAATATGTTGAGGATTTAAGGGAGTTCAGGAAGAGGTTCCGTCGGAAGAGGCCAGCACTCTTCAAATCGGGTGAGTGGCATTTCTACCAGGACAATGCACCAGTCCACAACTCCATCCTTGTCACAGACTATTCTACCAAGAAGGGCATCAAGACAATTTCTCACCCTCCCTATAGTCCAGACCTTGTTCCCTGTGACTTTAGTTTATTCCCTAAGCTCAGAGGCTGTCGTTGTGAGACATTTGAGGAGATAAAAGAAGCTGTGACGAAGGTCATTGACACGCTCATACAAGAGGACTTTCATGGGGCATTCCAGAAATTGTAACGGTACAACAAGTGCATTGCAGCCGGAGGAGATTACTTCGAAGTGGACTAGAGTTTCATGTGTGTACTATCAATAAAAGTGCCCATACGAAAAAAGTCTGGAAACTTATTTATGATCCACGTATGTGTTAACAGACATTGCGTGTCAAATAACATTGGTAGCCTTCAGGCTGGAATTAAAGCATAGTAGCTTTTCGTCTTCTTTAACTATGTTCCTTGCTTCAAGCCAAATGCACCTAAAAACAGAAGTGATATTGGTTGCAGAGAGTTCAAACTAGGTATAGTACCTTTCCTATCTTACAGTGTCGGTATAGTCCTATGCTTCTTTATCAGTCGGTGTATTCTTTGACATAGTGTAGCATAATAGGGTATTTAGATAGACTTTACTTTAAAGAAAAAAGGGATATATATATATATATATGTGTGTGTGTGTGTGTGTGTGTGGACAGTATTTCGTTAATACATATTTGATTAAACTATATAGACATCCTTAGATTACACATTTAAGTATTCATCCTTTCAAGACGCCTTATCAATTTGATGATATCCAGCAGAAATTGGTTTATAAACCTCTCATAAATTATTGATTCCATAGTAAACATCCCTGAGGATGGCCCAAGATCGGGCAGAAGGTACTGATTTTTGCAGCGCTGTAGTCTGGATAGTCCAAATTATTCTTCTAATCTCAAGTTCACACAGTATATATATATATATATATATATATATATATATATATATATATATATATATATATTATCTGTGAATATTAAATATATATATATATATATATATACGTGTGTGTGTCATCCGCAGATAATATCCTTACATCACAACTATTCAGTGCAGCAAGAAACGCGCGATGCATCTAGTTGGAATCAAAACCCAGTTGAATAACATACTCCAGAGCCATCGTCATCCTTTGCGTTACTGGAGGATTTTTTTACGCATAATTTTTACATATATACATATATATATATATATATGTTTGTGTGTGTGTGTGTGTGTGTGTGTGTCTGTGTATATATATATATATATATAGATTAGCCGATCATAGTTGAGGGATACCCGAAAGTTCCCTTTTCAATAGCTACTACACCGAGTTGAAGGGGAAGGCACGACTCCTTTTCCTGGATTGCTCCACTTTACCCTTGATCCATACATTAAAATGCTGAGTGTAAAGCTAGGAATCTTCAAGTACCATTTTTTAAGTCTTTGGTATGACTCCACCTGGGATTTAACCTCGGTTTCCTAGGCCATTGGTAAACACTCAACCCACTAAAGTATTCCTTAAAATTCAAGCTTCAAATGAACTCGTTTGATTTAGTTAGCTTTCTTTGTTTAATGGCATATCAGCCATTGTGTTATTTAATGCCAAAGCGTTCATTGTAAAACAGTATTGGTACAATCAAAATCCATATCTGGAGGACGATAAGAGAATTCATTTATTTTGTAAGGTTATTAGTCCAGAAGTGAACGTAATAGCTCGTATACGGTTCGGACTCGCTTATTATGAAGCTACAGTCCAGAAAGTTAGCCTCTACGTTTATGAATTCGTGTGCACGGGAAGATAGATGTCTAGTTTTACAACTCGAATCTTAAAATAATTTGCCATAATTCTCATAAAATGTCTCTTAAAAATCCGTTTATCTGTTGAACAAAGTAGCTAGAAATGTATTCCGTAATAGAATTTTTAGCTTGAGAGATGAAGCGTTAATCGGATAATTGAGAATGTAAACTTTGCCTCTGCAACTCAAACCTCGTTTATTCCTGACCACAAGGAAACACATCAAATGTGGCACTTCGTTGTAACCAACAACCGCCAATTTTTAACAGCTTGATTGACATTTACTCTATAATTATGGCTCCAATCAAACTTAGTTGGACACCTTAGAAAGTGAAGTTGCTTAATACGGTCGCACATCAATTGTATCAGAGCAACATGTTAAATACGTAAAAAATGGTGATGCTGACTCGACTGAATGATGAAGAGTCCCCTCCATCACCGAAAAAAAAAACAATAAGAAAACAATGTGAAAGAGTGTTTCATGTTACGTGGTAGTAATATCGGACGAAAGGTTTTCTTCGATTTGAAATGCTAGAATAAAGGCAAAGTGTCATGAGCCTCAGGAAAAGATTTTATTATTTTACTCCTCTCTTTTTATAATTTTTCTTCTTTTTTATCCAGGCTGCCCGATGACAGTTTGATGTTGTTCAGAGTTCAAGAGAAATGTTCTGTAAATCGATAGGACTCAGAGTAAGGTCATACGTAAAAAAAAGTAGATAGACGTGGGACATCACGCTTTGCATCTCCAAATTACAAATATATATATATGAGATAGATAAGAATAAACAGAAACATGACAGCTATCTTTTATTCTGAGAATTAGTTTTTTATTTATTGCGGACTTTTTGTCCTCATCTTGGTAGTTTTTGTGTTATTTCGTCTTTCAGTACGTTCGCAGTAAATCACCTGAAGAAGGCCAGAGGTGAAATTTGGCCGAAACGTAGTGAAAGAAGAAACAACACAAAAACTACTAAGATGAGGACAAAGATCCGCAATAAATAAAAAACTAATTCTCAGATTAAGAAGCCTCATCTAAAAAATGATTCCAATTAAAGACTATTCTTTTTTCCTTTCTTTAAAAATATCTATTTCACAATCGTTCTTGCCAATTAAAATTTCATACGGACAACAATTATTGTCATTATGAAAAATAAATCCATATAACTGATGTGGACCCATTTTGGAACCACGAAAAGATAACACGGAACACAGCATAAGTTTAAAGATATATTGTAATAACAAGATACAGAGAAAAGTGGTGGCGCAAACTAGGCTTACTTGTCAGTTGAATATCCAGTCTTGATCTAATCTCACGATGACCACTGATCCGATCCTATCCGATCCGATCGACGAGAGTACTTGGCTTTCGATTAACATAGGATTTGGAAGAGTCTATCAATGGGTAGGTAACGGTCCCATAACAATAACAGAAAAGCGATTTATTAATTATAATTGTTAACATCATCGTGAGGAAGGTGCGCCGACGGTACTTGGGAAATATTTTAGATGGTATCAAGGATTTCATAAAACTGATAAATGTAAGTTTTTGCTGGTCGGCCGATCCTGGGGAGTCTGTGTGTAGGATCCCATGGGAGAACCTTGCTTATGATTTCTTCTTTACATCAACAGTGCCCATCATATCTGACTTTTCTCCCTTGGATAGTTTGTGGACGAGTAGTTAAGAACCATACAGCAACTGTTTTATAAAGTACTGCTTCCAAAATTTCTTAGAACCGACATGTAGCAAACATCGGAGTGAGAGAAAACAAAAGAGCAGACTCGGCAGCCAAATCGGCCTTAGATCTACGCCCTAAACCTACCTCCATTCCATATACCGATTTGAAACAGATAATCAGTAAATTCCATCACCAAAAAATGGCAACAACGATGGGACATGAACATCAATGATAAACTCTCTCAAATTCAGCCCACCTTGGGAGAATGGAGACCAGCTTTTAGAGCATCGAGATGAGAACAAGTCGTTATATCCCAACTGCGCATTGGTCATACAAGGCTTACTCACACTTTCATATTGAAACAGAAACACAACCACAGTGTTTGACGTGTTAGACAACTTGCAAGGTTAAACACATTCTTATAGAATGCAGAGCTTTTGCTGTCATCAGAAAGTGATTTTTCAAAGGGACTAGTTTAACGGAATTGTTCGAAAACGTCAAAATAGATGAGGTTCTGTCCTTTTTGCGAGAAACAGGGTTGTACAAAAAAATATGACGAATTAAAACTGATTAATCATGTGCAAACAAGTAAAATCCTGCTTATAGAAAATTTTACCTGCTAAGTATTCATTGGTAAAAGGTACATACATATAGACAGAATTCAACGTTAAATAACCTACAAAGGTGGATACGCCATAAAACACAAACAACCAAACAGCAAACTTGTGTAGATTTTTCCCGGGGCGTATCGTTAAAATCCAGGGGTGCAAACATACAATAGTACAGACACATCATTTTATCTGATGTATTAGATTTGTTTATGGTTGTTAACCAGTCAATAACAGTTCCCGCCTTACCTATTCTTATGATGACATCGCTCTCAATAGATGAGATATAGTCTACTAATTTCAGTCTTGTCATTCAATGAGCAAATGGTCCCGTCTTGATTATAACACAAGAGTTCTGTATCATCTAATTTCACTAAGAAACCAACACCTTTTACTGCCTGTTCCTGGAATGAGTAGAGTTAAAAAAAGTTTTATCGAGAAACGAATTAATAGAAATGTGAAACTGTTATAAGATTTATAGATTTCAACATTTTTGTTTTTGTCTAGATTGTTAGTCCCAAACAATCAACAATATAATTAATCATCCAGTAAACCCAATTAATAATCTCCTATCAAATTCAAATTATTATCTTTGTAATTGTTATGGGGACATATCCTACCATACCCCAAAGATGGAATCGTTCAACTTAAACATATTCTTCGAGCTTAGCTCGCTCGGAGGAGACAACTTCTCGTTCCTTACGAGAGATTTGACAGACGGACTGCAAGCCGAGCACGGCTAGTACACCCTTTCTATGACTTCCTTATTCTGCTGATACAATAACGTTTACCTATCACCCGTTGTTTTAGTTGTTCTTCCACCGGTCCTATCTGAAGACCACAACAGTAATTGACATAATTCGTCCAGAAACTTGAATTTCCACCCGATTTATTTTTTCTTTATTTATAGTTTTCCACTGATTATTATCGATTGTTAGATATCTCTTAGCAAATATGTCTTCTTTTTCGCCATACGGGCATTTTTAACGTTAAAATTTTCTCTTTAACTAATAGGTATACATATCAACAGTGTGTTATCGACATCAAAATATCAGCATGCTCTTCTGACAGGGCATAAAATATGCACTCTCTATCACCCTACTACTAGTTAGCTTCTTGCAACAAGTGGGGTTTTGAGTATGACACTAAAATACATCACGTCGTGAGACTTTGTAACTGTTATGGTACCAATTATGAATCAGATAGACATGTTTGAAAATTGTTAGTATTAGACAGGAGTACATGGAACCAGGTCATTTTAATAGTTTCACGTATAAAAAATTATTAAGAATTATAACTTGAAACCATTTAATTGCTAAAAAAAACTAACTTCGACATTTTAAAACAGAATAAGAACTAAGCTGCGTTGAGACTGACCAATCAACCAACCAAAATTCAAATGATTGGCACCCTATGAAAAACTCGCAAACACAAACAATTCAAACCACTTCTCACCAGAAGAATATGAGAGGTCATTTTAAGTGGAGCTTAACAAGTCAGAGTTCTAAATTTTCCTTCTAGATTGGTGACCATATCAAGATTAAAGAGCCTTGTCTGCCCTATTATTTTTCATAGCTGGAAAGAGAATACTTGGATTTATACTTTTTATTTGAGTATATGAAATGCAAATAGCTTAGTGAAATGATAACAGTTTAGGGAAATCCAAACAGCTTAGTCGAGGTTTTGAAGTCGGCTTACCATATTCATTTCCAATGACGATGACCATAGTGCAATGAGTGTCTCTATAATATGAATTTATATATTAATCTTTCTAATTATACCTTATAAATATAAAAATAGTTAAGAATAATGTAAATAGTCATTTATATAATATGATTTTAGCTATACCGATAATTATTTGTTTATTTTCACATTTAACATTACAGTAGACTCTCTGTGTGTTTGTTTGTGTGTGTGTGCGTGTGTGTCTCTGTGTGTGTACAAACTCGTGCATCTAGTGGAGAGAGCTCAAAAAGCTCCAAAAATGTTCTGATTATTTTGCATGCTATTGTGTCATTTTATAACATTGATATGTTTCTTTTGAATCGATGGAGGCGTTCGTGTGACAGTTACCTTGAAGAAAATGAAAGCGGTGACTTCACTTCCATTACTGAACAAAGCTCTGTGCATTTCAGATAGCCCAAATACGCTTGGGAAAGGTATGAATTTCAATATTCTCCCTTCAGCTATGGTTAAATAGAAGGGCATACTGGGCTCAATAAGCTTGGTATGTCAACCAGTTTAGTAGAAAGAAAAGAAATGAATGCAAACCTAATTTCAAAATGATCTTTTGAATTTATATTTTAATTATGAATCGATGAAAAATTTAGAAAATGTTGCAATAAACTTTTGAGAGTAAACTATTTTTATTTCTATACTGTTCAATAATGTACAACTTGGATATGTTTATGCTTTGTGGAAATTTTTTATATCTATATAATGTAAAAGGATTATATATAACTATTTGATACATACCAAAACATGTAGCGTATAATTCCTATGATATATATACAAATAGTATGCTGGAACCAAATATAATACTGACAATGGTTCTAAACATGAGATTTGCTAGGAAGGATTCCATAATTTTATATTAACAAAACAATTGGAGAATTGTTCTATTTGTCTTCTTCAAATACTGTCATTAGAATCTTACACACGAATGGCTGCGTCATTTCTGCTTTTCAAAACAGTCTGACATTTTTTATATCCTCTTACTTCGTCCTGATCTACATAAAATTTTCCACGGACTGAAATCTTAAAATCTTTAGACCAGGGTTTCTCAACATTTTACTTGATGAAGTCTTTGGAAATAAATCTATTTTCCAATTACGACCAAATAAACTAAATGAAAATAGAATTATACAGAAATAGACCTGTTGCTTGACAATATTTGAATAATTAGTGTCCATTTAGTCGTAAGAATATCTAGAAGAAGCATGTCAAGTATTATTTAAAAAAAACAAAAACTGGTATCATTTTCAAACCTAAAGGTGCATTCAAAGAAAATATAGAAATGTGAATTTGATATGTGAGCAAAGATGGTTTGGTTTCTTTATTCAATGGCATATCAACCTTCAAGAATTATTTAATACCAAAGCCATCGTTGTAGAAGGACAGTAGTGTTACTGTTCTGACATAGCTAATGGAAATAAAGAGTTCATACCTTTCCAAAAAGTGTTTATTCGAAAGGAAACTTAATAGATTGACTTGAATTATTACTTTCTTACGAGGACACCGCAGTCCAGCATGTCAGTCACTGTGCCAAGGAGACACCCCTGTGTAAGCAAGGAGACTACCATTTAGAACGGAACAGTAATCTTTAAAAAAAAGATAAATTTATTTTTGCAAAGAATTATAAGATACGATATTATACTGAGAAAACAAAATCGACGACTTCTTAACAATATTTTCCCGTCCGTTAAAGACATATCGCTTCTGTTTCACGGATTTGTGATAATTATTTGATATATTATATTCTATTATGTTATTTTCTGATTTCCCTTATTTCTTTTTGTCTAAAAGAAAGTATTGTTTAAAGTATAGTATATATTGCCGTGTTTTAGATATATGTAAATTTGTACCTGATCTTTTCATCTCCCTTTACGCAAATACAATTCGCGTCATTGAAGTCAATAGAACAAGAGAAAAGTAAGGAAAAAAGAGATAAGTGCAAAAAATGAAGAGGATCAGAATAACGAGAAGAAAGAAAGAGAGAAACAAAGGAAGAAACAAACAAATAAACAAACAAACAAGCAAAGAAGAGTAGAAAATGCAAATAAAATCAGAAGACAGATCGAAAAGAAAGGAGGAAGAAAAGAAGATCAGAAAGAGAGGGAAAGGAAAGAAAAGCTAGGAAAAAACTAGAAAAGGCAGAAAAGGTAAAAAGCAATCTATAAATCTGACGGATTTTTCCAGACGTACTTGAATGCATATATAATTAGATCAATATATATATATATATATATATATATATATATATATATATATATATATATATACATTCACACACATACACGCATATATATATATATACATATATATATATATATATATATATATATATATATATATATAAAACAGAGACAGAAGTGGGGTCTACAAATTGTTTGAGAAGAAAATATCTTATAACATATTATTAAGATAATTACAATACATTCGCATTTTCCCTTCTCCATAAAAGCAGATAGAAAATAATGCACTTTGATTAAGCCATCAGACTCCGAAAATATATATATATATATATACAAAAAATATTTCTCTTGTATCATGTAGCTATTATGGATGTTGATTTTTATTCAGTTATCAGCAACATTAGCAGCGCTATCACTTCCATCACCAACAGCATTTTCTGACAATAAACAAAATGAATATTGTGATACTGTTGAAGTACAAAATAGCGAGGGGCATTGCACTTGGGTGAAAGTAGATTCTTTTCACTCTATCTTTCTTCTCTAAGAAGATCTAATGGATAAAAAAAAAGTATGTTCCGAAATACTTGACTACCGGCGAATAATTATGTTTCATAAAAGCGTTCTCCGGTGATGAAACAGATTCATTTTCCAAAGCAAGGGATAAAGGAAAAGAAGTAAGCCTCAAGAACTGTGAGTTGTTTTTTTTTGGGGGGGGGACTTTTTTCTTGAGTACATTCATAATGTATCTAAACCCATACACAGATGCACACATGAACTTTGATCTTCTGATTGTTGTAGGCTTATTTGTTTAACGGCATGTCAACTTCTTATGGGTTACTTTCTGCCGATAATTGATTCACTTTTAAATGGTTGATTTCAAGTATCCAGATCAACCATTAATCATTTTCTTTCATTTTTTGGCTTACAGTCAAATGCTTTCAAGTATTCCTGAAATTAATAATTCTATTTTTTTCTCATACGAATAATGTATATACAGTTGTATTGTTTTAAATAACAGATAATGATGTTATATAATTAAGGAATGTGAGAATTAAGGTTTATTTATTGCGGACTTTTTGTCCTCATCTTGGTAGTTTTTGTGTTGTTCTGTGAAAGAAGAAACAACACAAAAACTACTAAGATTAGGACAAAAAGTCCGCAATAAATAAAAATTAATTCTCAGATTAAGAAGCCTCGTCTCAAAATTATATTTATTGTTATATAATTCAGGAATGATTTTTTTTTATTTTAATCATTTTTCATTAATTATATTTTTTCATTCAGTTTGGTTGGGCAGTGAATTATTCGGGTTAAGAGTTCAGATGTGTAGTCAATTAGTGCAGTTTACGCTCTTGCGCTAAAGATATGACAATCACCATTGTCATAATAAATCCCAGAACGGAAATGGGCTGAAGTGTGGATGACGTCATGCACAGAAGAGATGGGCTGAGAATTTGGAAAATTTAAAAAAAGATTCAGTTCCGACCATGGTGTTGAGAAGTTGGGTCCGACCATGGTGTTGAGAAGTTGGGTCCGACCATGGTGTTGAGAAGTTGGGTCCGACCATGGTGTTGAGAAGTTGAAGTCTAACCAGGCAGTTGAGAAACTGAGATTGGACCATGCAGGCAGACAGTTAAGCTCCTGCCATTGGGGCAGAGAATGGTGTTCTCTGCCATACAGTTGAGTTTTCTACCGTTGTAGCAGCGGTTAAGTTTTTCGGGTCTAGGCCAGCGAAGATGAATTGAGATCTAAAACACCACGAGATGTGCCGAACGTTTGGGGTGTTGTTAGCATAGTATGATTACGAAAGACTTTCAAGCATTTTTTCTCTCCTCGTGTCAAAGAACCGCACTCAGAAGTTAATAAACTGTTCGAATCTGATGAAAGGAATCGCCTGCGTATTTGTATTGTGTTTTTGCGTCTGTATTTGTACTGTTGTTATCGATATCCTTGAATTATGGCTGCGAATGGTATACGACAATGATAATCCTTAGTAAATTATTGAACAATATTATTTGAACATTATATTGGACCAAATCACTGAATCACAGTTGACCTAGGAATACTTGTAATGAAAGAGGTCTTCACATTCCCCAAATTCCTAGAACTGGATCCTCAGCATCAGATGTTGTTTAGAATCATAAACAGAACATAAAGAGATTCCAAATACAACGCAGCCATTCACACACATATCCACACGTAAACATCAACGGATCCTCTTGTACAAAGACACACATGGCTAGTAATCATATCTAAAGCTTACCAGAAATAGGCACAAGGACATTATTATTGGAGACCAACTGTTTATCCAGTTGGTCAACTTGCTTAGTTCACTAACATTTACATCACACGAGATATCCACACAGATTAGTCATACAATTCAAATGACCGTAAATTCATTGTTCTTTGTTTAATGGCATTTCAAATTTCGTGGGTCATTTAATACAAAACCCATACTGGTATATGAACAATTGTTGTACCATTTAAACCATAGCTGAGGAAATAAGGGGTTAATACATCCCTACCATATATTCCCAAAGGTTATTAGTCCGGAAGTGAATGTAATAGCGTGACTGCAGTTCGAACTCACTTCCTACGAGGTCACAATCAAGCACGTTAGCCATTAGGCAACGGTGACCATACTTGGAGATTGGTTGTTGTTGAGGCTTCATGGCATATCAACTTTTGTAGGTTATTTACGGCCAAATCCATTTTTATGAAAATAGTTCTATTTCAAACAATTCAATTAGCAGTTTAAGTAAAAGTACAGTCTAATTGTGAAAAACATATCTATTTCAAGCTATTCAGTTTAGTCAAGCAGTTCCAATTCAGCTAATTCAGTTTAGTATGAGTACAGATTTTCTTTCATCATCATCATCATATCGTGCTCGTAGCACGGATATCCCTGACCCTCTCTCGCCACTCCTCCCTATCGTTCATCGCCCTAGGTAGGTCTTCAGGACAACATCCTGTATCCTCACATAGCTGCTGAATGTACGTTCGAGCTGGTCGCCCTGCTTTTGCGCGGCCATGTGTGGGGATCCATAAGAGTACATCTCTTATGAGTTCATCTCTGCTTCTCCAGCAGTGTCCTGCATGTCTGGTTCGTCTAACTTGAATAGTTTTCGTGATAGGGGGCAAGTGGCCGTACAGTTGGTGTCTTGTGGGGTGTTGCTGCCAGGACTTGTTCAGGATTGCACGCAGCATTCTTGTGTAATTGCCATCTAGTTTCTTTTCCAGCCGTTTTGTTAGCGTCCATGTTGTGCATCCATATAGCAGTATCGATGTGACCGCTGCCTGGAAGAAGCTGCGTTTCATTTTATCGGTTAGGTCTGATTTCCATATAATCGATAGCCTATTGATAGCTGTCCATGCTTTCGTTAACCTCGTTTCGATGTCTTTTTCGGTTGATTTGACGCTGCTTCCTAGGTACGTGAATTTGTCTACTAGTTTAAGTGGGGTTCCTTCTAGAGTGGAGATGTCCCCCGTTTGGTTATAGCACATATATTCCGTTTTGTGTGCATTAAAATAGAGGCCTATGCTTGCTGCTGCTCGTTCCAAACTATGCAGAAGAGTTTCGGCTTGGTCAGGTGTATTTGCCAGAATCGCTATGTCATCGGCGTAGTCGGCGTCGGTAATTGTTGTTGCGGGGTATCTTCTGCTTCTTTTCTTCGTCAGTTCGAAGCCATTCTCTTTGATTTTGTCAATCGATGTTCTAAGTACGTAGTCTAGACAAATGATAAAGAGGTACGGGGCCAGCGTGTCCCCTTGTAGTACTCCTGCTACAATGTCGAAGTATTCTGTGTCTCCATCCGGTGATCGTACTTTTACTTTAGTGTTTCTATAGAGAATCGTTATTGCCGCTACGGTTTCTTTAGGTATGCCGTACGCTAGTAGGATATGTTCCATCTCTCCTCTGTGAATGGAGTCGAAAGCCTTGGTAAAGTCGACAAATATTAATGTCGCTTGTAGGTTCTTTGCCCGTACACCTTCAAGGATTCTGCGGATGGTTAATGTTTGTGAGGTCGTGGATCTATTTCTTCGGAAGCCATTTTGGTTTTTTCTAAGTATGTTGTCGATTTTGGGTTCTATTCGGTTTCGTAGTAGGGCATTGTAGATTTTGGCAGCTATGGATGTAAGTGTTATGCCTCGGTAGTTTTTGGCTAATCCGAGGTCTCCCTTTTTAGGGAAGGGGAGTATGCATCCCTTCATCCATCTATCTATCGGATTTTGATTGTATACTGCGTTGCAGTGTCGGAGCAGTATGTCGTCGAATTGTCTGCTCTTCCATACTTCCGGGGGAATTTCGTCCAGCCCTGCAGCTTTCCTATTTTTAATTTTTCTGAGAACCGAGTCGAGTTCTTCTTGTGTGAACGGTCCTAGTTTAATGTCTAATTGTTTGCTAATTATTCTGGTGATTGGTTCATGCGTTATTTTTGGTGGGTTTCCAAGTAAGTTTTCGAAGTGTTGTTTCCACAGTTTTAGTCTTTCTTGTTGGTTTGCTGCTTTAAGTTTTGCTTTGGCTGTGTTCTTTCTTCTGCTCACTTCGTTTATTGTTTGCCAGGCTATTCTAGATTGTCTATCTTTCACCGAGTCTCTAATCTTATCTATCTGATTTTGAATGTAAGATTTTCTTTACACACAGTTAAATGTTAAAACAGTTCTATATTAAACAATTCAGTTTAGTGTAAGTACAGTTTCAATGCCTAAAAACAGTTCCATTCAAATAATTCAGTTTAACATAAGCACGCAGTTTAAATCTACGTACGGTTTAATTGTCCAAAGCAATTCTATTTCAAGCTATTCAGTTTTGCCGAACAATTCAATTTATCATAAGTATGCCCTTAGTTCTATTTAACCCATAGATATGGCCCTATCAGGTGCTACTATACTAGGCCAGAGTGGACCTGGGAGCAATGGCAATGAAGGGTTGCACCGCATTCCCCAAAGCCCCATCATCACGGGAACCTCACCTTCAGATCGTTTAGTGTCATATACCAGGACACTCCTTGGTGGGTGTCCGTGTGTGTGTTATTTGCGCAGAGGTGCAGTCGGTGTATTCTACAGCCCCAGCCGAATAGGCAAAGACACAGAGTTAAATGTCAAAACAGTTTTATTTCAGATAATTCAGTTTAGCTAAGTACACAGTGTAGTGGTCAAAACAGTTCTATTTAGAGCAATTCAGTTTATCATAAGTACGCAGTTTAAATGTCAAAACTGTTCTATTCTAAACAAATGAGTTTAGCATTAATACGCAGTTTAAATAGAAAAAGCAGTATAGTGAAGGGAGCCCGCTTTAGTTCTATTTCCCCCATAGACAGGACCCCTAACAGGTTCTACCACTCCGGGACAGAGTGGACCTGAGAACGATGGCAATAAAGCGGTACTCCGCATTCCCCAAAGCTCCAACATTACTGGAACCTCACCATCAGATTGTTTAGTGCCATATCCGGGACACTCGTTGGTGGGGAGTCTTAATCCTCACCAGAGAAGCAGTCGGTATATTCTACAGTCCCATGCGACTGGGCAACATACTTGGAGTGGTATATGGGTATTGTTAACGAAGAAAATGGATACATCAAGCTAATTTCAAATCCAGAACGAAATAGTTTCCTGCTAATGTCCTAATTAGAATAGACTATGTTTTATTAGCCTTGTTACGGCAACCAATCTCGGAGAAGGAGAACTTTAAATTCAAACCAGCTGTAATGGGCTTTGAAAATATTACCTTATGTTGCATTCTGCTTGTGGCGAGGGTTTCGGAAACACGACTAAAGATCTTTTGAAAGCAACTATATATATATATATATATATATATATAGAGAGAGAGAGAGAGAGAGAGTCCCGTGAAATAATTTTCCCGATTTAAGATTGCTGCGACACGTGCATTAGTTTGGTTGGTGGCTGGAGATTTTGTTTTCAAGCAGGAGCAGCCATACCACTTCAGATGATTCATGGTGAGGAATTGAGAAGATGTTATGCTTGTACTCGGCAAGGGCTTTTCTGGAAAAGTTCTGAGGTAAATCTTTCCAAGGTGCCTCGTATATAAATGGGTGATATCCCATGATCATCTTGCTATGTGATCATTTCCGCTAGGTATTTAAGAAAGCTCTCAATTTCTAATCATTAGGCATCGATAGTTGGTGAATTGAAACTCTTGTAATCATCATGAAATCCAAACAATTACCAAATTCCATAGCATAAAGAGCGTTAAAGAACATCAGGTTGAAAGTTTATGGATGTATAGCTCGAGTGAACTGGTATTTGTACTGATGTACACAAAGTAACGACAATCATGGTGTTTGTATTGTTTCGGAAAACGAAGTATAAAATCATATTTTGTTTTGAATGAACAAACTTCGAATTGTTTGCTAGAACTAGGCAGATTGACGAATTAGATAAACAGTTGGTCCCCAATACTATTGTCCTTGTGCCTATCTCTGGTAAGCTTTAGATAGGAATACTAGCCAGGTGTGTCTTTGTACAAGAGGATCCGTTTATGTTTACGTGTGGATATGTGTGTGAATGGCTGCGTTGTATTTGGAATCTCTTTATGTTCTGTTTATGATTTTAATTTAGATATGATGCTGAGGATCCAGTTCTAGGAATTCGGGGAATGTGAAGTCCTCTTTTATTACAAGTATTCCTAGGTCTACTGTGATTTGCTTGAGAAACAGAGACGAACTCATGATCAACGTTCTTCAGGGGACTTCTACGTACCAATGTTGCCGGTCCATTAAAGATTTACAAATATCAACTATATGTGAAGATAGGATAAAATATAGACGATCTACCAAGAGAGATGGATGATTGAGAAGGAGGAGTAGATTGATTCCAGTGAATTTTTGCTATCAGCACAACTTGATAATGATGACTTTCAGCTTTGCTTGACTAATGTTATTTACTTTATTGTTGCTTGTTTTATCTTCGTTTCAAGTTGACCAGCCCATAGACAAAATGATAGAGTGTTCGCCAATGTTCCGAGAGACCGGGGTTTAGTCCCAGGTTGAGCCATTCCAAAGACTCTAATAATGGTAATCGATGCCTCTTTGCTTAACTCCAAGGATTATAAGGTGCAGATCAGGGGTAAGTTGAGCAATCAAGAGAAAGGAGTAGTGCCCTCCCTATACCTCGGTATAGTAGCTCATGAAAAAGAGCCTTCGGGTTGCCCTCGACAATGGTCGGCCAACTTACTTAAGTTGATATATTTACTGCGTAAGCTTAAAATATAAACGATGCTTCCGATGAAACTTTAATTGGTATTTCAAATCTCTGTAATTCGTCTTACACCCAGGTGGACGAAGTGGTAGTATCTGTTAGAATGATACCTATGAGTCAAATAGATATATTTAAAACATCCGAATTCAATAAAACAATACGTAAAATAATCACAACCTCTAAAGAAGAAATAACACAAAAAGTTTACTTATAATGAACACAATTCCCTAACCAGTTCGTATAAAGTAACCATCGACGTAATGACCTGCCGTCACAATCAATTAAACCATCAGTCAACCACTTTATTTCCTCCCAATTCCGTAGCGTCGCTGTTAACATGTGTTCAGTAAAGTAAAGTTGGCGACCTCAGTCGAGGATGACCCGAGGGCTCCCTTTTCGATTGCTACTACACCAGGGTGTAGGAAAGGGCGCTTTTCCTTTCACTTGATAGATCCATTTTACCCTTGATCTGTATCTTATAATGCTGAGTGTTAAGCAAGGTGGCATCAAGTACCATTTTTTGCGTCTTTGGTATGACTCGATCTGATATTGAACCCCGGTCTCCCAGACCCTTGGCGAACACACTACTGATTAGGACAAGCGATTTTTTTCTGAAATTGATTCTTTGGAAATCTCTTTAGGATACCTGCCTTATCACGATAATTAGCACGTTTGTTTTCAACTGGTCAATTCACTGTTGTAGAGAGATAGAAGCTCACTGAGAGCCGCATTATTTTGGTTTTGTACTCGGTCAGTTAGAACAGATACTTCTTCCATACATCGACATTTTACAAACCCATCGAGTTTTCAATAATTTCACTAATTCTATTTCCTTGTGCCAGATTCATTAAACTTTGAAAAATTGGTATTATTCATTAATCTGAAAAAGTAAGGAAAAATGCATTCAATAAGCAACCCGTCGATTTTTTTTAATGCCAATATTTGCACATCGTAGTATATATATATATATATATATATATGTGTGTGTGTGTGTGTGTGTGTGTGTGTGTGTGTCATAAAATTGCGCGAAACGACTGACAAGAAAACCTAAAATGTCTACATTTATACATAGCATGACATAACGGCTCTTGGATAATAGATATCCACTCGCACTCGCTCACCCACCAAACGCGTGATAAAGTACACTAATGTAAGATGACTGTGGATGCCGGGAGCTGTTGAGATGATATCAGTGCAAAATGCTGAACGTCTTCAAAGCGTGAAGATAATTACAAGAACCATTTCTTTCCACACAAAATACCATAAACACAGAGCTGAAAGGAACGAGAGATGAGTTTCCGAAGCCAGGAAAAAAAATCTTTGATTTTTCTATGCAGACACTTTTAAAAAGCAGCGTACATGCGCAAACTAACACACACACACACACACACACACACACACACACACACACACTGAAGTAAAAGTATACGCACACACACACACCCATACAAATAATCATATATATTTTCACATATAAATGAATATGTTCGTATATGCTGGAATGCGTTTGAATATGTATATAAACAAAGAGAAACGCAAGCACATACAAACGCACACAAACAAACTCACATACATACATGCGAACATACTTACATGTATATATATATATATATATATATATATATTATTGGTTAAAAGTACATAAGTATAAATTTGCCCCAACTATA
Source organism: Sepioteuthis lessoniana (assembly GCA_963585895.1). Taxonomy (NCBI): domain Eukaryota; kingdom Metazoa; phylum Mollusca; class Cephalopoda; order Myopsida; family Loliginidae; genus Sepioteuthis; species Sepioteuthis lessoniana. The sequence goes on along the minus strand of OY757916.1, from coordinate 100,044,338 downwards.
TATATATATATATATATATGGAGAGGGGAACTCGCGTGAGTTCGCTTTTTCTTTTTCTTTTTTCCTAAATGCGGCAAAACACTTGAAGTTGTGTGATAAGAAAAATGATAGGGCGGATAAAAAAGCATTGTAATCAGAATATCAAAAAAATCCTCTGTTGTCGTGTCTGTGGTTTTAGTATCCAATGGGGTATATCCATTTTTGCAAAACATATTTATCAATTCACAGGCAAGATTCGTTGGTTTGAATATAGTTTTATGTTTTATATACAAGTTGTCAGCAAAACATTTGGTAAATCTGAACAGCGTACGATTACGAACATAATACACAGATTTTCATTGTAACCTTTGTGATCTGTACTCTTCTTTGTATGTTCCCTGTAAAGCTGCTCCAGAAGGCTATAACCAAGGAGACAATAGAAATTAGTCATTAACTTATGTTTTCCTCCAATAAAATCCTCGAATGCTTTTATAGAACCCCGTAGATAATTTAGAGTCGGTTGATTTTCCATTTTTTCTTGTTTTATTCTTATCTTTTAAATCTTTTTTTTTGTGTGTGTGAGTTTATATTGCTTGACTCCAAATAGAAATATTGTTGGCGACTATGATATTTACCCAACCCCTCCGTTCGGGTAGGATATGACACAAGGTCAATTTTTTAAGCGGATTTTAACAGGTTTGAATTCAGAGTTGTCCCTCTCCTTGACTAGTTGCCTCACCAAGGCTGAAGAACCTAGTCTGCCCTACTATTTACCCATAGCTGGAGGGAGAATAATTGGATTCATACCTTTCCCAAGGGTATTAGTGCTATGTTAAATGCAATCAGTCTCGTCCAGTATTTGAACTCGTGTCACTGTGTTCATTTCCTTCGACGATAACCATTACACCACGCGCACCTCCGTTGTTGGCGACTATAGTCGAGGGTGACCCGAAGGCTTCCTTTTCAATAGCTACTAAATCAAGGTGTAGGTGATAGCGCTACTCCATTCCCTGCATTGCTCCGCTTTACCCTTAACCCTTACCTTATAATGCTGAATGTTAAGCAAGGGAGCATCAAGTACTATTTTTTTGTCATTGGTCTGACTCAACCTGGGATTGAAGCCCGATCTCCCGGACCGTTGGGGAACACTACTCATTAGGTCAATAACCCAGTAACTCCAAATACTAATGGTTTAATATTTTTTAAACTAACACAAAAATCTCGCTTTAAATATAATCGAATATTATCTGTCAAATGGCATTACAAAGTGCTCAAATCATTCAAAACATCAGCCCAAGAATTTGAGATAATTTAACTCTACAAATCTTTAACTTAAGATATCTTATTTTCTGAGAATGTTGAAAGAGTAATTGACATATTAAGCTATTCATTTTGTTCATAGAATCCCAGGGACATCCCTTTATCTTGTCTTTGTGGCTTTGTCTTCGAGATTCACAAAACACTACATAAGCCTTACTTAGACTGGTAAACATACTTCAGTTTCCTTATTGCATTTGTTGTTCTTAAGTAGTTGCCCATGTTACTATTTTACATGTACATCACAACTTAACTAAATGACGCTAAGATCATAAAAGCTATGGAGAGCTTAGATTTTACAGATCTAACGTCAGGGTAGGGTTTACCTAGTTGTGTGTTCCTGGGCAGAATTTGAAGTCTAATGTGGTCCAAAACTTATTGTGTCGAGATCCGAAAGATTTTGAACATATTATACAATAAAATATCGGATTTACAATTGAAACAAGGTTATTATCTAGCATGCTTCACTACAGATTAGTTTCAGTGGGTTCTATGATAACTGTAGATTCTATGCCAATGACCTAAAATGCCAAGTATTGCACCTCGAGTAAGGATCGAACTTGCGAATTGGGCCGAATGACTAGCTGTTAAATAACAGATCGGTAAGAACTATTTTTCACTTGTAGTGTTGCATTCAAATTAAGTATTGAATGGAAAAATTCACTCAGTTCAACCAGCATGATAGACAATGGTTGAAATCGAGGTTAATCTGAGGCTATGGTTGTCATTAGAATGTTTCAGTCACAAAACCTAAACGGTTTTAACGATAGAAACAGGTTGAGAACAAACATAGCAACATGAAGGAGTCATTAGAGCAACCGAGGCGACTAGACAACTGACTGGAGAAGAGATAAACAGAAAAGAGGTGAGGAGATGGGATCTGAAGAGTTATATGAATCTAACATAAAACGGAAGATAGTAGTGAAAGGCCAGAATAATATAGAACGTTCGAGAAAGGGCTGTGTGATATAGCTGATTAGCAGTTATACCTCGATGAGTTTCCCTGATAGATACATATATTTAATATGCTAGGTAAAACGATGTTGCCCTGAGTGAGATATTCTTGTTGGTTACATAAGCAATTATATTTTTAAGCTTCTAGAAAACTGTATAGTTTTCTCTCTGTATCTCAGTTCGTTAATTCATTCTCATCTGAGCAAACGTGCCTTCACTTATTGATTTGTCTTGCGCCTCATAAGCGAATTCGAACATAAGCTAAACAGGATGCGTATACACCCGTCCAACATGCAAGCTTAATTAAATATTTGAATACGAAAATATTTGAATTATGAAAATTGTTTCTTTTTCGGTTTTTTTTCACTATTCTTTCAATAAACAAACTTTCGAAATAATTTTATTTCATAACATTAGGAATGGCAGCCTTAAATAATTTAATCAACTGAAGGTAAATATATTGAGTGTAAAATGTATGTGTGGCCTCTCCTGCTGTTACAATTTTGTAATTTAAAAAAAAGCGAAAAGCCATCTATTCTATGTAAGGATAAACTGGCCGTTACTTTACAAATGGTTACGTTTGTATTGCGAGGAGTGTGATGACTAAATTCAGATTAGACAGCCCATTCGACTGGGGCTTCTGACGGATAAGACGCCCCTCCCAACAAGTGTCCTAGATTTGATACTAAACAGTCAGATGGTGAGGCATCAGTAATGCTGGAGCTTTGGAGAATGCAGCGTACTCCTTTACTGGCATAGCTCTTAGTGGTAGTAACTGAAAGGGGCCTATCTATGGGTCAACTAGAACTTTTTCACATTTAAACTGAGTGCAAACAAATAACCTATGCTAAATTGAATTGTCTGAAAAAGAATTTTGATCATTTTAATGTCTGTAAGCAAATAATTGATGTGTGATTGAATTGTTAATGATACATTGAAATACTTGGAACTATTTAACTCTGTGCATATGAATTATGGTTTGGTTTCTTTGTTTAATGGCATATAAACCTTTGTAGGTTATTTAATGCCAAAGCCATTCTCCAAGAAGAACAGTAGTGGTACTATTTAACCAATAGTTGGGAGGATAAGGGGGTTCATACCTTTCCCGAGGGTATTTGCCCGAAAGTGAACGTAATAGCATTACTGGAGTACGAACTCGCGTACTACGATTCCGCAGTCCATCGCTTTAACCATTACACCACGAGGACACCCCCTTCATATGAATGAGTTATGTAGAATAGAATTATCCGAGTTAAATAGAAATACTTGAAAATCTTTAACTGTGAGCCAAAATTGAATTATTGGTATTACATAACAATACTTGAAACAATTTGACTATGTGAAAATGAATAAATTGTTGAATCGAATAATTACTGTTGAATAGCAATACTTGTAACCACTTCATAGTCAGCAAACTAATGATTTGATCGAACTGAACAATTAGTGTTCGATTGCAATAAGTAAAAACATTTAACTTTGTATTGGCAATAGCAATAATCGAATGCAAACATATTTGTTCTGATTCATTTAAAAATGAAAGTATCAACAAACTTTTAATACAAAAATCATATATGTATCACCATTTAAATGTATGCAAAGAAATTATTGTTTCATAGCAATACTTGAAACCATTTAATCGTGCACAAAATTATGAGCTCAAGATCTTTTAAAAATGTATAAACAAAATGAGTTTAAAAATCGTATATTTTTAATATATTTAAAAAAAAACACAGCATTTGACATTTAATTACCAACAACTGTCGAAATGCCATTAAACCCAACTAAACCCATCAGACTTAGACTATCCCATTACCTATTTTTGCCGTGGAGGAATACTTATGGAGCGTATCTTGAACAGTAACAGGCTGACTAAGCCTTCTCCAGGTCCTGTCTGAATTTATTTCCTTCTCCTAGACAGGTAGTCATACCACGATTCCATTTCGTCCAACCATTTATCCTTAGCTGAAAGGAGAGTAGTAGGATTCTAATTTCCCCTGTGTTGTAATATGCAAACAGCCTCGTTCAGGGTTTGAAGTGGAATAGCCGAATCCATTTACTATGACGATAACTCTTTCAACATGAGCATCCCCATGAATAGAGGGTTGGGAATATGAAAATATCACTGTAATAATGAGTGGGGAGTAATTAAACTCTCAAATGATCGATGAAATGATATCAATTAGGAGTCTTTAAAACTTTCAAAAAAATAGAAAACGACCTTCAACAGTGTATACAATCATAAAAGTAAAAAGCTGGCGACCGTGGTCGATCAGAAGGCTCCCTTTTTAATAGCTACTACACCGAGGTGTAGAAGACGGCGCTACTCCTTTCAGTGTATTGCTACACTTTATCCATACCTTATATTTCTGAGTGCTAAGCAAGCAGGAATCAAGTACCATTTTTAATGTCTTTGGTATGACGCGAACTGGGATTGAACCCAGGTCTCCCAGACGATTAGCAAACACTCTACTCACTGGGCCAATGAGCCGGTATCTAAAATATATCAATTATTGTTCGTATGTGTAGTGTAGACACAAAAAAAAACTGCTATATCGATGGTAGTTAATCGTCGAATGCAGGAAGGAGAAACTCAAAACACACAACTATCTTGAAGTGTTAGTACCTCTGTTGCAATATTCTTTTCATTCTCTCTCTGAGAACGTGGAATTAAATTGAAATTTGTGACGGACACAGGATGAAATTGTTTCCTTTTTATTCAAGATAGAAATTAATTCTTCCTGTGTCATTGAATCGTTTCTTGTTCTCAGTACATGTGCACGGTTGTCTTCTGGTACCCCAGCAAGCAACAGGGACGGATAATAGGAAATAATGCGTCTTATATTGGGGCTGACTGAACATGCTTTCATCATATCCGCCTTGCGTGGGTGACATTGTCTGATCAGTCCTAGCTTCCACAAAGTTAACCGATTGTTGGTGAGATTGGTTGACGGGGTTGACTGCTTATTTTTATGTCGGCGGAGTTAAATCAAGTTGGACGAACCAGACATGCAGGACACTGCTGGAGAAGCAGGGACGAACTCATAAGTGATGTACTCTTATGGACCCCCACACATGGCCGTGCAAAAGCAGGACGACCAGCACGAACATACATTCAGCAACTATGTGAGGATACAGGATGTTGTCCTGATCACCTGCCGGAGGCGATGAACGATAGGGAAAAGTGGCGAGAGAGGGCCAGGAATATCCGTGCTACCAGCACGACATGATGATGATGATGATATCTTCAAGCCCATTGAACGAGATGTCAAACTTTATCCACTTGTTCATCCCTTCTTTAGTTTTTTTTAATGATTTATCTCTTCTCACCATTGTAGTATTCGAATAAAATGTTACGTAAAAGATAACAAATATCTTTACAATAAATGAAATTAAGTACAATCCAATGCAGTCAAAAGATAACGATCTCGTTTCAAGAATTCCTCTCTCTGAAACATAGTAACTTTGAATTTATCCTATTTACAAACCCCTCCGCTCGGGTAGGATATGACACAAGGTCAATTTTTAAGCGGAGTTTAACAGGTTTTAATTCAGAGTTTTCCTTCTCCTAGACTAGTTGCCTCACCAAGGCTGAAGAACCTAGTCTGTCCTACTATTTACCCATAGCTGGAGGGAGAATAATTGGATTCATACCTTTCCCAAGGGTATTAGTGCTATGGGATATGCAATCAGTCTCGTCCAGGATTTGAACACGTGTCGCCGTGTTCATTTCCTACGACGATAACAATTATACCACGGGCACCTTCATTAACTTTGAATTTATTGATGAATTTAAACATACATTTTGGCATTAAAATGATTTTACTTAGTTTGACGTGGAGGGGTCCCCCTTGTATAAGGTAGATTGTGGTCTCGAAGTAAGTGAGTTTGAATTCTAATCAGGTATTTGCGTTTACTTTCGGACTAATACCCTTCGGAGGGTTATGAATTCTCCTATCTCCCCAGTTATAGGTTAAAGAGTATCCTTTCTTTTCGCCAACAAAAATGGTCTTGCCTTTGAATAACCACCGAAGTTTGATATGCCATTAAACAAAGATACCTATCCACCTAACTTAGTTTGACAGATACAATAAATTATGATGATATTATGTTACAAGGAAACTATGTTAAAAAAGAAAAGGAATTATCATGACTCAACTGTAACCGTTTGAAACCATGTGGAAAACATTGATTTTATTGCTTCAAGTAATTTGGAGTTAGCATAAGCGACTCTAGTATCAAACACAATACGATTTATATCCCTTAGGTCGTAATATCATGACATTTTCACATAACACATACACACACACACACACACACACACACATATATATATATATATATATATTAATAACGAAGTCTGCAATATTCATAAATTAACCGGCACACATGCGCTCGTGGGGTTATCGATATCGTTGTTGTAAATGGACACGGTGATCAGAGTTCAAGTCCAGGACTTTGGGAAAGGTATGCACCCAATTATTCTCCCTTCAACTATAAGCAAAAAGTATAGCAGACTGGGATGTTTAGCCTTTACATAGCAACTAGTTTAAGAGAAGGAAAAATTTTAATTCATATCTGTGAAACACAGCTTAAATGTAAATACATTTTTTATATATAAAGAACGTTCAGTTTCGCTGATATACTATATGTAAATCTAAGTTAGGATAGCTTAACTTTTGGTTTGATAATCCACTAGGCAAATCATTGACAAGCGCCGTTGTCTCCGTGTCTGCGATGTCCTAAGTTAGATCACTCTCTTACTCTCTCAGTGTCTCTCTCTCTCTCTATCTCTCTCTCTCTCTATATATATATATATATATATATATTCCATAGACATTAGAGACGAAGTTGCAGTGTGAGCGAAAGCCTTCTGTCTTCCAGTTGTACATTGCTCAGTTACTCGCCCACTGACTCCATCTTGAATAATATCACCAGCAGCTAAAGTCTTTTGCAATCAGCTCCCAGTTGCGTGAACCAACACTTTCTGTGGTAAATACAGATGACCTTGAATTATAATAAGGGGTGGCCTGCTGGGCTGTGATGCTGAGGGTCTGTTGTGAGAAACGAAGCCGAACGCATTCCAGGTGGTGTTCTTGTTTAGATTAATTAGTTTAGCATTACCTGGCATAAATCTGAGTTCAGAAGAAATAAACCTTCTACATCACGATTTCTGGGGTTCAAGGTTGGCGACACCTTTTCCCATAGTTTCTACGTCAATCTGGCATATTTGGCAATTAACACTTCGATATCCCAGTCACTTCATTAGTGATGACTGGTGATGACTTAGTCCAAGTAACTATATATATATATATATATATATATATATATATATATATATATATATATATAATTCTTCCTCAAGCCGCACTGATGGCACGCAATTCGTTGACTATCTCTTGCAATCCGTCCCTATCAGCCCGTGGTGAAATGGTTAAAGCGCTTGACTGCGGAATATTAGTACACGAGTTCGAACTCTAGTCGTGCTATTACGTTCACATTCGGACAAATGGTATAGACCCCCTTATCCTCCCATCTATGGCTGAAATACTACCACTACTCTCCTTCAAAAAACGGATGTATTTGGCAATAAATAACCCCAGAATGTTGATATGCCATTAAATAACAAACAAACAAACAAACATCTATTGCTTTTGGAAGGTCTTCCAGACTGCATTCATTGTCGGCAAAAAAAAAAAAAAAAAAAAAAATGAGACAAATAAGTCTTTAATAGTAGGCCAACATTTATGAATCCATATTGAGATTCCACAGGAGAAATTATTTTATGAGTTCAGCATTACTTCTATGGCAATAGCTAGCAATCACTAACTCATCTTACCTACATGCTTTGTAAAATGGGTGGCAACTGGTTGCACAGCTGGTATTTTTTTGCGAGATGGGAGCTGTTGATTCCGGGAATTATTCAAAAAGCATGTAGCCTTGTTGCACTGTTCCAATGTAGTTTTCTCCATTCGTCAGAATTAAAGCGGTACATCCAAGTTATTGATAAAAATTCAGCGAGATGTTGTTTCAGTTTATCAAAGAGAATATATTTCTAGGGCTTTCGCTATTGAAATGTTGACATCTCGTTCAGTCGATGAGATATGCCGAGGTATGCGAACTAGTCTTCTAATTTCAGAGGCTTGCCCCTTGAAATAGAGATGCCTCCTTCTGGCTGATATATATATATATATATATATATATATATATATATATATATATGTGTGTGTGTGTGTGTGTGTGTGTGTGTGTGTGTGTGTGTCTGTCTGTCTGCCTGTGGGAATGTGCGTGTCTGTATGTGTATGAGAGAGAGAGAAAGAGATAAAAATAAGTGGAGAAGTGCCACTTTCCTCTTATTTTCATCATCTTGTAAGATTCCCCAAAATCTACTATTTCTTCATATATATATATATATATATATATATATATATATATATATATATATATATATATATATATATATGGTGGGGAGGCCTTTATAGAAATACGTAGCTGCTAAAAGCACCGTATTTCCAAAAGAAAAGAAAAACAGAAATTACCTTAAATCAACTAGTTATAGGATTTTAATTCAAAACACATTTTTACTCGTAATTCAGGAGAGAACATTTTTTTTTGTAACGGGTCAACCCTAATTCAAATATCTAAGTCGTTTGTTTTAGTAAAGTCGCTGACTTTCACACTTTTAAACGATAATTTTATCGAGAAATACGTTGGAAATTGGGACAGTATTCTTTTTTAATAGTTTGAAAAAGGATACAATATTTCTATTCTTGGTATTTTTAAAAACGTTTCTTTATCTTACGGAATATGGTTTTACATGTTCATCTAAATCATTCTTTAAATATCTCTGAAAGGGTAAACAGTGGGTTAAATTCTTTTTACAGCTTTGTAATTTGGTTAT
>OY757916.1:99857690-100030190 GCA_963585895.1 Sepioteuthis lessoniana | reverse complement strand
TTTCTTTCAAGAGAATGTCAGAGCGAAGTTTGTGCGTTTGCTTAGCTCGTTCTCGCTGTATGTTCTTGAAGGTTGTGCTGGATCAATAGGTTGATTAGTTTTACGGGTTCAAGTTAAAATTCGTTAACACCTCAGTTTAGACATCCTTCGAACAGAAAATTTAATAAACTCGTATCGAGGTAAATACTTTAAGAAGATTATCGTTTCTAAGATCAACTGCTATCAGTGGATTATATTAGCTATCAATTGGTATAAGCAACGATATAAAGATTACAAGGCAACCAATCCTACCAAACAAGCCGTGGAATTATATAAAAGTATTGGCGATGCGATAAAGAACAGTGCACTTATTTTGCCAGACGTTCTCCCGCAACCGTCTCAAAATTTAAATATATATATTTACCAACCCCTCCGTACGTGTTAAAGATGGTAAAAGGTCATTTTAAGTTGGGTTTAAAAGATTAGATTTTAAGTTTTCCTTCTTGACTAGTTGCTATACAAAATAAAGAGCCTATTATTCCCCTATAGATGTTTAGATAATAGTCAATGCATAGCCTTTCAAGGGTATTAGAGCAATATGAAATGAAAAAAGCCACATCCTGTATTTGAACTGTTGTTGCTGGGTTCATTTTCTGAAGACAATAGCCATTAAACTATGAGCGATATCTCAAATAAATGAATATAAGATTTCTCTTACATATGGAGTTCTCTACTTATTAGATGCCATGAGATAAACCTTTGTAAATCCAAGTGAAGTCAAGATATCATTAATATCTTCATTGTTTTACTATATGTTATAATTCTATCAGGTCTAACTTTAAAGTAACTCGTATTACAAACTATATAATCACAAAAGGTATCCTTATTAATCGAACATCTACACCAGTATGACTTTATATCTCTAGTTAGTATCAATTGTCTGCAAGCTTCGTCGATACTCTGGTCAGATCCTATCTATGTGATGCCAGCTTCAGTATTGCAATATTTTATGTTTGTGGTAAATATTTCGACTACAAAAGCTATGGCTAATATACTCCAACAGTATAATAAAAAAAAGTACGTATTACTTCATCGGCATATAACAAGATAGCTTAGACGTATCTTTTGTTTAGAGACAAATGATTGCTCTCATCAGATTTCTTAATCAACCGAATCATTTAAATAAAAAAGAATCAGAGCTTGTATGTAAATGCAAACATGAAAATAACTTTCTACCACACTATTAATCTTCCATTATGACTCTAAAGATTAGAGGCTGTGTCCTCGTGGTGTAATGGTTAAAGCGCCAGATTGAAGAATCGTAGTCAGCGAGTTAGAACTCTAGTCGGCTATTACGTTCACTTTCAGGCAAATACTCTTGGGAAAGGTATGAACCCTCATATCCTCTCAGCTATGGGTCAAATAGTACCACAACTGTTTTTCTAGAAGGATGGATATGGTATTGAATAAACTAAGAAGGTTGATATGCCATTAAAACGAAGAAACCAAACCAATTAGAGGATTATTAACGTTTATTTAAAAGTAGAAAATAACCAAAGTATCCTCAAGTCTCCAGGACTCTTCTCAGTATTCTGGCCTTCTTCAATAATGCTGTTGTTTGGATGGTCTCCACTCGTCTGCCAACTTCCAAATCCTCCAGGCCCCTTAATAATCCTTCAGTCACTGTGCCAAAAGCACCAGTCTCAATTGGTACAATCGTCACTTTCATGTTCCTTAGTTTTTTTCAATTTTCTAGCAAGGTAGACTAGGACTTTTGTTATTTTGTTAATGTCTATATCTTCCCTTTTTTGATCCAACCCCTACAATTACTGGAACGTTGGCAGTTTTAATGTCACACATTTCTTCAATTTTTATTTCCTGGTTTTCTTATTTACTTACTTTATTATAGAATGTGACTTGAATGTTATCATTTACTGGCTGAGATATATTTTTAGCCAGAGGTTTTGTTATTATTTTTAACGAGGGAAAGTTTTGTTATTGTTAGCGAGGAAGGTGGTGTAACGTGCGTGTGTGTGTTTAGTTACTTTCTCGCTAAGTTTTAAAAGTAAATAAAGGAGAAGGTTCAAGATGTACGAAGTCGAAATGTTTTTAGGAATAGTTTTTATTTGCAGCATGGAAAACGTAGTTTGTGTTTGTGCTGCAAGTCTCGTAGTGAGTAAGGAGACGAAATGGAGTCATGAGAAAGTTGAGAAAGGCAGCGCGTATCGTCGGACGTGCGAGGGATTGTATTCGCTGTAGTTTAGGGAAAGCCATGTTGCAGTTGGAGAAAATGAACTTTGGAGTCACCGTGAGTTTTGTGTGTCTGGTTGAGAGGCGAGCGTTGTCTCCATTAAAGTGGACCAGAGGTGAATTTAGAGCTAGGTGTTGAGAGCGGAATAAAGGCATCGCATCGACATAGCCAATTTTGGGGGTGACATAAAGTTGTTCCTGTGGTGGCGTATTGAATGTATCAAATTCATATTCAACTGAGATTCCTTAGTCTAAAATATATTAGCCGCAAGGAATTCATAAATTAGATAGGTTCCCTCGTGTGTCCATGCTGCTGCTGCTATTGAAGAGCCGCCAGTGAGACGTCTGCACTGGGCGGCGTTGTTCGGCCAAAGTGGGTGTGTTTGGCAGCTTACCCAGTTTCTGCTGCCCGGGAAAGAAGTCTGGATTGAATAGGATAGGTCATCCTGATTGGGTGAAATTATGCGTCGAATTAAATTGCGCGCCAAACCAAAATACCTTCTGGTACATATTCATTAGAAACACTGTTTTGCTTTTATATTCCTTAACCACAATATTTTATCTATCGCACTTGAATATTTACTCTGTTTGGATAGCAAAGTCCAAGGGGATAGTAGGTCCTTTCGATTGTGTTATTATATCTGATGGGTGTCTTTACCTTTTTTCATAATCTAACATTCCATTGTAATTACAAACTTTCCAACACATGTAATGACCAATTTTTTCGCGTCTTTATATTTTACCAGTGTTAGGATTGAGCAAGTTGAATCTAAATGCTTAACTGTTTCAGTTTTTTGTTTGCACAATCTAGTTTGATCTGTTTTTATAACGTTTGCCAGATAATTTGTAGAAGGTAAACTCTGGTCCTGTACTACTATAATTAACCCGTCTATTTTCCTTTTCAGACCAGCACTTCACAGGGATCAATAATTCTTTACTATATCTTTATCAGCATTTCTCATTTTTCTAATTCTATATTATTGTAATAGCTATTTTACTTATTGTGAGTTTTTTTTTTTTTTTTTTTTTTACACTAGCACCAGCTCTGTTGTTCACTATTTGGCAGGTTCCATTTTTTTTGTTGATCATCACAAAGTCGTCTGACCGAGAAAAATGATCCGTTTGTATCTCAGAATTCCAAATTATTTGGTGTGCTTTATTTTACAGGACGGATTCTTGATGGTGCATATACCATTTGTTCGTATGGTCAAATTCAAACTTTTTGCTCAATTCCCAGTTGATCACCTTTCCCACCCAGTCGTGTCTAGTCTTATACTCTGCTGCATTTTTTTATCATGTGATTGATTGTTTCGTCTTTATCACCACATAATCTACCTTTGAAATCTTTTGCGTCTTATCTGTTCTGGCTTTGACATTATTGGTCCTTATGGCGTTGTTTTGTAATACTATAAGAAGAGTTTCATTTTCCCTCTCAAGCATTCCCTTTTCTTGGCCATGTCTAAGATTCCTCGTATAAGATTTCGTTTATTTGTTGTTTGAAATGTCCTTACAGTTGTTTTTCTTCCCATTTTTTGCTTTCTGTGTTATTTTTTTTATTTTTTGTTTGTTTTTTAGTTGATGTTTGTATTATCTCTATTGTCTTCCTCTGCATTTTTAATGTTGTCTTCGAGTTGTTGCGTCGATGCGTCAACGTTTTCTTGAATTCTAGCAAATCTTCTTCCTCCATTTTTTTTTTCTTTACACATAAAGTCTGTTATCGTCATCTTATGGATCGTCTGTAGTTTTCTTGTTCTCTGGTTGTGTTTATTGAAGATATTCCCTCGTCCGCTCAAGAATGATCCCAAGGGTCCCAACAAGAGTGACAGCACCAGTGTTTATCCCTTGGGTGAGATTTCTGCTATATAGTTTGGTTTCGAGTAGTTTTCTCGTTGTCCTTTTTTAATTTTCATTTGTGCATGTTTGATGGCGTCCGTTTACAGTATTCTCGATTTCTCGTAATTTTCCTTTTCTCAGACCGTTTTCTTTTTTAATCATTTGACAGTTCTATTCTTTCCGTCATTTGTCGTTTCCCGCTTCTTATTATTAGGATAGTACATTTTTCTACACTAAATTATATCCCTGTGTATTCTCACAGCTGGTATTATCTTTTTCATTTCGTTTTCATTTCTGGTAAAAAGTTTAATGTCCTCTATGTACATTAGGTGATTGATTTTTTCCTTCGATTTTGTAAGTTTGTATCCACGTGTGTATTTCCTAAGTATGTGATTGAGTGGTAGCATCACTATTACAAACAGTAATAGTTTTAGCGCATTTCACCCGAAGATACCTCTCAGGATTTTCACCCCAGCTAAACTTCCTGCTGTCAATTCCACTCAACAAGTTTCTATGATCTTCTCAATGAATTTTATGATTTCGTCGGATATTATACATTTTGAAAGAATGTATAATTCTGCTATATAGGACCATATAATGCCTTTTTGTTGTCAATCCACGCCGACTCTACATTTTTTATCCTGTTTTGGTCTCCCTCATGAATTGTTAATCAATATACAATGGCTTCCCTGTTACTCTGATCCTTTTATGGTATCTTTCCTGTTCTCGAAGAACAGTCCGCAGTTTAATAACGAGTAGTAAATCTCCATAATATATAACGTTAGTATTTTCCACATCATCGGTAGGCACATTTTGGCTGTATAACTGTTTAGGGCGATTACGTTTTTTTTTTTTTTTTTTTTTTTTTTTTTATCAGAGTGGTCTTTATAAATATAATACTAACAATAATAATAATCATCATCAGGTCGTGCCGCCAGCATTGATATCCCTGACCCTCTCTTGCCACTTCTCCCAATCGTTCATCGCCTCTGCCTGGTCTTCAGGACTACAACCCGTATCTTCACAAAGCTGCTGTATGTATGTTTGAGCTGGTCATCCTGCTTCTGCTCGGTCATATATGGGGGCCCATAGGAGTACATCACTTATGAATAACAATTATTATTCACTCATAAGAGATTTTCACATCAGCGTTAGCCGATGGTTTTTCCCTGGAGTCTGAATGATAGCAAGTCTCCTCAAGTCTCCAGGACTCTTCTTAGTATTCTGTTCTCCATAATGCTGTCGTTTGGATGGTCTCCACTCGTCCGCCAACTTCCTAGTCCTCTAGTCCCTTTAGTAATCCCTTTGTTATTATTATTATTATTATCATTATTATTATTATTATTATTATTGCTGCTGTGTTGTTGTACAATAAACGATGGTTACTTAATAAGAAAAAAAAATATCATGAGACGAAAACAAATAAAGAGATGCAAATTTTGAAATCTAATAAATACTAATAATAGATATCGACAGAATTATCAATTATCAATCTATGAAATAAATTTGTGAACGTAATTCTATTTATTCAACTTGTATCGCCATTAATAATCACTTTACATAAAGCCAAGGCGTGACGAAATGAAAATAAACAGTCTTAGAGAGTACTGTAGAATAATTACTATCAATGCTAAAGATGTTTTCAAAAATGTATATAAAATAGTTCATATTTGCTTAATTTCAATGAATGTAACTAGAAAAATAATAAGGACGTCTATATCTTATATTGAAGCCAAAAAGTATTAATACATCTCCTTTCTTGTGTATGACGTCATTATTTATCTGATGATGAGGCTCCATTCTTGAATTTGCGGTCATATTTAATACCTCTGTAACCATTATTCTCAAGTCTAGTCTGCCCTGGTGTAGTAGTTCCTGTAAAGATACCATCTATTGCTGAAAAAGAACTATTATACTTGGAACCATTCAACTGTGTGCAAAAAATGAGCTCAGTCTAATTTTAATATAATTTCCTCCAAAAACTATTAGCTTACAAATCGTATATATATATGTGTGTGTGTGTGTGAGTGAGAGAGAGACAGAGAGACAGAGACAGAGAGACAGAAGAATATGGCATTAAATAACTCACAAGAGTTGATATGCCATTGAACAAAACCGAACCAAACTATTATATATTTCTGATTGTCAGATCTCAGAGACTCATTATTGGTACTCGCTAAGGAGTTATAACCAAAAGTGTCATCCAATGAACGACATGGGGGTGTTCCTGTAGTGTAATGGTTAACGCGCTGAACTGCGAAATTGTAGTACGTGAGTTCAAATTCCAGTTGCACTATTACGTTCCCTTTCGGACAAATACCCTTAGGAAAGGTATGAATCCCTTGTCCTCCCAGATATGGGTTAAATAGTACCACTACTGTTCTTTCAAAAGGATGGATTTAACATCCAATACCTCGAGAATGTTGATATGCCATTAAACAAATGAACGACAAAATAAATTTTACAAAACATTTCATACTTTGTTCTAATTATTTTAATGCGATCACGGATGTCTTCATAATCTTTGCTTTGTTGATTTTGATTCAATATCGAATTCAAGGTATACAGCTGTCTTTTATGAGTAATCTGTGAATGGACCAAAACATTTTTGTGCATTTCACACTGACTCTGAAGCGTTCAAGATAACTTACACATATGCGTGCATGTTTGTATTTGCTTTTTTTAATAGAATATCAACTTTCATGGGTTATTTAATGCCTAAGCCATTCTTTGTAGAAGAACAGCAGTGGTATTATACAATCCATAACCAAGGGGTTTAGTGAGTTTATGTCTTTTCCATGGTTATTTGCCCGAAAATGAATCTGATAGCACAAATCGATTTGAAAATTGCTCATTACAACGTCCCAGTCTTTTATTTTAGCAATTACACCACGAAGACTGTTCCATGGTGTTGGGAAAACACACACACACACACCCACACACACACACTGATACTCGTGTATGCATATACATACACACGCACACACACAGACCCTATGTTGTGAACAAGTCTTTAACGAATAAATCAAGCAGAACTATAACTCTTTATATCCTCACTCGGTTCCATCCAAAGCCAAGTCGGCCAGTGGGGGGCTGTAGAATATGCCGAATCCACATCTGCAAAGGGGTAAGACCTACCTGCAACGAGTGTTCTGTATATAACGCTAAACAATCTAATAGCAAGGGTCAAGTTACCCTAGGGTTTGGGGGAATGCGGAGTATCCCTTTATTACCATTGCTCTCAGGTCCACTCTGACCCCGATTAGTAGAACCTGACTGGATCCTATCTCTGGGTAAAATAGAATTATTTGACAATTAAACAGTGTATTTATGCTAAAATTGCATTGTTTGAAATAGAACTGTTTCATCATTTAGTAGTGCGTAAACAAACGACTGATGTTTAATTGAATCGTTTGAGATACATTGCAATACTAGGAACCGTTTAACTGTTTGCAAACAAATGATTAATAGTAAATGGAATTATTCGTATTAGATAGTAATACTTGAAACCATTTGACTGTGGGCAAAAAATAAAAAAAAGAAATGAGCTCATGCTCGTTTTATGTTTTCAAGAAAATGTATTTACAAGTTATATATATTTAATATATATGTATAAAAATATTTGGCATTAGATAACTAGCCCATTTGACTAGGGCTGTAGAATACAGTGACTATTTCTCTCCAAAGGGATAAGTCTCGCCAACAAATGTCCTGCATATGACACTAAACAATCTGCCGGTGAGGTTTTAGTAATGCTAGAGTTTTGAGGAATGCTGAGTACACCTTCATTGCCATCACTCTCAGATCCACTCTGACCCAGAGTGGTAGCACTTGATAGGATCCAATGTATGAGTCAAATACAACTAAATTATGAACTTATGCTAAACTGAATTGTTTGAAGTGGAACTGCTTTGACATCAAAACAGTACTTACGCTAAACCGAACTATTTAATATGGGACTGTTTTGACATTTAATTGTGTGTAAACAAAAACTATACTTATACTAAGCTGCATTGTTTGAATTAGAACTGTTTAACTAAACTGAATAGCTTGAAACAGAGATGTTTTTACAGTTAAATTGTGTACTTATGCTAAACTGAATTGTTTGAAAAAAACTGATCATTTGCATAAAATGGATTTAGTACTAAATAACCTTCAAAGCTCGATATGCCATGAAACCAATCAACCAAACAAACAAACATTAAATTACGTATAAAGTTGATATGCCATAAAATCAAGTCAAATGAAATAAAACCAAAATCGGTTTGATAAACTTGTAAGTTCATATCAAACAATAAAATGTAAATACACGAATATGCATAGAAATATTACATATATATATATATATATATGTGTGTGTGCGTGTGTGTGTGTGTGTGTGTGTGTGCAAATGAACGTTTATGCATTCACACTCACAAACATGCTGCATACACACACACACACGCACACACACACACACACACACACACACACACACATATATATATATATATAAATATATATATGTGTGTGTGTGTGTGTGTGTGTGTGTACTGAGTGCGTACATGTTTGTATGAATTTATATATGTAGACTCATACGTATCCGATTCTGTTTGTCCCGAAATAATCAATTGACAAGTAGAAAGATCGTAGGTCGCGTCGTCTCAAATGATTTTTACACAGTGACATACTATACACCACATGCAATTCATTTCTTCAAACTCTTCCTGATATTAAACTATGTTCAATTCCCAAATGATGGTTGAACCTAAATGCTGAACGACAGCGACAAGAGACACGACAGTTTCTCTATCATCTTTTGAGTATTTATTAATGTCAATTAAAATTGAAGATTATTTAATACAACTTCATGTTCTAACAACTGAGAAACATAATTCATGTTTATGGAGATGGGCCAGACCCTTCCGATCATTCTCAAATGTGAACATCGCTAAATGAAACTGACAGACAATAAAATTTCAACAACCTGAACATTTAAATTTAGTCACTATTAAAACTATTCGTAATATAGCTGCAATATCTTAATTTTAATGAAAAGTGTATGTATGTCTGCCTGTATCAACAGCTAAGTCACAAACAATTACCTTCGTTATTTATTTCATATTTTTTATTTAAATCATAATTATTAATAAAATTGTTTTATGCTATTAATAATTCTGATCTTATCTATATATTAATTACATGCAATTTTATTCATATATAGGACCAAATAGTAATTTCCCATATGAAAAATAATAATTTGCATATTAGTACTTAAAATTTGATTTTAATAAATGTCTGTTTGATGATATTGGTTTCTAAATTTTTAGTTTGATTTTGATAAAGATGAGCAAAACTCCTGCGTTTAAAGAAATCCAATTATAAGAAATCTTTAATATTACTCTTTACTATATAAAGTACATAAATGGTTACATTGGGGAAATATTCCAATGAAAACTAGGAGGGATAAGAATTGCAAGCGTCCAAGAGTACCATAGCCATGATATGGCTATGTGTAAACGTACATCGAATGTCCATAAAGATACAACATAGGAATCTCGAAACACAAAAAAAACACTTACGACTTCTTAGTTCAGGTACGAAACTTTTTATAACCTTTCAGTTTAAAGGTTCTTCGACATAAGGAGAGAGATACACATTCTTTCTATTCTGGCTTTTTCATCTGCCCCGCCCCATCTCGTGCGACACCTGCCCAAGGCCTCCGCGAGCGAGCAAAAGCCAACCGTCTTCTCCCAAGGCAGGTCTCAACTCGACTTACTGACTTTTTCAAAATCCCAAAATCCTCCGCGCGCTTCCGGTGCGTGATGTCATCCGCACTTGCTAACCCCGTTTCCCATCTGGGCTATTGTGACATCTCTGAGTGACACGTCCGCACCGTGCACACGCGTGAACACCTGTGTTAATGTTACGCCTAAGTAACCCATGCTCTGAGCCGAAACGTTCTCAGCCTAACTAAACCCAAAGGGATAAAATGAAATCTCTCGGCCATTATATTACACAAGTTGTTCTATAGTTCGATTAAACCCACCCAGTTTCAAATGTTTAAAGTAATGATTTAACTTTAAATAATATTAAATGTTCTTTATATTTTTATCTATTTTGTTGTGCCTCGCCCAATATTGATATTTATTGTATATTTATATACATATAAAGCAATTCTATCAATAATTTTATATAGAAACCAAATATGAAAATTAGATATACGTGAAATCATTTTGTAAGTATTATTATATACTTTCGTAAGTCTTAATTAAATAAAACTTTTGATTACATTAAGATTAAAATACTTGGTTCGGAGTGAACAATATTCTTATTCATAGTAATTATATAGTTGCATGTTGCATTGACTCACACTTCGTATGTACTTCTATGACATTAATACAGAACTGTAATCTCGCATGCACATGATGCTAAGTAGTGGCTACGATAAACAATATCAGAAAATGTTGAAAATTACATAATATCAACTCAATCACTAAGATGCACATACTGTGTCCAATACAAAACCAGCAGGTTCATTCCGAGAGTTGAAATTTTACTTCTTGCAGCAACATGGATTCCTGTTGATTACTTTTTATTACCGGTCCATTGGTATAATGGTTAAAGTTTTCGCCGGGAGACCGGGGTTAAATCCCTGGTCGAGTTATACCAAAGACCCAAAAATGGTACCTGATCTCTCCTTGCTAATCACTCAGCATTATAAGATATGTATCGAGGGTAAAATTGAGCAATCCAGAGAAAGGAGTAGCGTCTTCACCTACACGTTAGTGTAATAGCTATTGAAAAGGAAACCTTTGGGTCGACTTGACTACGGTCGCCAACTTTTCTTTATAGACCTTTTCTTTCTATCAGTTTCTTTCTCCAATACCCTTTCTTCCTCTTTCTTTCGGAAATTTATGCTCTCTAAGATTTATGAGATCTTGTTACGACTATTCATCTTATATATTTTTAGCGATCCCCCCCTCTCTCTCTCTCTCTCTCTCTCTCTCTCTCTCTCTTTTCGTTCGCTCTTTCTTTTTCTCTGAGAGCTCTATTCTTCTCATAAGAAGCAGCATGATTTTATTTTGTAAACGTTTTCTGACTTCAGCAAGTATGTATACCAAATTTGGTTGTAGTACTTCAAGCTGGTTGTCATCTATTGAACAGACAAGCAAACTCTTTTAGATTATAAAGAAAAACATATGAAAATTGTTGATGTACAATTAGGGCATACAATCTCACCGATAAAACTTTACATATAAGCAACGTATATACGTAAAACCTATATAGATCAGAGATCTTCTTTTTGGATACGTTCGATCAAATACATCACCTCTTCCACAAATATTTTGGTATTTTAGTCTCTTTCAACTTTCTTGCTATAACCAGCATAATATTCCAAAAATGTCATATATTTTCTTCCCTCTGGATTATGAAATCAATAACAAACATGCTGAATTGACTTTTGACAGTTTCCATAATACTAAATCGAACATTAAAAACGTTTGTTTGTACCAACCATTCTCGATGCTAACGAGAGAAAGAGAATATGACTTTTAAGGAAAAAAATAAAACTTAATCTAAATACATGGAACGCCCTATAGATACAGGACATAAAACAATCGCATGCAAGATTATTTAGCTAACCATTTCACTTTACAAGATGCACAAATATCTTTCCAGTTGTCATGTCTTATGCAGAGACTAGTTTGACACGAAGCCAAAGATGTTAAGCACCCGGTTAGAATCAAACCTTCTACTAATCATCTACTAACACGCCAAGCAAACTATTACGCCACACAAGATACCCAAATCTATTATCCCTTATTATTTACCTATCTTATATAATATAATTGTTTGTCACTCGTTCAAAGTAATTTTAAATTGACAGCATAGATTGTAAAAAAAAGAATGGGTGAAATGAAATGTTCTCAATCTAATATGGAAATTAAGCGAAAGCCATGAAACTTACATGTTATTCCGCATATTAATCACGTAGGTCAGCATACAGTAAATTTTTCTTAAAGAATTATTTTCGGTTGAGCTGAGACCGCTTTTAGCATAACTACTTAAAAAAAGAAAAAGAAAATAGGTCAATTCGTGATACCGTGTCTGAAATCTAAGTTTTGATTACTTAACGAGCAGATTAACTTGTATTTTTAATGACAGAATAACTTGGTCTCTCATAACATCTACCTCCTTTTACTAAACGGCTTTTTTATTCGTTGGTAATTATTTAATTTCATCTGGTATGATTTAAATTACAAAAACTCTCTTTGTGGCAAGATATTCTAACATTCTTTAAATATTTCAAAACCATACGACAAACAGCCAGGAAATTTTGTCCGAAAAATTGTTCCAAAACAATGCCAAAGAAAAATAAGTTTATACTGTGTGTTTGCATATGAAACAAAGAAGAGAAAATATTATTTATTTAAGATTATATTTTCTTTACTCTTTGCTGTTCCATCACGTAAATTTCTCAAGCTATATCCTTTAATTCCAACAATTCAGATGCTTCTACTGACATTTGATAAAAAATAAGAAAATAAAAACTTCTTGAATGTCATGAATATTTAGTTTGGTCTCTATACGTTTCGTGATGGCGTGGACCCTCGTCTATGGCTAAAAGTCCCAAACAGACTTCGTTCAGATAAATCTGTTTAGCTGACGTCTGCCAACTCTTGTTATCCTCTGCTTTTCCCGCCATCGTTCAAACCGATCGCCCATCCAAGGACGATCATGTTTCAATCATTAGTAGCACGTACTTAATCCTATTTTGAATTAGCGTCAAAATGCGGACGCCATGTACTCCCAAGGTGTTATGGCAATGAATCAACTCGCAACTCACGCTACAAAATTAAAAACACGCCTGTATCATATTTTCATGCACGCCAGAAGTCATCACTCAAGCCAGTCGACTTCCATTATGCTCGAACCCAACACGGTGATGATAAACAAGTTTGAAACTATAATCTCTTGTTCAATGCATATGTCCCTTGATCATCTACCATCATTCATGCATTATTTATTGTATAAAACATACAAATGTGGCACAAGGCCTAAACAAGGAGATTGGAATATGATCTTTATTATTCTATCATTAATTTAACTAGTTCCAATTAACGACTGAAACACGCTATGATATTCCTTTTGCCGTAATTTCACATTTCGGGAAATCTTTCAAATTACATTCACCAAAATACATCAATCCCTCTGTGAGACTACAACCTAATCTCATATGTACATAATGCTAAAAGCGATTGATAACTTGATTGGTTTTAAAGACATGTCAATCCATCTGGCGTTGCTTTATGCCTAAAAGTTATAGAATTTGTGTCATTTTACGTCTATATTTATATTTTCTGTGCAGTTTTTTTTTCTTAAGAGTTTGTTGCGTACAATTATATAACATTAAGTATTCCTATTTAAGACAAATAATTTTCACACATTTGTATATTTTCTAGTGTACTGTTGTATCGTGGTAAGGAAAAGATATATAGTGAAATAGAGTTAATTATTCATTAACTCAAGTCCAACTTGTATTATAAGTCTCGCGCTGTTGGTGTTACGTCCGCAGTTGGGCTTACAACTGATCGACGTCCCGTAGAGTTATCTGTCTGCTTCCCTCTTTGCTTCTGCTTCTGCTTCCCCATGCTTAAGAGACACGGTGTCTTTTATACTCCTGCAATACCGGAAGTCACGTGGTACGAGCCACTATACAATATATACCTATCTAATACTCATAACTATATGGTTTCAAGTAATTTTATCAATTTGATAATAATGTTTGAAGGCAAAAAGTTATATGGTTTTAATTACACGCATCTAATACAAATAATTTGCAAACAGCTCTAGAAGAAAGCATTTAATCACTCAGAAAATACATGTACCTTTATATATTGAAACTGATACGATCAGGCATGAATTAATGAAAAATAAGTGATTGTTTGTTATTAACAGCATTTCATCCGATATTGGATTTTTTTGCTTAGATGTTCAGGATCTGCATTCATTAGATATTGATGCCTACATTTTTGCTTTGTCGTTTCTTAAAAGTTTTTTTTCACACTGTCTGATCAACTACGAATAATTTTCTAACGGATCTGTTTTCGTAAATATGGGAAACGAACAAGTACTACCACTCCGGTTCAGAGGTAACCTGGGAGTAATGTCAATGAGGAAGTACGTTACACACTCCTTACTCTCTAAAACTGAAACCTCACCACCAGATTCAGATTGGTGTCATCTCCAAGAGACAATTCTTCAGCGTATACAATCAGCGTATTTCGACGACAGATTGGAAGTGGAAAGAACTTCACAATCGCATCATTAACTTAAATAGTTCTAAAAACTGAACCAAACATACTGTATAAATTATTTTTGCCATAATTTTTTTTTTCATTACAGAATTCTTTCTAACTAAAGTCACCAAAATACACAATTTAATCTAATATTGCATGTACATATTCTGATGGACGAAGGTTGGGAATATCTTTTTTACGAAAAGAAATACCTGACGTATAAAAAAATTTAAAAAAAAACGAATATTTACAAATAAAAGATGAATGTAAATATGAATTCATCTCACGAGCTAACATGACAGAAAAACTATTTAACCGGTTAAAAATGATGCGAGAAGGATTTTTTTAATGATGTAACGTAGAGGCACTCTGTCAGAACGTTAAGGGAGCAAACAGGTGTGTGCAAAGTTAGGGAGCCTGATAGTGGCGTGTAATATAGAGAGACCAAAAATACGCTTGTGTGTCATGTAACCTCATCGACCCGTACCACATTAAGCATTAATAAATGTTACTCTCTTCGTACTGTACAAAACGACACGTTGTATTATTTGATGCATGACAATTTATAACCAATGAAATACATAGCAATCATCGAAACCCAAGATATACAGATAGAAATATCTATTGTTTTTAACATAGATCTACTAAGGGTCTCAAGCGTTCGAGACAGACAAACAAACGCCCGACACAAACTCCTCGGCCCCTCTCCCAGAGGACGCAAATCTCTGAACTTGACTCAATTGCCAACTGCCGACTTTCTCCTCAAATTCAAAATTAGCTTTTCTAATATAATCTTAACTATTTCATCAGCTAGTCATGATCATTACATGTATCCTTAACTTTTATTTAATTTAAATGCATCTAATTTGTTTACTGTCCATATCCGGTAACTAAGTTAGCTTTTACTGAATTTAAACTGAAACATCCGGCCCGACTGCAGATCTTAAAACAACCTGTCACTCAATAATCTGCGACACGTGTGACATTATGCTGTATGACCAATGGCATTCAAAGTAGATTTCCAATCGAAGTTTTTAGCTTCTTAGTATTTTAGTGATACAAATAAAATATTACCTAATATAATTATCATCCTTGATTATATTAAAATAACATACGTGGTGTATTCAATAAGTCTCCAGAGTTTTTTTTTGTACAGGTATTTAAAATTATCGTAGACTCTTGAAAATTCGGTATGTTATTGCAATACATCTTATGAGATAACAGGTCAATTTTTATAATTTCAGGTTCAATTGAACTGCTACAGCAAGAATTAGAATACACCCTACAAAAGTCTGATTGTCACAGCTGGTGGATTTAAAAAACTGCAATCTGGACATGAGGACACTTTAGAAGAATGATATACAATAAAATTTTATTTTAAACTTGGAAAAAATGATGCCACAGAAACGTATGGAATCCTTCAGAATGCTTTTCAACCATCTTGCATGAATCGAGCATCAGTTTTTGAGTGGCATAAGAGATTCAAGGAAGGCAGGCAGTCTGTGAGTGATGATGAGAGGTGTGGGTGGAGTAAGGAAGTCAATACAGCAGAGTTGCTAGGACAAAAGGTTAGGGTTAGGGTTTCTATGTTGGGGTTTTAAGGGAGTTTAGGAAGAGATTCCGTTGGAAGAGGCCAGTACCCTTCAGATCGGATCAGTGGCATTTCCACCAGGACAATGCACCAGTCCACAACTCCATCCTTGTCACAGACTATTTGACCAAGATGGGCTTCAAGAGAGTTCTTCACCCGCCTGTGCCTTTTGGTTATTCAGAGGCTGTCAGTATGAGACAATTGAGGAGATGAAAGAGGCTCTGAAGAAGATCATTGACACGCTTACACATAGAGAACTTCCATGGGGCCTTCCAGAAGCTGTTGGAACGGTACAACTAGTGCATTGCAGACAGAGGTGATTACTCCGAAGGGAACAAGAGTTTCATGTGTGTACTATCAATAAAGTGCCCATACGAAAAAAATCTGGAAACTTATTAAATGATGCTCGTATCAACGTTCGTGAGTTATTTAATGCCAAAAGCATACTTTTTGAAGAATTGTAGTAGTGCTATTTAACCCATAGGGGATTACGTTTTCATTATTTTCCAAGAGGCATAGGTCCAAAAGTGAACTTAATTGCACAACTAAGTTCGATATCTACAAGAAATATGAAAAAATATAATCGAAAACATTTTTACATCACCGAAGAACTTGGGTCTTTATCATCTAATGGTGTAGGGAAGTGTTTATTAAAAATAAAAGTTGTGGGGAATCAAAAACACAATAAGGTTAATGCGTATATAGTTATTCACTAAGCCTAGTGTAAGAAGTACGGGGCGTCAGTGAATATGGATTACACAAAAAATTGTCTGCAAATCTAGCATGATTGTTATCACCCCACATGAGGTGCTGCAGGGATTATTCATGAAGTTTACACCAAAACGCACTAGGTGTGTTAAAAAAAATAACGATTAAATTAAATAGGTATTACAAGAGGTGCCCGTTGTGTAATGGTTATCGTCGTAGGAAATGGACACGGCGAAACGAGTTCAAATCCTGGACGAGGCTGATTGCGTTTCACATAGCACTAATACCCTTGGAAAAGGTATCAATCCAATTATTCTCCCTCTAGCTATAGGTAAATAGTAGGGCAGACTAGGTTCTTCAGCCTTGGTTAGGCAACTAGCCTAGGAGAAGGAAAACTCTGAATTCAAACCTTTTAAACTCCGCTTAAAAATTGACCTTGTGTCATATTCTGCCCGATCGGAGGGGTTGGTAATATGATAACACGGAGTGTGACGGAAAAATTGATGTCATTTCGTAATCTAATTACTTAAACAAGTGTCATTCAAATAATATCAAACTTTAAGAGCATGTATTGAAAAAAAAAAATCAAAACTCTCTCTTAAATGTTTTATATCTTTTCTAGTCAGGTATAAAAATGCTATCCAGAGTGGGTTCTTCAGCCTTGGTGAGGCAACTAGTCTAGGAGAAGGAATACTTTGAATTCAAACCTGTTAAACTCCGCTTAAAAATTGACCTTGAGTCATATCCTACCCAAACGGAGTGGTTGGTATATATGATAAAAATGTTATTCACTGAAAATAAATTACATTTAAACATTAAGCATAGAATGTTGATTTGTTTCTGCACGAACTGTTAACATTTGCGCTGTGCCTGTGGTGTAAAGGTTTTCGTCGTAGGAAATGGACACGGCGACGCGAGTTCTAATCCTGGACGAGGCTGATTGCATTTCACATATCAATGATATCCTTGGGTAAGGTATGAATCCAATAATTCTCCCTCCAGGTATTGGTAAATAGCAAGGCAGCCTGGGTTCTTTAGCCTTGTGACACATCCTGCAGTAGCGGAGGATTTGCTAAACACATATGAGAATTGTTCTAGTTATTGGATTTCGAAATGATATCAATTTTTCGGAAGCATCCTGTACTTTTAAAATGGTATCAAATTTTTTTAACACCCTGTAAGAATAAAATCTAGTACGTACTAAAATCTTAGCCGGAGGAATATTTTATATTTTTCTATTACTAAAATTGTAAAAGGCAGTCAAGCTGAATGCCAGCAAATGATACTCGTCGGGAAGAAAATAAATATAAAAGCAGTGTAGGAATCCTAACTTAACAGTTGGAAATTGAAGCAATTTGCATTATAATCCATACGTAAAATTGAGTGGGAATAATTGTGTTTATATTAGAAACATTAATACAATCTGCATGAAATTTTATCGGTGACATTACATTATAATAGCCATATCTTATTCCACAAGCATCAGCCTTCTTATCCGAACTTTAAAATTTAAGTATAAGACAAAATACTTTCGATATATATTACAATGTTTATAATCAAGGTTTTATATCACAGCCGAACGTTATTTCGTGCTGGTATTGATAGATATCAGCCATTTGGATAGTCACCAATTTGGCAAACTATATTTCGCTACAGTTTTATTTATACACTTTTATTTTATATTACCTTCAAGCAAACATCAGACATTTTTAAGAGGAAATATTTGATAATTTTCGAGAGCTGGAAATGACTGAGAAGATAACCAACCTTTACACCTGGAAGATAGATTAGAGGCTCTACATTGCAGTGTCTTTTTTTTTTTTTTTTTTTTTTTTTGTAGGAATATGACAGGTGTTGGATCGCTTGCATACTTAACCGCAAGACTAGTGGGCCCAGGGTTCGAGCTAGGTTTGCGATTTTAGAATACTGGTTTTCTTGATAAATTCCTATCAGAACTTGGAATATTGGCACAACACAATCTTTCTATTTCATCTCCTCATATTTTTTTTTTTGGTTCTAAATCAAAGATATCGATTTTATTAGCAAAGATGTCGTTCTGATCCGAAAGACTGACAGAACACAATCTTTCTTGACTCATTTGACCTTGCTCCATACTAAACTAAGCCCAGCACATCGGGAGTTTTAATGCAGGATGGCCCAACTGGTTTGGTGTGGTTTGGTTTGATGGAATATCAACCACTGCATGTCATTTAATGCCAAATCATTTTTATACATACATTAATATGTGATTTCTCAATAGATTTTGTTGATAACATTTTTAAAGAAGTCTGATACAAGTTTTGCACACAAGTAAATGGTTTCACTTAATTTTGAACAGTTCAGTTTTTGGTTGACGCAGTTAAACCTAAAAAGCAGTTCTATTTTAAACAAATTCTATAAGTACAGTTTAAATGTCAACAGTTTTATGTAAAAAAATTAGTTTAGTACGTCATCAAAGTTAAACGGTTTCAAGTATTGTTTTACATTACAAACAATTCAAATAAACATCAGACATTTGTTAACACACAGTTAATTGATCAAAGGGTTCAATTTTAAACGATTCATTTTAGCATAAGTACACACTTTAAATATCAAAAAGTTCTATTTAACCCATAGATAGGACCCTATCAGGTGCTACCACTCCGAGCCAGAGTAGACCAGGAAGCAATGGCAAAAAGTGGTATTCCGCATTTCCCAGCATTATTGGAGCCTTACCATCAGATCTTTTTAGTGTCATACGTTGCTGAGGGACTCTTACGTTTCTGCAGAGATGCAGTCAATGTTTTCTGCAGCCCAAGCCGACTGGACCATGTTCTGCTTGTTGGAAAGAATGATGCAACATAATCTTCCCAAACTCAGCTGTCTTTGGTTCGTATTAAACCAAGCTCCCTATTATAAAGATTGGTACAACTAATTCTTTATATCCCATTTAATCCTTTTGGTCATTAAGGCACTAAATCAGGTTTTTCTGGCTTGGGGCATATATCCTTGCTAAGAAGGACGCGTTAGGAGAAATGAAGGGAGGTTGCATAAAATTATTTCATGGGGTGCGTTTAGATGCTTGAAAGGACGGTGACAAAATTTTTAAATCATAGAAGTATTGTTAAATTTGATTAGCTTGCAGCTAACGTTTCGCTCAGGAATCGATAAGTGCAAAGCGAGCAGCTTAAAGGCCTTAGTTCAATTTTTTAAAGTTTTTGTCATCACTTTATAATGATAACAAGTCTCTTTAAACTACTAAGTATACTGATGGATCTCGTATCTTATCAGTATGAATAGTGTAACAGCAACGTATTTCAAATGACCAAATTGAAGCTAATCTATTCACAAATACTGACGCAATAGCAGGGATTATCAACGGAGTTTATCCAACACCCATGGAAATAGAAATTAAATTTGGTAATAAGGGGTGCATCAAATAAGCCAAGAGATAGATAACAGCGTCTGATTCAAGTGCAATAATTTTAAAGTGTTCTCTAGATTAACACCATTAAAAAATCAATTTCTTGAATTTTATCAGCATCTTAAACTATATTATAGCGTCGATATTATGTTTGACATAGAGCTAAATTATTCTCTTGTTCACCCAAGAAGCAGACCGGCAGAGCAAGGAAGAAATGATGGCTTCAATCAATGAAATTCTTTTGGAACAACGTGCGACAAGACAGGGAAATAAATGAAAACAAAAACTGTTCAGCTCAAGATTACCTGGAGATTACAGAATGGGACACACACCTGACAAAGACTGGAGATTAGAGTGGTCAAAAGGTAATGGTGGAGAGACAAAGGAACCTATCTGAAAGAATCAATGTTTAACGCAAGCGCAATCCCTTCACGTTTAAAAAGCAATAAACTCTAATCGACCCTTTCAGCAATTTTTGAATGGCGCCGTTTCATCTTACGTCTTCTAATATCAAGAAAGGTTTATGACGTCATCTGACCTCAGCGTCCACTGTTACAGTTCAATGCAAAATCAATGTTTGCATAAGCCGCTAATATCCGCAAATGCTTCCACTGCAATCAAATATTCATTTAGCACACAAGGGTGAAACGGAGGATGCGTGTTTGCTCTTAAATAGAATGCAGCTGTGTAAATATGTTCCGCAACAGGGTTAGATGATAACAGTTTGACGCCTTTCTTAGCCGTCAGTCAAAACAACAGCTATTTGTATTAAAATCACACACACGGAGACAATGAAAAATCATCAGTGGGAGGGAATATTAAGATATTAAACCAATGAAAAGATTTCATATTTCAATTCCTACTCTTAGTTCATTGATATTTGTTGACATGTTTAATCTAGTATCTGTTTCAGTTGAGTAATACGAATAAATGCACTCAACGAAGTAATAGGTCGAATAACATTTACTTGAAAGAAATCAAAAGCGAAATTAGGAAATGAAATAAATCAGTTACAACCCAATTTAGCAACAAAGTTTAATGCGTTAAGTTTTATATTTCTTTATTTTTCAGCTTTTGGGTCGGGATTATGATTTGGGTAAGAGTTAGAAATATCATAGGATCTTGGTTTGCTCGTCTAAAAACTACTGTATTGTTCCCAAGTGTACACAGCATTTTTGTGACGTAAAGTAACGTTGAGCTTAGGTAGAATAAGAAGGATATTTTTTCTCATCAGCTGTAAAATATCTCCAACTAAGTCTCATATGATTGATGTTAACGCTGAAAATAGTTAGCGTTTTTTGAAGCTGGGTGATTGTGATAAAGGTCACAACAGTATTACAGAGACAGACAGACAGACTGATAAGCAGACAGGTTAAGCAAGCAAGAGATGGTTTAGAAAGAGAAATAGATAAAATTATTTGGATTACTGAAAAATAGAATGCGATTGTTGCAGAAATGCTAAAATTCCTGGAATAATCGAAATAGCTATTAAGACGATCAATAAATATTAAAAAGGCAAAGATGCTTATAAAAGAGACTTGACAAGAAACAGAATAAAATAAGAATTAATATTCTCTCGAATGGTATCCAAGTTTAGAAAGGGATTCGATTGGTAGTGAAATTTTAGACCACTGAAATGTAGGAGGTATTTAATATGTCTAAAAATAAACAATAAAGAAAAAACGTATGTGATGTAAAAGAGGACATTTTTATTATAAAAAATGTAAAATAGGAAGAAAAAAAATGAACACAGCTATGATTCAAGTGGCATCTCTGGACGTTTCATACCCTTGTAACACACACACACACACACACACACACACACACACACACACACACACACACACACACACAGATATATATATATATATATATATATATATAATGTGAGGAATATGGTCTCAGGATTAGACTATTAAGTAATGATACAAGTAGTAGGAGTATCCAGTTAGAGAGCTCAATGTCGACGGCTATCGACGTTATAATTAATTTTGGATTAAGAATACATCGAAACTCTCGTGCTGAGCGAAAACATTTTTTATAAAATTGAAATAAAAGTTCAATTTAGATGTTTCATTATTAATCTATTTCAGATCTATGGTGACCCTCTTTAGATGGAGACAGGGAAACCGTTGTGTATTTGAATATAATTTACATTGCTTCCGGAGAGAAGAGAGTTTTAAAAACTTATCTAATCGACGGTTATTTCTAATTTAAACATTACATAATTTCTAAAAAATGGTGAACACTGAAAAAATTAATTCTGGTTTGAGACACAATTAAAATTATACATAAAACAGGAATCCCTAATTTCGTTAAAATTATTGCGTAATATAAAGGTTAAATGATTTCATCAACGTAGTCGAAAAGATAATAACCCAATGCTAATAAAAATTTACTAAAAGTCTATTTATGAAACATATCATAAAAAATTCCTTGTAATTTATATTAGGAAGAATTAGCATATCGATTGTTAAGTTAACCCTAACAGATAAAAGATGAATATTGTACAAGATATTATATTAATATATCTACTAATTCCTAACTTTTAGAATAATTATTAAATTTAGTAGTAGTTTCAAATATAAATTCCTTTAAAGAAGTTGTTACATATTTGTTTATATATATATATATATATATATATATATATATATATATATATATATATATATATATATATATATATATATATATATATATATATATATATATATATATATATTAAACCGGCTCATGGGCCAAGAGAGTAGAGTGTTCGCCAATCGTCTGGGAGACCTGGGTTCAGTCCTACATAGCGTCATGCCAAAAACTTTAAAAGTAGTACTTGATACCTCCTTGCTTAACACTCAGCGATATAGGGTACGTATTAAGGGTAAAGTGGAGCAATCCAGGAGAAGCGCCCCCCACCACTTCAGTGTAGGAGCTATTGAAAAGTAAGTCTTCTGGTCGCCCTCGACTGCAGTCGCCAACTTTACGATATATAGGCAGCATTTTTCCTTTTAGTAGAACTGACACTTCGTATGTGCTTATTCTGTCTGAGCTCCGTTCAAGTCAAAAAAAAATGAGTCTTTCGACTTTGGGATGAAATGACTTAAGGAGGAACCGTACATTCCCCAAGTATTTTCGGCCATCTAGAACTATCTTCGGGAAGGAAAAAATAAAATGATGTACACAATGTCGATCACAACAATATATATAAAAGGAGTATTAACAAGTTAGATGGGAATTTACGGAAGATTAGAATTTTAACAGGAGGTGTGAAGACTGCGGGAGTGAAGATGGTGGGAGATGTGTTATAGGAATGTTAGAATGTGATTATTATATTCAAAGTTCATCTTGTTTCAAGAAGGTTTTTCGATCTTTATACGCATGACTTCAAGAACTTATGTTAACGTATTCCCAGTGACCCGGAAGACCGGGGTTCAATCCCAGGTAGAATCATACCAAAGATTCAAAAATTGGAACCATGACTTGCTTAACACTCAGCATTATAAGGTACGGATCATGGGTATTGGAGCGATTCAGGGAAAGGGGTAGGGCCTTCTTTACACTTCGGTGTATAATCGAGTCGCCCTTGACTACAGCCGGCTGATGTACTTACTATATGTATTAATTAAGAGTACTCGATATCGGTGATGGAGCATATATAGATTTAAGTTTGGATAGCGTACACACAGAGTCAACGGCACTTGATGACTAACATCTTATTTCCCATGTGATAATCTGCGGTTTGCACCCAACACCATAATTATAATTTTTAAAAATCTGTTTAAGAACGGTACGAAATTCGATGATAAATGCACACTGGATACTTGCAGGAATAATCAGATACTCTATTGTGTTTTTTTCCCTTTTAATTCTATAGGTTTATACAATTCAATGAGATAAAGTAGGTGTTCTTGAGCATTGTACACTCATCACTTTGTCAGCTGAGCTTAGAATAAGTTGACTGTATACCCAACAGAAGGTTAATACCCCCCACCTAAAAAGGGGTGTTCAGGGTTTGACAATCTGATGGTGAGACGTTACTTCTTGAGCACTGGAGTGAGGAGTCATCCCTTCAATACCAATACTCCCAGGTCCACTATGACTCGGAGTGGTTAGATCCCTGGTTCGAATTAATTGTATATTATTGGACAACTTTGTACCTTATAATTCTGTGTATTCTTTTTTTGTATTAAGAATGGATACTTGAAGCAATAACTGTTTACAATTGATTATTATTCTTCTCTTTTGAGAGTTTTTCACACCTGCGTGAGCTGATGATTTTTCACTAGAGTCAAGTGATAGCAAGTCTTCTCACGTCTCCAGTATTCTTCACAGTATTATAGCCGATCTCACCAACACTAGAGTTTAGAAGATCTCCATTTGTGCTCTTACTTCAAAGCCCTCCAGTCCCTGTACCAAACCTTTAGTGATTGTAACGAGCAAACTAGTTACAATTGGAATTATAACCACTTTCATATTTCATAGTTTTTTTTCAGTTTTCTAGAAAGGTCTAGGTACCTATCTCTCGCGTTCTTTGAGTTTTACCCTGTGGTCAGCCGGAAGAGCAAAGTTCACTATTCGGCAGGTTCTCTTTCTTTTTTTTCCGTTGACTATCCCTGGGTCTCGTCGTCTGGCTGAGATTAGATGATCCGTTTTTATCACAAAATCCCAGAGAATTTTGCGCATCTCATTTTCAAGGACAGATTCTGAGTTGTGCAAATCCCATTTGTTTGTACGGAATTGGTGGTGGCGGTGATGGTGGTGGTGGTATTATTATTATTATTATTAGCAGCAGCAGCAGCAGCTAATTAGTGCAATGTAATTTTTTGTAAGCCAATGAGATTTATTAAATAAAAATGATATCTTGAAACCATATAAGTAAGTAAAGTTAGCGACCATAGTCGAGGGTGACCCGAAGGCTCCCTTTTCGATAGCTACTACACCAAGGTGTAGGGGAGGGCGCTACTCCATTCCCAGGATTGCTCCACTTTACCCTTGAACCGTACCTTATAATGCTGAGTGTTAAGCAAGGTGGTATCAAGTACCATTTTTAAAGTCTTTGGTATGACTCGACCTGGGATTGAACCCAGGTCTCCCAGGCCATTGGCGAACACTCTAACCGCTGGGCCAATGTCCCGCTTTGAAACCATATAGCTGTGTATAAAATATTAGTATTAGGTTGTGTTATGGTATCCAACCTGCAGACTGTAATGAACTCTTCCTGTTGCTATTAATACCAGGAGTATATTTATCTCGGTTAAGTTTATCCCAGCCGAACACTTTGGCAGTCAGACTGACGTTCAAAACCTTTTTATCTATGTTGTATTATACTTCGTTAATATACTTTGTTCCATGTAAACCCGAGTTCGTGTCTTTCTTCCGGACCCTTTACTGGTCCACAACAGGTGGGAATACTTGAAATCATATAACTGGTTGCGAATTATTTGTATTCGATAAGAATACTTGATATTATATATTGTTACACGATAGAGAGGTGGGTTAATTATTGACAGGTAGCTGAACATTCAAATTAAGTCCTGAGCAGTTGAACGCGGGCAAAACGGAAAATTTAATCAGTATGCAGACAACTATGGAGGTCGTGGTTAACAAAGACCACGGCCCTTATTCAATAGCTTCAGTAAGGAGACAAAATGGTTCTCGAATTCGAGGAAATGTTAGCGTTTAAACTCTCCATCTTACTGATTTACCGTTAAAGGCGCAGCGGATAATGATTAAAAAATCACCAAGAACCAAAAGTAAAATGGGCTCATGAAATTGTTGTTGGGTTGTCATTCTTCATCCTAGCAGAGAATAACGGGAAATTAGAATAGAAAACAACGAACAGGAAAGAAGATGGTGACATCAGGATGACGACTAAAGAAGTGAAAAGAAGGCAGCTGACTTGATCGGTGACAAAGAGCCATAAAAGATAGAACAGGAGGTGCCCGTGGTGTAATGGCTATCGTCGTAGGAAATGGACACGGCGACACGAGTTCAAATCCTGGACGAGACTGATTGCATTTCACATAGCACTAATACCCTTGGGAAAGGTATGAATCCAATCATTCTCCCTCCAGCTATGGGTAAATAGTAGGACAGACTGAGTTCTTCAGCCTTGGTTAGGCAACTAGTCTAGGAGAAGGAAAACTCTGAATTCAAACCTGTTAAACTCTGCTTAAAAATAGACCTTGTGTCATATCCTGCCCGATCGGAGGGGTTTGTAAATAGGATAAAACATAGAACAGTCAGTAGGAATATATATATATATATATATATATATATATATATATATATATATATATATATATATATATATAATTTCTTGAAAGAACTATTTAGAAATAACAGTGCAAAAACTCTTAAGAAAAACCTACATAAATAATACAAACATAAACATATATTGCACGCAATTTCGTATCTTATTCGCTCAAAATAACCCAGTACGGTTTGACATTCCGTTAAAGTCAATTAATCAATCAATCATTCTACAATCAGCAACAGTCTGTTAAACATTAAATCGCATCATGTGCATCTCATGTGTAAAAGAATCCGTGCTGAAAAACCGACTGTTGATATCGGAAAAGAGAAGAAAGTGAAGAGATGTTTTATCAGCAAACCCTTTACCGATAAAACTTCCGAGGTTCAACTTAGACTAAAGAAAGAAACTTTTTAAAATTCTCTTGCAGATTCTGAATAATGATAACACTGAAAAACCAAAAAAAAAAATATCTTTTTGTTTTCTACTTTTGGAAATTGTTCTGTCCTTAACAGAAGGAGGACCCCTAAATTAAAATCTGATATCAGAATTTAGCCACGACGTAAAGTTTTATTGGTATACACATTTAAATGTTACAAAAACATATTGATACACTTCTTGTCGTATTATGCGATATATTTCCACACGGAAAAGTAAACTTTTGTACTCAACATCAGTAAATACATTATTTCATCATATTTCATTGACATGATGGTTAGAGTGTTCACCAATGGCCCGGGAGACCTGGGTTCAATCGCAGGTCGAGTTATACCAGAGACTCCTTGATACCTCCTTGCTTAACACTCAGCAATATAAGGTAGGGATCAAGGGTTAAGTTGAGCCATCCAGGGAAAGGAGTAATGCCTTCCTCGACACCTCGGTGTAGTAGCTCTCGAAAAGGGAGCCTTCGGGTCACCCTCGACAAAGGTCGCCAACTTTACTTATCATATCCTCGTCATAATGTTGATATTAAATCTGTTCAAAACATAAGAATTCCAAAAAGAAAAAAGAATCTTTTTAAGGCATAGAACATGTATCCGTAAGATATTCATCTAAAGCATTTATCAATAACGTGCTAAAGTTTTAACACTTAGTGTCTTGTTTATTGAATCATCATTGTTTTCAACTCTATGAGACCCAAGAAAGATCACCGCTGTAAAAGCCAACTACAGTCACCAATTATATTTGGGTTGGAATGCCCTTGGTATCTAGGTTCCATTGCCGAAATAATTTGGTAACATCTTTTACCATTTTGCTCGATTATCTTAACCAAATTAGGATGACAAACACCGAGATGAAAATACGATGTTATTCTATTCCTAGTCACAATTATGGTCCTAAACAATCTGATGGTGAGTTTCCAGTAATGCTAAAATTTTGAGGAATGCAGAGTAACCCTTCTTTGCCATCGCTCCCATGTCTACTCAAACCTGGAGTGGTAGTACCTGATATAGTCCTATCTATGGGTCAAATAGAAATTAACCATGATTTCAAGAATTTACAGTTTTTGCATTTAAACTGCGTATTTATTCTAAACTGAATTGCTTAAAATATTATTGTTTTGACCTTTAAACGGCGTACTTACGCTAAACAGCACCCATTAATAGCTACCGCTCCCAGGTCTATTCTGGCCCGGACTGGTACCACCTAAGAAGGCTCTATCTATGGGTTAAACAGAACTAAACTGCAAACTTAAGCTAAACTGAATTGCTTGAAATAGAACAGTTTTGACATGTAAATTGCGTACTTATGCTTAACTTACCCGTTCGAAATAGAAATGTGTGTAAATAAAACCTATTCTTATACTGAAGTAAATTGTTTGAATAAGAACTATTCGACTAAACTGAATAGCTTGAAATGGAAATGTTTTTGAGAATCAAATTGTGTACTCATGCTAAACTGAATTATTTAAAATAGAACATGTATAAAAATCGATTTGGCATTAAATAATCTGTAAGCGTTGATATACCATAAAACCCAACCAAATAAACAAACTTTCACATTTAGGTATCCTGTGCGCTGACCTCTTTACTTCAATTACTCTTTGTATCCTCCGTTTTATATTTAACCATTTGTCTTCCAATCATGCAATTATTTTCAATGAAAGCTTTATTAGAAGAATATAAAGAAACCGTATCTTCGTACTTATTCCGTGGATTTAAATGGTAAAAGAATAAATAATACGACCCTTATGGAAAAGACGATACAGTAAAGTTTTAAAGAAACAGCAAATATTAGACAGTCAGTAAGAATGAAGAAAAGAGAATCTATTGTTATTAATTCAACGCCTATCAACATTATTTTTCTCGTAGATTGAATGAATTTTTTTAAATTTCCTTTGCCGTTGGAAATAAATACAAACAAGAAATAAATACTACAGCTGTCAATTAATACTTGTTATATTAACATACATATATCTCTTATGGAATTGAGTTTGTATAAAACCTCAAATACGGGTAAATATTACCAAAACACATTTTGTCATCCACGTGGCATACCAACGATTTCAATTCGTAAAAGTGGTAGAGCTTAATGACAATCTAATTTTTCTCCAAGAAGCAGTTTACTAAACGTTTTGCCCAGATGTGGTACAAGGCCATATGAATGGGGTACCCCATGAGACTCGAACACACGCGTGAAGATTTGCTAGTCTAGCTTGCTAACTATAGCACCACCCTAGGCGCCCTCTTTTCCCCAAGTGTCACTGAAATCGGTTTTATTCGGTTGTTTCGTGGGGTGTTGCTACGGTAAATAACCTACTACAGTCCAGTTGTAGATGAAATGGTAATAAAATGATGTGTGTACTGTTCGTTTCATCACCGGTGATTTCAACCCCAAGTTTTAGTATGAGTCTTTCTTTTTGCTGCTTTTGGCCTCTAGGTCTACCTAATAGTCAAAACAAATGCCCAGAATGGAGGGTAAATCGTACTGGCTTATCCTGTAAGTAAACAACTCAAACACATTCAGTTTTTCTTTCTTTCTTTCCTTTCTATTTTTTTAAATTAATATTGCGGTTTATTTTAGTGGTGAACGTCATTACTGAAATAAACAGAAGAACAAAAAAAAGCGAGTGAGCGAGAGATATTTCCACTTGGTGAACATTAGGTCAGCAACAACAAATTTTACTTTCTGACCATTCTCTGACGACCTGGGTCGCCTACTCCCTCTTCATCTCTCGAATGAGCACAAAAAGGGTCTGAATAATTTTCTTTAAGTCATTAAGTGAGAGTTTTTTTCTATTTTGTTTGTTTTTCTATTCTAAATCTGCCCCATACTGATAGTTGATTGATTTTACTGTAAAAGGCTTTTTTTATTGGTTCCCCTAATTCATGAAAAGTAATATCAATGTATAAACGTCTTTGCGTCTCTTCAAAGAGACGGGTTAAACAGGGGGTCCAATAAACCAACTATACCTATTTACTGGCCAAAATTCAAATAGCAATAAATGCCAAACCTTGCTCGCAAATTGTTTAAACAAACATTCTGTATTAAATTGATTTCTTCAAAATCAAAATTTCAGCGGCTAATTAAGCAATTTTAAACTGGGAAAGCCTATTGTTTATGTTGTTCGGAGCTGCAAGATACCCATACTTTAACAAATAAAAGAGTAAACTGAGCTCTTTTGGCCTAGCTCAGCAACCAATCAAGGAGAAGGAAAACTCTGATCTCAAATCAAATCTACTTGGCTTATAAATGACCCTGAATCGCATCCTACTCGTTGCAGAGGGGCTGGGTAAATACATAATTTATAGAATATTTTTTAAGGGATTAATGATTGACAGTTAAAAACGGATTTGAATTCTTATATAAATTATTCTTCAAGAAAAAAAACAGAGAGAGAGAGAGAGAGAGAGAGAGAGAGAGAGAGAGAGAGAGAGAGAGACAAACGTTGATTAAGCGGGATGCCTGTGTAATAATCAGAATTAATTTCTCTGGGCATGTTTTGATAATGTACATTCCTTGTGCACTTTTAAAGAAGACTCCTTGATTGGTTGTAATGATATGTCAACCAGTATGGTGTTAATTTATGCACAGACTGTTAAAAGAATCGCGTTCATTTTAAGTTCATATTTAAGGTTTTTGTGGCACTTGGTACAATTGAATACGAATTATTTTCAAACAGATCTATCGATAAGACCCAAACAGGTATTACTATTCCAGATCAGTGGGGACTTTGAAGTAATTGTAATGAAGCAGTACTTCACAATCCCTAGAGCAGGATCCTCACAATCAAATATAGTTTAGTGTTACATCTAGGACACCTTTTTTGTGCAGGTTACTTACTCCTCTGCAGGAGTGCAGTCAGAGTATCTTAATCCTGACATACAGGTGGGTAGAATTTCCATGTTTTTAAAACTATTTTGCGTCAATAGGATTTGTTGAACTAGACATCAAAAAAATTACATACATGTTGTCTCATTTTCCCCGAGGTTCGGCGGGTACTGTTAATAGTATAATTATTATCAGGTGATGATAGTTACTCAGTCACCATGTATTTTATAAATTATCCCATCAAAGCGTTATCTGAAGTGAAGTGAAAATGTATGAAGGCATATTAGTTAGAGAGAGAGAGAGGCCTAAGTTGAGTTAATCTATGCGTTTTTGATTGGTTGTTGGGATGGGTTTTATGTCATATTAACCCTTGACATTATCTTACGCCCAAACCTAAACATTTTAAAACCTGCTAGTGTTCAATTTTTTGTTCACAGCGAATGGTTTCAATAATTTTTATTTAATTCTTATGATTCTATTTAATATCAATCAGTTTTTTCACACAGTTAAATTGGTTTCAAGTATAGCTTTGAAACTCAAATAATTTCATTTAACACAGTACTATATATATATATGTGTGTGTGTGTGTGTGTGATTTGTAATTGAATGCTTTGTAATAACATCTTTAAACGGGTCAGAGGTGATTTTTTTTTAGACATTTAAATGGTTTCAATTACATCTCTCTAACTATAAATATTCATTTTCTCATAAGTAAGTAATTTGCGCACAGTTAAATGGTTAAGCAGTTCAATTTTACCCATAGATGGGACCCAATCAGGCGCTACAACTCCGAGTCAGAGTTGACCAGGGAATAATGACAACGAAGGAATATTCTTCATTCCCCAGAGCTCCACGACTGGAGCCCGACTTTCAAATGGTTTTGTGTCATATTAAGGACACTTGTCGGGGAGAGGGTTTTACTCCACTGCAGAGATGCAGTCGATATATTCTTCACTCGCAACCGACTGGGCTGTTGGGTGTTAGAGAAGTCCAGTCAGTGTCTAAAAACAAAAAGAGTTTGTTCTTTGTATTTTTTTTCTTTATTTCTTTTTTTCTGTGCGTAACCCTTTTAACTGATTGTCCAATTGAGTCAATTTTCACAAATTCGGCAATTGCACAGCTTCTTGAAGTGTATTACAGTTCTGGTTCTCGGAAAGAATTAAGGACTTAAAGCCTTTTCAAGATGTGCAGAAAGACGCTTGTCGGACCTAAAGCAAAATGGCGAAAATGGAGCAGTGATTGTATCGCAGACTATTATAAAATACTCTCAATATAGAGAAACAAAAATACTAGAATGGAAAAATGTGAGATACATTCTAAGAAAAGGTAATTGACGAAATAATAGGTGAAAGAAAAATAAAACAGTGTGTGAGAAGAAGAGAAAGAAAACGAAATGGAACGACGATATCTGTAATTTATCTGAATACCAAAACTTGATAAATTAAGGAAATAGAGAAAATTAGGTGAAAAGTGAAATAATGAGAAAACACAAAGAAACAAAAAAAGAGAGAAACAAACAAAGAAATTTCTTGTAAAAAATAACGAAAGAAAGAAAGTAAAAGTCGATAAAAGAAAATAAGAGACAAAAAGAAAGAAAGATAGAAAAAAGAAAGAAAGCAAAAGTCTGGAGAAAGAAAGAAAGAAAGAAAGAAAGAAAGAAAGAAGCTTTTTAAGCAAGAAAGAAAGAAAGGAAAAATAACGAGAAAAAAAATCGAAAGAATGACAGAGAGAGAGAGAGAGAGAGAGAGAGAGAGAGAGAGAGAGAGGTGATGAAAAAAGAACAAAAATTAGAGAAATAAATAATTCCAAGAAAGGAATGAATAAATGCCAAAAACGTAAGAATGGATAAAAAAATAAATAAATAAAGGGAAAACGACAAAGAAAAATACAAAGAAAAAGAAAAAAGGAAAATAAAACGTAAATGATAAATGAGGTTAGGAAACAATTTAACAAGCAATTAAATACTTATAGAAATAACAAGAAAAATAAGCAAAAATGAAAACAATAAATGAAACAAAGACTAAGAAAAAACTCAAAAAGTTAACATTCACAATAAAAAAAAGGAACATTCTCAAAGAGAAAGAACAGCGCGAATAACGTGTACAGAATTCGAATATTGTTATGTTAAAGTGTAATCTGGACTTTTTTCTAAATCCCTGTCGAATGGGGAGTAATGGCTTTATTGATTTACGTGTGACCAGACGAGTAAAGACGTGTCTGCTATTACCTTTCACAGATTTTACCAATTCTAACAACTTACAGATGTGATCAGAAAATTTGATCACATTTTAGCTATTTCTTCTTTTTTTATTCGCTAGAGTGTGAGCTTTTATAGTCATTCTCTATTCACATTTTTATAAGAATATCCGAAACGAATAAACTGTTCATTGGACAGTAATTAAAACAGCAAGAGTAGTCACATCCTTGTCTGGAAAGGTAGTGTTTAATGGAATATCAACACTTGTGGGTTATTTAATTCCAACTCATATATATATATACTTACAGTTGAAAAGAAATAACTTGTAAATAAATATTTTTACGAGACAAAGGTTTTTATACAATTTTGCTTTACAGGCATATACTTGGTAGATGAATTTGTTTCGTTGATGTATCATAAATGTTTTTATGTGTATCTGCTAATTTGAGGTTTACGATTTTAGTTTTGTTTCGTTGGTTTTATGGCATATCAACCATTGTTGGATATGTCATTCCAAATCTGGTTTACATCTATCTATCTATCTATCTATCTATCTAATTTATAAAAAGAAAATGCACACCGTTAATGGTTGCAAGATTTTCTATCCTATTTAGTATTAATCATTCGTTTTCACACAGCTAAATAGTATCAAGTATTGCTATATGATAGTCTCAGCTTAACATCTGTCATTTGCACGTATTGAAATGAATATAAATATTTGAATTGTAAGTGAATAGTTTGTAGTTAAAATAATTTAAATGAGGTGAAACTAATTTGTTTGTACACTAACAATGCTATTGTTTCTACACAGTTAAATGGTTTCATGTATTGTTATGTAACACTAACAATATAACATCAGTCATTTATTTTAACACCGCCGAATTGTTATTCGTATGATTTCTTAGTGAATAATTTGTCGGCAATATTACTTTTAAAAAACTTAAAACTAATTTGTTTGTATGCTGTTAAGTATTAATATTGTTGACTCACAGTTAAATGGTTTAAATTATGGCTATATAATGCTAATAATTCTACGTAATATTAACCATTTATTTGCACACAGTGAAGTGGTTACAAGTATTGCTATTTAACATTAATTATTCTATTCAATCCTATTCATCCATTCGCATTCAGTCAAATTGTTATAAGTATTACTATATAATATCAATGATTCAAATTAGGCACACAGATAAAGAGTTTCAAATATTGCTATTTATCACTAATAATTTGATTCAACATTTCTCATTCCTTTGTACACTCTTAAATGATTCCAAGTTTTGCTATGTATCAAAAACAATT
Source organism: Sepioteuthis lessoniana (assembly GCA_963585895.1). NCBI lineage: Eukaryota > Metazoa > Mollusca > Cephalopoda > Myopsida > Loliginidae > Sepioteuthis > Sepioteuthis lessoniana. Next base: position 99,996,131 of record OY757916.1, on the reverse strand, counting down.
TAATTCGATGGTCATTTATTTACACACAGTTAAATGGTCAAAGAGTTTTATTTCTAACAATTCAACATGTCATTTGTTTGTACACAGTTTAAATGCCAAACAGCTCTATCTGAGCCACATACAGGAAAAGGGGTTCACTTAGCTGCAAATCTAAGAAAACTCGTTGAGCGAAATGGTTATCGTCATAGGTAATACGTATTATGGTCAACCCAAGTTCAAACTCTTGACAAAGCTGTTTGCGTTTCACTTCATGCTAATATTCTCACTCCATCTATGGGTAAACAATAGGACAGGGTGGGTAATTTAGCCTTGGTTAGACAACCAGTCTAGGAGAAGCAAAACTGAATTTAAACCAGCTGTACTCTACTGTAAAAAATCATTTGTGTCACTCCCAGCCAATGGCGTAGAGGTTAAGGGAATACATAGCTGTTGAGTTCCCAATGTAATAGCGGTCAATGATGATACTGATATTTCTCTTTTGGAGGGAATAAAGAGTTCTATTTGACATTTCAAAACTATATCTTACAAAGTTAAATATAGTTTAGCACAAAGATAGATGCATATAGCACCCAATCAAAATCGAATTCACTAATAATGGTCGGTTAGCCAAGCTCAGTATGTATAACGTCATGTAAGGAATCCAGTTATGATTTCGTTGTTATTTCCATCATATGGAGAAATAAGATGAAAATTGAGGTTCGGTGTTAATTTCAGATTCTGACTCGAAATATCATTATTTTTTAAAGTTTGACAATTTAAGGTATATTGACATGATGTGTGATTTTTGCTTCTTTACGGTTACATATATATATATATATATATATATATATATATATATATATATATATATATATATATGTGTGTGTGTGTGTGTGTGTGTGTGTGTGTGTGTGTGTGTGTGTGTGTAACCGTATATTATTTCTTTGTCTGAAGATGCAGATCAAATATTTTTAAAATATAGGGTCTGCTGAAATGAATATCAATAATTAAGATATGAGTAATTCTTAAAAGTTTTTCTGTAATATGGTATATATATATATATATATATATATATATATATATATATATATATATATATATGAGAGAGAGAGTTATTTTGATTGATAGATAGATCATTGTAATAATATCTAGATATTTACTGAGCTCAACATAACCAGGAATAGGGTACTCATAATCGCACGTGCATAAAGTGGCAATTTGTTTAAATATAAACAGTTAAATAAGAGATTATTCCTAGAAACAGAATTAACTTTTATTTGGCATCTACAGTTATACAAAACAGAATACAGAGTCGGGACTGATTATATGTCTATCGATCTTACGTTCACTTTAGCCACGTATGGATATGCTTGAGTTATTTTGTTCTGAATGCGTACTTGTGAGACTTGGCTGAGTGTTGCTTATACGTTTAAACGAAGAAATATCTCGGCTGATTGATATCAAAATAGAATGAATAAATTTTTTAATAGATTTGGTAAAAATACGTGCAGTATAGTTGTAATTTTTAGTTTTAAATAAAGGAACATATTTCGTGTGAGTAATTGTACTTTTCTGTGAGTATATCAATATATGAGAGATAAAATTTATTTATGCCCTAAAGAATGTTTGTGAACTGCTGCTGATATTATATTTAGCAAGAGACAGATAAAAAATTTGAATGCAAAATATAAATATAAACAACATTCGTTTAAGGAAAATTTAACAAGTTGAAATGAAATGCATTTTTCAAAGAAAACTATGTAGATTTTCAATCGAAAGAAAATAAGCCGAAAGGAATTTAAATAATAATTCATTACGTAAGTAAGCATAGACAAGTCCATACTAACTGAAAAAAATTGTATTTCTTCGGTAATTTATACAACTTAGGTAGACTCGAAATTAGCTACAAAGTTGATGATTTATCACTCATTTAAATTGGCTAAGAAATTCTATTTTAAAAAATTTTGATGGTAAAAGATTTCTAAAATTATTTCGTTTTTTGATCCTTCGATTTTTTCGTAGCAAGTCAAATATTGCTGACGGCGAAGATATTTAAAAAAATGTTGTGCAAATGTGCTGGACGGTTAATTAATTCAAAAATAGAAACAAGAATTAACGCTTCCCGAGTCTATTTTTCTTTCTTTTTTTTTTTTGGCACAAAAATTAAAACTTTCTTTTAGAATGAAAATTAGTTGAGTTCCTATAAGTAAACACCGTAAAATGTAATAAAGTTTAGACTACCCTAGACCTGTTGGGTTACTGATGTAAATTCGATCTACGATGATAATGATGCTTCTCTTCAGGAGGGAATAATGAATTCTGTTTGATATTTTATTGCTAAAACTTATCAAGCTTAATCTGGGAAGGGGCATTCACCGTGACGAAATGGTTAGCGTGCTTGACTGCGATCCCAAAGTAAAAGAGTTTGAACCCCAGTAACCCTATTGTGTTCACATCCGGGCTGATACGTTAAAGAAAAATATGAATCCCCTCAGCTCTCCAGTTGAGGGTTAAATAATATCACAGCTGTTCTTCATCAAGGATGGCTTTAACTTTAGATAACTCATGAAGACCGATATGTCATAAAAACAAAGAAATCAAACTGAAGTTAAATCTAGCAGAAGGTGTATGTGACACCACATGAAAATCGTTCAAAATTTTGCCTTGTATCACACCCATGTATAGGGTTTGGGTGAATACATACACATATGTAACTTTCTTGATGTTACTATACGACAAAATAATTAAATTAAAGTTATCTATAAATTCTGCCAAAATACTCAAATGCATCAAAAGTTTTTTTGTTTTTTTTTTTTAATCAAAAATCAAACGACGACAATAACAAACAAGTCATTTACGTAAAGAAAGAAACGCTGAAAAAAATAATATAAACGAAGATAATAACAGGTGAAAATAAATACGAGAAAAGAAAATTTCTGTGTACCATAATGAAAACAGAAAATTTGCCAACCGCAATAAGCAATAAGCCGAAGGAATTTTTAAAATGGAAGGAATTCGAAGGAATAAGAATAAAACAAAACAAGGCAATCAAAGAAAAAAGAAAAAAAAGTCATTTTCTTTGGTAGTCCTCGTGGTGTAATGGTCAAAGTAGTGGACTCTGCAATTGTTGTAAATGACTTCGAAATCAAGTCGTCTTAATACCCTTGTTCTCCGTATTACGCGTTAAATAGTATCCCTCCTTATCTTCTACAAGGATGTTTTGTCATCAATCAACCCACGAAAAATCCAAACCATTTTCTTTCTTACTTTTTTTTCATTTTATTTACTCATTAGAGTTTTTCACATCAGCGTTAATTGATGGTCTTTCACTGGAGTTTGAGCGGCAGCAAGTCTCCTCAAGTCTCCAGGACTCTTCTCAGTATTCTGGTCGTTCTCAATAATGTAGTAGTTTGGAGGGTCTCCACTCGTCCGCCAACTTCCAAGTTCTTCAGTCCCTTCAGTAATCCTTTAGTTACTGTTCCAAACGCATCAATTACAATTGGTATAATTGTCACCGGCATATTCCATAGTTTTATCAATTCCGTAGCAAAGTCGAGGTACTTATACTTCTTTTTACATTCTTTCAGTTTTATTATGTTATTATTATTTCTTTTATTTTTTGCATTTTTTTATTATTTCATTTTTGCATTTACATTCGGGAAATCAAACATGTACATCCAATACCGAAAGAAGTGCTTTCTTAATAAAGGACAGTAGACAGTCATGCCTTCAAAGAATTGTTTAATATATATATATATATATATATATATATATATATATATATATATATATATACACACACACATATATATATATATATACTAAATCTACCAGCATTCACGGTTACAAAAAAAGAAAAAACACGCCAGAATTCAGAGATAACAATATCTCGAATCACTGCCTGGTGAAAAAAGAAAAAAAGATTATCGGGAGAAAAAGAAAGAAAAGGCCAACTTCGTCACACTAGTTGAAAAAAATCAAGAGATATGCAATCAGTTGGTCAAAAGAATAAAAGCCCACCGCAAAATGCAGGAATGCTACAATTACAAAAAGTGGTCAATATTAAACAGAGCCAATTACAAAAATTAAATCGCGAGTCGGGACTATCCCAATTTAATTTTATATATATATATACACACACACAAATATATATATATATATATATATATGTGTGTGTGTGTGTGTGTGTTAGAAAATTGTTTAGAAGCATGACTGTCTTCGGTGCAACATGAAGAAAGCGTTTTTTTTTTTCGATATGGAAATGACGTATAAGTTTCTAACATCGATTTCGCAACTAATTTTATCAGGTAAAATCCATGCAATAAAAAGAGGAAGATATATTGAAGAAAAAGAATAGAATGTTATATATATATATATATATATATATATAACTTTCTCTTTCTCCTCGTTTCTCTGTCGCTCTCTCTCTCTCTCTCTCTCTCACATACACACACACATACGCACACACACTCTCACACACACACATATATATAGATAGATAGAGAGAGTGCATGTGAAAGGATAGAGAGAGAGAGTCATTTTTACTCACATGATTTCTCCCAATAGGCAAACGAATAGATATGAAAATAATTATAAAATCATTGTTTCGGATTTGTTTTCCGTAATTTCTAAGACATCTTCTCCTCTCTAGTAATTTAATCCTAGCCAATTTTGCATAAAGTTAAAGACGCACATATAAAACAATATGAACCAGATAATCCTCTGTGAGCATGTATATTTATCCCTGTTTCTCTCTCATACCATATAAATATATATATATATAAGCGTGTATGAATAAAATATTAATAAAGTATCCGTTAGGATGGAAGAAAATAAAGACGTGAAAACTAAGTGGAGTGTCTATACATATATTATAATATTTTGCCTTGTGTAGTTTTTATTTAATACTGATTTGGAAAAAAAAATCCAGGAAAAATATTGACGTTCAGTGAAACTAATTATGATGTCATGGCAATATAATTAAGAACACCCGTTGTTATGAACATTAAAGGTCTTAATAGATATATAAACACGCAGACAAATTGGTTTTCAAGCTTTGTTCACACACACACACGCATACACAGGCGCACACATTCACACACATATACACAATTTTTTTTTCAACATACAACGAGTGAAAGCACGTGCCATACTCTATCCTCATCATCCGCCAACCAGGGTGATAATACAGTTTCGGTAGCTCAAGGCGGTACTGCCACTCCTGGCGCTACCAAGCAGCTTTTGCCACCGGACAGAGTATTTAAAAGAATATATGTCTACATATACACCAGATCAACTAAAAACAGACATTACATTGGACGTTCGTTCATCTTCATTTTAGTGCAGTTTGTGATTTAAAAGTGCGTTTACTTTCGGCCGTTCATGTCATAGCAACCGTTTCTTGATTTTGCGTAATCACACGGGAAAGGTGGTTCCGCGTGCATATCATTCATGTTGAAATCCTTTCTATATCCGTCATCTATTCGTTTCGTTTTCCTTCAGTTTTATCTTTTTTATGCGTTACTGCACAAAAGCACTCGAGACAAATGTCATATGTAATTCTGCTGAAAGTACTATTTACCAACCCCTCCGCCCGGGCAGGATATGACGCAAGGTCAATTTTTAAGCGGAGTTTAACAGGTTTGAATTCAGAGTTTTCCTTCTCCTAGACCAGTTGCCTCACCAAGGCTGAAGAACCTAGTCCGTCCTACTATTTATCCATAGCTGGAGGGAGAATAAGGGGGTTCATACCTTTCCCAAGGGTATTTGCCCGAAAGTGAACGTAATAGCGCGACTGGAGTACGAACTCGCGTACTACGATTCCGCAGTGCATCACTTTAACCATTACACCACGAGGACATTCTGCTGAAAGTTGTTATTTGTTGATCAGTGGGGCCCTCAATATATATATATATATATATATATATATATATATATATATATATATGTGCGTGCGTGTGTGTGTGTGTATGTGTGTGTGTGAGTGTTAGTGTATTTGTCTTGCTATTAAGAAAAAGTCCCTGTGACGTTGTGGTTAACATGCTGGGTAGCGACATCGTAGTAACTGAGTTCGAACCCCAGTCATACTATCACGTTCATGTTTTAATTAACATCCTTGGGAAAGGTATGAACTCACTTATCTCCCCCATTTCCTATAGCCTAATTAGCACCTGAAATGTTCTTTACCGTTCCCTTACGGGGTCTGAAACCCGTCTTTCTAGTTCAAAAAACAGAGGTAAAAAAGGATCGAGAATGGGTTTCTTGAACAGGCAATTGACACCTCACCAGAAACCCAACGGACTCACTTATTCTCTAGGTGATATGATTATTCATTGTTTCTCCATAAAAACAACAATAGTCTACCTGAGTAATGTTTGAAGGTTATTTTTTCCAAATCAATGTCGGCGAAAAAAGTTCATTCTGACCTCAAGATTAATTTTCTAGGAATCAACTAATTTTTCCAATGTTTCCGGCCAAAAATGAGACTTTCGTCCATATTTAGAATTAAATATCCCACAAATGTTGATATGCTATTAAACAAAGAAACCAGACATTAGAAAACAAATTATATGCAAATCATTAGTCTTCAAGCACAATATTGTGCAATGTTAATTTTTTGCTTTTTGTGCATTAATTAGGATTCAAAAGCCATTTTGCTAATATTGATTTTTTCACATCATTTGAAATTTTCATGCAAGACAATGCATCTTTGAGTATTGATGAAATGAGGAATATTGTTCAAGTGCCCAATCAAATAGTAAAAACAGTTCCATACTAAAACTCAAGAAATTTTCTATAGAACTTCGTTTCGCAATGTAGCCATGCTAATCAAAAATATCACGTAAATTCAATGAAAACGAAACTACAAATAAATACTAAAGAGTCACCAAAGATATAAACATCCTCAAAACCTTAGAGTAAGGCTCTAAACGAATTTTTGTACTAATCTGCAGCTGGCGGGTCTCCCTAAACCTATTACGAGCTCATAAATTTATCGAAACAGGTTTTTAGAAAAATGTACAAGGTGATAGTCCCGATGTTTACAAAGAAATAAAAATGGTCGGGCATAAGGGAAGAACTTAACTCTTTCCATTTGAGACTACAGTAAAATGGTGAAAATGTATTTTGATTTTAGCTGGAAATACGGGAAAACTTTGTTTTGGGCCAGGAAAATTACTCTTAACATAAAAATAACGTTTTTTCGTCTACTTTGACTTGTAAACTTCTGATAATACCGGGTGGATTTCGTTGCTTGTATGGGGAGATAATTTATAATTATGTTCCTGAGAGAATGGAGGTGTTCGTTAGGTTCAAGAAACCAATTCTCGATCTGTCTTGCCTCTGTTTTTTGAACTTAGACCCTGCTACGGAACGGTAAAGCCACACAGATATTTTACTTTTCCCATATTAAGTAGTTTAAATACATACATATCGTATATCAAACAGAACTGGTATCAATAAAAGATGATATAATTATTGATAGGTAGATTGCCACTTGACTCAACGATCTTAATAGCAGTGTACCTTAACTAGAATCAAAGCGTCCTTCGCATGAACAGTGTCTAGAATAAAAATGTAGCATTTTTGATGGATTGATTTTAACGGAATGTCAACCCGTTGGATGTTATTTCATGCTTATAGGTTAAGGAATAGTTTACTTTGTTTATTTTTACATTCTGAGTCAATTATTAAGAAGTGTTTTGCATACAGTCCTATGATACCACGTACCACTACCTCGTAAAAATTGTTTACAAACAAATTGTTATATTATCAGCTACTACCAATGCAAGTGGACCCGGAAGAAATATTAATAAAGAGGTGCTTCAGAAAGCTTCAGACTTACGGCCTTTCATCAAAAGCAGTTTACTTTAATTCTGAACATATTTCCATTTGGGGGGCTTACATGTCTGAAGAAGATACAGTAAACGTATTTTGAGTTACAGCGATAGGGTGAAAGTAATATTTATACAACAGGAGAAAGTTGTTACAAATAAGAAATATTTCTGGATACATACAAAGGTAAATTATTTGTTTAGCAGTGCGAATTAATTTTATATATATCGATCTATTTTTCTATCTATCTATCTATCTATCTATCTATCTATCTATCTATCTATCTAAAAGAGGTTTATGGTTCCAACTAGGTCACACGGTGAGTTAATGGAGGACCAAAAGTAGCAGTATTGTTAAATACTGCTCAGTATCAATGAAATAGCATATATATATTTATATATATATACAACAATCATCTATCAGAGCTATGTTTGAAGGTTATTTTCAAATCCTACCCAAGCCGGCCAGTGGTTTACTAGATCAAAAACGTTGTACGATAGACAACAATTATGGAAGGCAGTAATTACTGGGGATTCGGTTACAAGACTCAGCATTCCTATCCGAGGTCGTGGTAAAACACCCGAAGAAGGCCAGAGGTGAAATTTGGCCGAAACGTAGTGAAAGAAGAAACAACACAAAAACTACTAAGATGAGGACAAAAAGTCCGCAATAAATAAAAATTAATTCTCAGATTAAGAAGCCTCATCTCAAAATGATTCCAATTAAAGACAATTACAAAAATTCGGTACGGACCTGAATATGGAAAACCGGATAAGGAGAACAAATAATTGGATTTATAAGACCAAAAAATCCATCCTTGATCGCCCTTCGAGGCCCGTGGCGCAGCGAATAGAGGCGTTGAGTCTCTACGGTTCCAGGTGAGCATTCTCAGAAGATAGCGGTTTCAAATCCTGATTGATGATTGCATTCAGATAGGAATTAGGCCCAAATCATCATCATCATGTCGTGCCGCCAGCACGGATATCCCTAACCCTCTCTCGCCACTTCTCCCTATCATTCATCGCCTCTGGCAGATCTTCAGGGTTACATCCTGTGTCCTCGCATAGCTGCTGTATGTAAGTTCGAGCTGGTCGTCCTGCTTTTGCACAGCCATATGTGGGGGTCCATAGGAGTACATCACTAATGAGGTCGTCCTCGCTTCTCCAGCAGTGTCCTGCGTGTCTGGTTCGTCTAACTTGTATAGTTTTCGTGATGGGAGGCAAGTGGCCGTATAGTTGGTGTCTTGTGGGGTGTTGTAGCCAGGACTTGTTCAATATTGCTCTCAACATTCTTGTGTAATTGCCGTCTAGTTTCTTCTCCAGCCGTTTCGTTAGCGACCATGTAGTGCATCCATATAGCAGTATCGATACAACCGCTGCCTTGAAGAAACTGCGTTTCATTTTATCGGTCAGACTTGACCAAAATATAAAGTAAATTGCTTCCCCTTCATTTTTTAAGCACTACTATTATTTTCATATTTACATATATTTCTGCTATCTATGTTCACATTACTAAAGCATCCTCCTTGTCCTTTCATCATTTGTCCAATCAGCTGGGGCTGTAGAATACACCGACTGCAGCATTGTAGAGGGGTAAGACCCCCCTAACAAGTGTCCTGGATAAGACACAAAGCAATCTGATGGTAAGGTTCCAGTGGTGCTAAAACTTTGGGGAATGCGGAGTACCCCTTCACGGCCATCTCTCCCTAGTCCATTCTGGCCTGGAGTGGTAGCACCTGATAGAGCCCTATCTATGTGTTAAATAGAATTAAACTTCGTACTTCCGCTAAATAGAATTGTTTGAATTAGAATTTTGACTAAACTGAATAGCTTGAAATAAAAACGTTTTTGACAATTAAACTGTGTACATAGATTTGAAATGCGTTCTTATACTAAACTGAATTGTTTGAAATGGAACTGTTTTTGACACAGAAATCATAATTATCTGTTTTCAAATTTAACTGTGTGTAAAATAACATTATATTTATACTTAACTGAATTGTTTAACTTAGAGCTGTTTGACTAAACTGAATAGCTTGAAATGGAAATGTTTTTGACACTCAAAATGTGTATTCATGCTAAGCTGAATTGTTTGAAATAGAACTGATTTTCTATATAAAAATTGATTTGGAATTAAATAACCTACAAGAGTTGATATGCCATAAAACCTAAAGAACCAACCTTATACGATATCCCACGTGTTTCTTTTACACTTTTCTATTGCCACACTATCCATCTGCCATACACAGACATACTAACACAAACTTATGAATATATACACATAAATACCCCCACACACTTTTCGAACAAAAACTAACCATATTATTCATTTATTTTTTTTTTTTGTTGAAAAACTTCACTGTCCAAAGATTGTAAAATACATGAAACCCAGGTTCTCAGACACTATCATGTAATATATATATATATATATATATAAAGGGTGTTCGCGTAATGTAATGGTTCAAGCGATTGACACATTGTAAGCAAGTTTGAACTCCATCGTTCACTTTCAGATTAATAGCCTTGGGAAATGTATGAACCCCCATATCCTTCAAGCTATGAGTATCACTACAGTTCTCCCAGAAGTATGGCTTTGGTATTAGATAACCTTAAAATGTTGATTTGCCTTTAAACAAAGAAACCACGCGCGCGCGCGTGTGTGTGTGTGTGTTTGTTTGTGTGTATGTGTGTGTTTGGAAACGATCATATAAGCATATAAAGACAGAATACCGACAAGTTAGATAACAGTATGTTTTTAATGTTCCCACATATAATGACGCCCAATTTTAAATCAAATAGCTGTTTTATTATATCGAATTCGAGTGTCATCTTATGAAAGGTTGTCTATTTGCTAAGGCAGGATAGATTCTATGAACGCATGCGCATATCCATACATTCTATAGTGAACCTGTTTGTTATTTCGTTTATTTGGTTGTTTTTTATTCAATTTTATTTAACTTTTTTCGTTTTTTTTAAATTTTTTTACTTAAAAGAAATAGAAAAGATTTCGTCTGATGTGTGGCAGGAAATGTAGATCCGGCAAATAACGATGTGTACCGTATCTTCAATGTTTCAAAAATCTTATCAGATGGCAGTAACTCTGTGAAATAAAGTTGTAGACGAGCGAATTTCTTGCAGTGATAGGATTGATTTATACGGTGTATTTTTTTTTATTTTTTTTGTGTTGTTGTTGTTTGTGTCTCTGTTTGCATAGAGTTCAAGTTCTTTTTTATCACTAAGAGAAAGGGAAAATGCAGACAAAAATAAATCAATGCTCAATACAAGTGGATATTTGTATCACACATACATACATACATACATGCATACGAAGATAAGCACTTGAATGCATTAAGATATGGGCCTATGTTCATATACAGCTCAAATCTACCTATCTCTATGTTCTCATTCTCCTTCTCTAATGCGATATCTCTTCCTCTCTCTCACTCACACACACACACACACACACACACACTCTCTCTCTCTCTCTCTCTCTATATATATATATATATATATATATATATATATATATATATATATATATAGGTAAGGGAGAGTGTTAGTGATATATTCACTAACGTGTAAAGCTGTGACTTCGCAGTAAGGGAGTTAGAACTGCTGTCACAATAATACGTTCACTTTCGTAATAATACCCTAGGGAAACATATGTACCCCCTTATTTCCCCTTGCTGCGGGATAAATATTTACACCATTGACTATTTTCATGGATAGTTTTCCTATAAAATAACCGGCGAAGGTTGATATGCCATTAAATAGACAAACTATATATATATATATATATATAAAGGAAGAGAATTACCATTGAAATTTAACACACACATGTATGGATATGTGTGTGTGTGTGTGTGTGTGTGTGTGTGTGTGTGTGTGTGTGTGTGTGTGTGTGTTCGCGCGCGTGAAGGATTTTCAAATACAAGTACTCAAACATATCTATCAATCATATCTCTCTCCCTATATATATTCGAAACTGTAGCAGTGTTGAAACTACTATATGGATTCACCACATGGATGCTAACGAAGCGCATGGGAAAAAGTTAAATAGGAACTACACACGAAAGGTAAGTGCCGTTTTGAACAAATCCAGGAAGCAACAGCTCACATAACACTTGCTGTACAGCCATTTACCTCCCATCTCACAAACCTTCCAGGAAAAATGAACAAGACATGCGGGGCAAAGATGGAAAAGTAAGGACAAACTCAAATGGGAAGTTCTCCTGTGGATACCTACACAAAGACGCGCCAATGTTGGCCAACCAGCAAAGACTTATATTAGCTCTGTGTAGACAATGAGTATAGTTTGGAAGAACAGCCAGATTTTATGGATGATAGAGATGGATTGCAAGCAAGAGTCCTGGAAGTCGTTACTGTAAACACAGCTCGATCAAAGTTATAAATCCAACAATACTCCCTTCAGCTATGAACAAAACAGTAGGGTAGGCTGGTTGTTTAGCCTCAGTTAGATAACCAGTCTAGGAGAAGGAAAACTCTGAATTCAAACCTATTAAACTTTGCATAAAAATTGACCCGTGAGAAAGGGTTGGTAAATATTATATATATATATATATATATATATATATATATATATATATATATATATATACATATATATATATATATATATATACTATTTGGTTCAGTTAAACCGGAGTTGAGAGTAATAAAAAAAAACATAGGATTAAATTGAGAATTAATGTAAATGAATAAAAATAAAATGAAATGTTAAATAGAAAATGTGAAAAAACATATCATATATACGTACTAATCATTAAAAGTGTAACTGATTAATAGGTTCTAAATAAATTTGATTTTTAAAAAAAGTTAAATTTAATTAAATCCTGAAATTAATTTAATATAATTTTTACTGTATCGTTACGTAAACTTATCGAATAAAGTTATTTTTCTAATTTAGTACTAAATCTGTAGTTTTAAGTTGAAAAATAATTAAAATTAAAAAAAAAAATTAATTAATTTACTATAATTCTAACCGACAATAAAATAAAAAAAACAGAAGTGGGCTAAATGAGGAGATAACTCTTCACCCCTCTTCTATCCCCTCCCACCTTTCTTTCCTGTGTCTATTCTGATTAATTTTATCCATAAGATCTGAAGAAGTCCTGTTAATTTTTTTTTTCGTAGTTTTTGGTTTTTCAAAAACGTATAACAGGATGGAAATAAATTTATAATCATAATGTGACCGGTTCTTTGTTTTTTCTTGATTAAATTATATATATATATATATGACGGTCGTTTAAAAAGTTCTAAATCGTAATAGGGAAAGAAAAGTTATAGCAGAAAATTCTTGTTGTGGTAACAGAAAACTAATTCACGTAAAAGTTGTAAAACTAAATCTGATTTCGATCTTAATTTCTGTGCAAGTGAGGGCCATACATATATGAGAAGAAAATTATTATGAAAAAAAAAGTTTTTTTTACAGATTTTAAATACTGTAGATTTTCGTAATAGTTAATACTCAATAATAACTGTTTTGATTGTAAAAAATTCAAATCCTTTTGTTTACAAGAAAATTATTTAAGAAAAATAATTAGGTTTGTACTTACCTATAGGCAGTACTGTATCTTGCGTTCTTTTCTGAGTGTGAATCCTGATATAAAAGCAGAAATGTCAACATGATACTATCTTATCCATTCATCAATTCATCGTTCTATTTTAAATGAACCTCTTTCATTTCTAGTGATTCCTTTAATCCATCACGTATACCTTTAATCTCTTCAGACATATTCGTTGTCTGTTGGTTGTATTACACGATTCCCGCTATTTCCACATCTTTCTCGCTTTGCATATAACTTTTTCTTCCTCTATTTCTTGTAATTTTCTTTATCAGTTCCTAAAACTAACCACGTTTAACAAATTCCATAGATAAAAACTCATATCTCACTGCAAGCAACTTAGAGGGGATGGAGGAAAGCAGTAAGAAAGGTCGTTCTCGTTTCAGTGTGATTATGCACGAGATTTGCCGCGACCAGATGTATTAATGAAAGGTTTCTACCGTCAGTCAATAGTGAGATGTAATATCTTTCTCAGTGATCTATTATTTCGTTTTAGAATTAATCTATGTTTTGCTGACTCGTAATGCTGTTCAGAGCAACTTACTGGGAGTAATGATGTCTTGTTATGTGGGAAATACTCATAGTATTCTAAAGTATTGCTAAGTTTGAGGGTGAATGGGAGTAATCGTGGCGTTTCTAATAATTTCGATGATGAATTAATCGTCGATCTTGGATTTATTATTATGACCTATTTGTGATGAAGTTTTCGTTTCGAGAAAGGATCTACAAATTACCCAGAGCTGAAACTAGATTTTCATGATATTTTTATGAATAGACACTAATATCCCGATAATTAAACACATTCATCTTTTTCCAGAGATTTTAATTGTATTAATTTCAAAGCTTTCAAAACCCAACATTACCGCTCAAGAAAAGAGGATGGTTAAGTTCTGATTTCTTTGGAACAGATATTGTTTGTAAATCCTCAAACGATCATCACATCAATTCATCAATAAATTAAGATCTTTTAAATCTATTCTTAGAACCTCTATTGTTTTTTTCCCTTTCCGTTCAGATTATAAGGTCCCGGAAGTAAAGAAAATAGATGACGAACACAACATGCTGAGTAGCTTTTTCTTTCTTGCAAGAACAGACTCTGCCTGAATCTTTGAAAGTTCCGCTTGTTCTTCATACACGTGAACGCTTGTCTCCTCATGCTTCAGCCACCAAAAAAGCTAGGTGAATAACAGAATACCCGACCCCCATACACACGTCTCGTGAGCATCATCGTCATTCTAGCACTCCCTACCAGATCACTGATCAAATCTCGAGACCTCTGGAAATCCTGGTTAACTTCTGGATCAAGCATATCTAGTTACACTAAACCTACTAAACGAGAAACTAAATTTTGTTCATTTGTCTTTTTTTGCAGGCTGAAGGCTTTTTTTGATAATTTATAGAGTGCGGAAGAGAAACTAGGAATATTCAAGTATAATAATAAATGACTCTATCATAAAACGAGATTAATTTTAATTTTTAAAAAATAAACATTAAAATAAGATAGAAAAAAAAAAACAATCAATTTGCTCAATATGGCACCTATTTTTTCTTCATTTATTGTATCAATACGCCTTCAAAACAAATTCATCAAACATTTTATTCCATTTCTCCTCAATCATCATCATCATCATCATGTCGTGCCGCCAGCACGGATATCCCTGACCCTCTCTCGCCACTTCTCCCTATCACTCATCCCCTCCGGCAGGTCTTCAGGGTTATATCCTGAGTCCTCACATAGTTGCTGTATGTAAGTTCGAGCTGGTCGTCCTGCTTTTGCACGGCCATATGTGGGGGTCCATAGGAGTACATCACTTATGAGCTCGTCCTTGCTTCTCCAGCAGTGTCCCGCGTGCTTAGTTCGTCTAATTTGTATAGCTTTCGTGATGGGAGGCAAGTGGTCGTATATTTGGTGTCTCGTGGGGTGTTGTCGCCAGAACTTGTTCAATATTGCTCTCAACATTCTTGTGCAATTGCCGTCTAGTTTCTTCTCCAGCCGTTTTGTTAGCGTCCATGTAGAGTATCCATATAGCAGTATCGACACAACCGCTGCCTGGAAGAAACTAACCAATATTTGGATGAGAAGTTACATTTGTTTTGTTTTCAAAACGCTCTATTTAGCATAATCAAGGGGGTTAAGGTATGGACTTAGATTTTCTTTAATTGTTTTCCTCACAGCGTGCTTTCTTATTGACATTGGGGGGGGGTCCTTCTTAATCGTCGTAGTAAGAGCAGTTAAAAAGCCTTCTTTTCGTTTTTTGTTTAATCCTCCACTCCTCCTTTTTCTTAAAAAGCTCTTTTCCAGTAAAATTTTTTTACCTATACGGTAGACAAAAAAAAAAAACAAAAAAAAAAACTTTGGCTTAGATTCGGCGTAAAGCAAATCATAGTTTCTTTGTCGTTTCTTTTCTTGCTCACTGACGTTGGGCTGAATTTTAATTTTAAAAGAACTGCTAATCATGAAAATTTATATATATAGGTTTTTTTTCAAAACATCAGACAAAGAAAAAAAGTTCAAAAATTATTCTGTATTTTGCTTCTGCAACTTGTATATATTTTTGGTGAGTGATCTTTTTTGCACCCAGTCCTAAGACGCCGGTGAGCCACGGTAAGGAAAATTACATGTTACTCCGCATACTAAATTCGAAATTTAACACTCTTGGACTTTAATTAGTCATGTTTCTTTGAAAAACATATTTTTTAAATCGTCATTCGTTGGGTGGAGAACTTTTCTCTATGATCTTGGGAGTTTTGAGGTTTAAAAACATGCTGTTGTTTCCATTTCTATGGGTTTATAAGCATTGACACATCAAGATATATTATATATTAATAATATAATATTATCATAATATATATATATATATATATATATATATATATATACTTATATATATATATATATATATATATATATATATATATATATAAGTATTCCGATGTTCCTGTGACAAGTCATCTAACAACTTTTCGTCAATTTTAACCGAGATGTTTATTTCATTTATTAAATGCAAAACTGAAAAAAGCAGCTGTTCGTCTATATAAAAAAAAACAAATGAATGTGTAGGATGTCTTTTCAAAATTCAAACCAATAAATTGATATAGAGATATCGAAAAAGAATATCACCGATAATAAATACACTTTTTAGCTTTTTTTTTTTTAATGACTTGAATTTTTTCTAAATCAACACTACTAAGAACTTTTTTTTATTTCTCACATCAGAAAAACAAATAGATATTTTCAAGTGTTATTGATTACGACTTTCTTAAACACAGAATCTCTACTAAAAATAAACTTGCGTCATCTCTGTAACAAAAATAAAATCATATATATATATATATATATATATATATATATATATATATATATACGCATACAATAGTATTGCCGTTGGAAATTAACACGGCGACCCCAGTTCAAATTCTGGATAAGACTGCATTTAACACAGTGCTAATACATTTGGGAAAGGTATGCATCAAACAATTTTTCCTCCAATTATATGTAAATAGTTGGTCAGACTATTTTCTTCAAGGTTCAGTAGGGAATCGGTCTGAAATTTAAAACTCTGATTTCAAACACGAAAAATTGACCTTTTGTCGCATCCTGTTCATGCGGAGGGGAAAATTATACGCTCTCCCATGGGGGTTGAGCACTCTGGCGAAGGAATTGTCGGCCGCCGCTCGCATAATGCAAAGCTCTTCGAAAGAATTGAGCACTCTGGTAGCCGATAGGGTATGAAAATGTAAACAAACGAACGCTGCTGCTGTTGGTACATAAATACCTTAAAAATTCCCTTTGCCAACGTAGTCCGCTTGTTAGCCGAGTGGTCTGAGACTTAGTCTAACGTAAAGTTGGATGGGTTTCGATCCCGGCTTCGAGTGTCCTGTGTGTCTAGCCACACTGAAGAGTTCTGATAGAACGAAACAGTCTGTCTGTGGATGACTATATATATATATATATATTGAGAGAGAGAAAGTTAGCAACAAATTTCATGTTTCTGAACATAAGTTTCTGTACTGTACAGTTTTTGAATAAATAAGGCGTAATGTTATCAGATTTGATTTTATAATTTTTCTGTAAAAAAATTATATATCAGTGTATTTGGATTAGAATAAAAATTAACTTGTTCATTAAAAAATAAATCGGAAGGAATGCAATTTTTATGGGCAGTAAGATAGAGAGATTGAAGAATGAGAAGAATGGAATAGATTTGAACAACGTTAGATAGGTAGATAGATAGATAGATAGATAGATATGAACAGATTGGGCTAAATAGATAGATAGATAGATAGATAGATAGATAGATTTTAAATAAATGTATTCATTTTTTAAAAACCTAAGCCTAGAAAAATTAAATCGGAAGTAGATAATTAAGAAATGGGGTATTCTAATTTTACACCCATTAATTATTTCACCATTTTTTTATTGATTTTATTCCTGCGCAGTTGTCAAGTTTCTTAAACTCTATAATATTTTAAGTGGATAACTGATATTTTTTTTAGCTTGGAACGGAAGAAAAGCTACGCCACAAAAAGGACAGAAAAAAAAAACTGGGTAAAAAATAAAACAAAATTATTCATTATTGTAATCTTTCGACAATCAACACTCTTTTCAGTGAAGAAAATCTCATAAATTTAACACTTCATCTTGGTCACGTCTGATTTAATTTGTTGGATTCTGTTCACTTATTAATGCTGCATGTATCAACTGTTGTTTATATTCTGTATTTTCTATCAGTCTAACAGACGCTCTAGGATTTACTATTGGATCATATTCCCTGCTTCAATCCAGATTGTACTAATAGTCTCACCAAGAATCAATTCCGGAAGCAATGTGAATAACACGGAAGCTCAACTGGTACAAACGAGGGTTCACTTTAGTTAATATCACTCTCTTTTCACTTTTTATAATCATGCATCTCATTCGTGACTTATAGCTCAAAGACGAAGATGAAACAAGCATTGAATTAAAAGATCTAAAATAAACACTCGAGAATAAACAAGGGTTTTAGTTCTTTTAAATGCTGACAATTGCTGCCTATTGCACTTCAAACAAAACAACCCAAGAGGCAAAAAAAGTTCAACAGAATATTAAATGGTAAGAATATATAATAAAAAAATAGACGAACACTTTCCCCCAGATACCAACGCCAGGTCTACTTCTATTTAACCCAGCCCTTCGGTAATCAATTCTGATAAATCTCTTTTTGAATGTCTTTCAGTTTAGTTCAGATTTGCTTTAAGGTACCATTGAATAAAATAAAGAAGAAAAAAAATGTTAAGATGTAACGTTTAGTTGCTGGGCGAGAAAACACGTTTATTCAATTGGTACGTCTGATTATTGATAAGCCCTTGCGCGAAATGTTCATTTAAAAGACCTCTTCTGGCTAAAAATAGTGCAATGAATAACATGGCATGTCAATAATGGCGGACTGGATTCACCTGCGTGAAATTTTGCCTCGATTTTCAGTCAGGAACGCAAGGAGTGCACGGAGAGATAAAAAAAAAATATCAAGCAGAAAAGAACGATCAAATCCTTTGAAAAAATTATCTGTAGCCTGTATGCTACTGGAATAGAAGCCATGTTAAATAGCTGGCTTAGGATGTAAGATAGAAATTACTGCCGAATTTCAAAGTTTTTTTTTAAGATAATATCTTCCCTCTAGAATGCGTGTATTTCCTTTCAAATACTCACATCTTCAGCGCAATTTGGAGATTATTACTCACTTAAAAAAAAAAAAGGTTTTAATCCTCGCTGCCATATTTCACAGCTGTCAGTTGCTTCTAATTCTCTAGGTTCGAGAAAAAAAAAAACATTTTTTTCCAAAAAGGAAACCTGGAAGCACAAAATAGAGGTACTCTTTTCAGCTTTAGGAATTCCGATTTCACCATTAATGGCAATACTCATTGATCAAAAATTACTTTGGTAAGTAAAAAGTTTCGCAAACTTTTAGTAACGGGAGACACAATTCGGTAGCGTCGGATGTCTTTTCCAGAGCTGTGAAGACTGTAGGATGCCGAACTCACCTGATACTCTCTAAGTGAGATTCGCCGAGTTTTTCTTTATGGTCAGGAGCACGGTTTCGGAAAGAACGTTTCAGGACTACCTGATATCTGATCCTGGAAGTTCTTGTAACCTTAACAACATTTCTGTTTACTCTACCTTTTGTACAGTTCGAACTCGTAAAGCAAAAATTCCCGAAAAAGACTACGTTGCATTATTTACATTTTTCGGACTACTGTAATTATCTTTGTAGCCATTATTATCAAACGTTTCGGCCGTTGTACGCCTTTGTCCTTGAGGACACATGGCATAGTGGATAAAGGCGTTGGTGAGATCCAGTGACATACCCAAAAAGAGTGTGAGTTCAATACCCGGTGAAGGCAGTGGAGAACTTTCAGAGGGGAAATTAACAGGAGATAACTGATAATTGACATCCATTAAACGTGGCTCGTGGAACTAGAATAGTCAACCCCGGTGAGCGAAATAAAGGGCTAAGTTCGACGTTACAACCACGTGAAGAAGGCTGGAGCGTACAACAGCCGAAAGGTTTTGAAAGACAAGCCGACAAAGATAAGGGCAATAGTCTAAAAATTGTAAATAATGGACATAATATCTCATCTCAGAAATATAGACAGATTACTTTGCATGTTCATCCATGTGGCTATCAAATCACATATGAAGTGGACCAATGCTAAACGCGTCTGCGCACCATTTACTATGATATATCTTTACTATGATATGTACCACAGGGAGTACATGGCTTGAACTGCTACGGTTACAAAGCAAAACAATGCAGAACTTCTTGATATACTTAGTATTTAGTAATTTACTGAGCATTTTTGCTTATATGTTGCACAAGGCCTTATAAAAGGAGCTTCCAATGAAGCTTGAACTCACTCCTGAATGTTTGCTAATCTAGCTCGCTAACTCTTACATCACTCATGGTCCCTATTTCCCTAGTATTTCTTTTCTTTTTTCAGAGTGGGAGCAAAAAGCAGTAGCATTTTGCGGTACATTTTCTTTGTAAGTGAGTTGGGCATCTAGTGTAGACCATTAGCGGTTGTTATGCAGGCAAATGTTATGGCTTTGCATTGTACTAATCTATATATACCTGTTCCTATTACCAATGCTTATTATAAGAAGACTTTGATTTTGTTTGGTTTAATTTTGTGGCATATCAATCATTGTAAGTTATCTAATGACAAATCCATTCTTATGCATACAAAAAGTTATATTCCAAACAATTCAGTTTAGTATCAGCAGTTTAGTTCTCTTTAACCCTTAGATTGGATCCTTTCAGGTGCTACCACTCCGGGGCAGAGGGAAGCTGGGAGCGATGGCCATACAGGGATACTCCGCATTCCCCAAAGCTCCAGGATTACTGAAGGCTCACCATCAGATCGTTTAGTGTCATATTCAGGAGACTCGTTTGGGGTGAGGGTCTTACCTCTATACAGTAAATGTATTCTACAGCTCCGGCTAACTGGGCCAAATAAGATGACTGAATTATGTTGACTGATTGGTTTTAACAGTGCATCAACCCGTATTGTGTTATTTTATCAAAATATTTTATAATAATAATTTCAAGTAAATTATTGAACATTTCCATTTGATCCATAAATGGGACCATCATATGCATCTCAGTATTATATACGGGACAAGATTTCAAGAATTGATTTCTTACATAAATATTTCGATTTGATATTACTCATTGTTTACTCACATTTAAATGCTTTAAAGTCTTGTAAATGATTATAGAATGATATTTGACCGAGAGAGAGGTTTCCTAGGTATTGCAACTGATGGTGTGTTCTTGTTTGGGAGCTTGGGAAATGGGTAGTACCACTTCAGGGCAATTATTCCCAGGTCCTCTCTGAACTCGAATGGCAGTAACTGGTACGGTCCTATCTACGGGTCAAACAGATCTGTTCCACCTTTTACTAGAGATTATTAATATCTAATAGAATTATTAGAGTCATATAGCAATACGTGAAACCATTTAACTGTGTGCAAAAAATGAGCTATAACCTGTCTAAAAAAGATTTACCAACAAAATATTTACTTTAAAATCATATGTATAAACAGGATTTGGCACTGAATACTCTTCAAGAGTTGATATGCTATAAAACACAACCAAACCAAATCGAACCATAGATGAGACCCGAACAAGCACTTTCCCTCCGGGGTAGAGTAGACATAAAAATAATGGCAATGAAGAGGTCCACATTTGCAAAAACCCAAGGACTGGAGCCACACTATCAGTGAACTTAGGGACACTGGTTTCGGGTTCATACCCCACTGAAGTAATAATATCGGTGTATTTTACAACACCAGCAAAGATCATGGTTTGATTGATAAAAAATAGAGACTAAAATAGCTGCAAAAATATAACAAACGGGTTAGTTTAAGACAATTTTCAGTTGATATTCAATTTCAATTTATCATGTGTAACGTTTAATCCATGGAAAAGCGTTTAGCTAAATTCAGTGAAAATGAATGACACTATGCGTGTAAAGAAATGTTATTTGTTTAAAATAAGAATGCAGATTTATTGATGAACACACGCCCACAAATATGGACACCCAAACACTCCAATAGACGCATATATATATATATATATATATATATATATATATATATATATATACTGCATGACTAGTTCCTTTTTTCCTCGCTACTGTTAAAGAAAATTAACTCTTTTCATAAATATCTTTAAAGGTTTCTAAAAAATATTTTTAGGACAAAAATCATTTTTTCTGTAGTTGACCTAAGTTTGAAAATATCTGGAAAAAATAAAAGATTTCATAACACAAAAGAAATATTCCTATTCATTGTATATATATATATATATATATATATATATATATATATATATATATATATATATATATAGTGCATGACAATCATCTGCTTTTCGAGTTTGTACCGAAATAAAGTAACGAATATGTTATGCTGTATTTTGAAATCAGATCGTCTTTACAAACGTACTGTTATTATAATAATATATGCTAATAAGTAATACTTTGGTTCGATGTTGCTGAACAGTGTTTTATCAGAAGATCTCATTTCAGAATCTTCAATAGCCTCATTGTGTTTTCCATACCTTCAGAAATCAGAAGACCTTTGCTTCCCTCATTTTTTCTTGTTCAAATAAGAAGGCCAAACACTTAAACCGCTTTACCCAAAGGAAAATCTCAGTAAACAGTTCATTTTTCTTTCTGAACGATCGTTCTCTTTCTTTGATTTGTTTATTTGATGGATGGCTCAAGGTCAAAAGGTTCATGTTGCATCTAATTTGCAAACGTAAGGTCACTTGTTTTCAATGAAGTTACTTCAGGCCGGGAATTCGTCATCTTCAAGTAGTTTGCAGTAGTGTATTTTCAAAGTCGTTCTTTCCTAATCAGTTCTAACAGTGGATATTTTAGTTTCTTTCATTCTTTGGGGAATTGAAAGAGCGGACGAGTGACTGCCACTATAGCATGACCTTAATATCATGTAATCAGTTATATATACTAGTGTTGGTAACAGGTCATTTAAGTTTGAGAAATAACTTATATCCTTTTCGCACACTGGTTAGTGGTTTTTATTATAATCCAATATAGTTAACATGATTTACGAAACAAGATAACAAGCCCAATTTACAATCAGTAATACAATAGAAAAACCTGCTTAATACAAATCACAATTGCACCAATACTATAACATCTACTTTACAAAAATCATAATCAATTACAATCATACAAACTCTCTCTCTCTCTCTCTCTCTATATATATATATATATATATTATGACCTATTAAAATGGATCCGCAGAATATGCCGACTACAGAAGAGTAAGACACCCTCAACGAGTGCCCTGGCACTAAACAATCTGATGGTGAAGCTCAAGTAATTCTGGAGCTTTAGGGAATGCGGAGTACCCTTTCATTGCCATCGCATTGTTTCGACTATAAAACAAGAGAGGGTTATGATAAAAAAATAATTCTAAATTGCTATCTTTGAGCTTTGATAAGATTTTCTTGATTGTTAGATGATTGCGAAATATGTTTATTCTTTTCTAATGGTCATTGAATTAGAAAAAGATACAGAGATGTTGAATGAATTGTACAATAATAATGATATACATTTTAATAGTATCGTCTTTTTTTATATTAGTCATGTATTCAATATATAAAGGCAATATCGATTATATATTTACAATGCTAAATAATGTATTAATGATTATTGTGATTAAAAAATGAAACGTTTGATAGATATGTATGAACATATCGTCGGTCATATTCTTAGATTCATAAAGAATATCGGGTCATGTTCCTGGGTTCATAAAGAGTATCGGGCCATGCTACTTGGTCTATAAAGGGTATCAAGCCATGTTACCGGGTTCATGAAGAGTATTGGGTCAGGTTCCTCGGTTCATAAAAGGTATTGGGTCGTGTTAACAGGTTCATAAAGATTATCGGGTCATGTTCCTGGGTTCATAAAGAGTATTAGGCCATGTTACTAGGTCTATAAAGGGTATCGAACCATGTTACCAGGTTCATGAATAGTATTGGGTCATGTTCCTAGGTTCATAAAGAGTATCGGATCATGTTACCAAGTTCATAACGAATATCGGGTCTTTCAACAGTAGAATGCTCACCCAGGCCACACAACTGATATCTCAGCAACGACAAAGTATTGAATTCTTAACCTAACGTCATTGGGAATGTCCCTGTGGTGTAGTAGCTAACGACCTGGATTACAACATTGTAGAAACTAGTTCGAACTCCAGTTACGCAGTTACGTTCAATTTCTGAATAATACTCCCGCAAAAGCTAGGAACCCCATTATCTACCCTCTAGCTATGGGTTAAAAAGTACAACTACTACTCTTCTACAAAGAATAACCCATGTTGACTGATATTTTTTTTTTAAATAATGAAAGCCAAACTCAACCAAAATCACATGGTTGCTTTTCCTCAGTGATTTTTCGTATGTCTCCCCTCTTATCAGTTGTTGTTTTATCAAGTCTAGTCAAAGTAGAACCCCACTCCCTACCAAACATTTATATTTGCTCACTTTAGGACAGCCCACCCATATTCCACTATAAATATTCTGGGAATAGAAATGTGTTCCACTAACGGAAATTTAGGTCAGAGTTTTGTAGGGTCCGGTAATCGTGTAAGATAATGTTTTACTTAAAAGTATAAAATACTATGAGAGACAGTTCATACTGAGAGAGATCTCACGCAATAATGTTACTTATCTTTCCTTAGGAGAAAGTAAAATTGATATGGCTATTATCTTTGTCCGATTTTCTTAACATTTTTCTTGAAATGGCGCCATCTATGTAAAACACTATCACAGAGATAGAGGGTGCATGTTCGACTCTAGTTAAGGGCTATTTACTTCTCACTGATGATGCTTATTTAAGAAACGTGGGATATAAACGACTCCATCATTCCAATAGAAAGCATCAATTATGAAATAAAAGAAAAACTATCAGCAAAATTTATATGATCAAAGCTTTCTCAATGAAAACCTGGATGTAGCGTCCCTTGTTACTTATATTATCAGTGTGCCATACTAGGCAGGTCTCTTTCATAACAAATCTCACAATATTAATGTATTTGTTGTAAAGCTCACAAGATTGTACTGGTTAAAGTTTTACCTTTGGCCAAGAAATATTCCTAACCTTTTTCAATCCCAGGTCGAGTCATACCAAAGACTCAAAAAATGGCACTAGATACCACCTTGCTTAACACTCAGCATTATAAGGTAAGGATCAAGGTTAAAGTGGAGCAATCCAGCCTCGGTGTTTGGGCTATTGAAAAGTGAGCCTTTAGTTTACCCTCGACTAAAATCACCATCAACTTAATAAGATTAAAGAAAAGTAGCTGTTCTGGTATATATCTGTTGCACAAGGGAAACTGGATTCGTGTTTTTCCTTAGAATATTGGTTCAAAATGAATGAAAACTGTCTCAGTGGAGGTCTGTGGTTAAGTAACCATGTCAAGTCACTGTGTCTTTCACCTGATCGAGAAAAGATTAAGGCTATTAGATAGTCACTATATTCAAATTTCAATTTTCTTCGTAGAGAAATCAGCTTGAACACTGGTAAAATCATTAAGGAATAATTCTCACGAGAAAACACCAAGAGATTGATACAACCCAGTCAGATTCCTTCTCCGACAGAACCTTTGAAATATTTAATATTGCCAAAAGAATGGGATTTCTCTTTGATATTCTTTTCTTTCTAATAATAATGAATATTTTTTCCTTAAAGTTGATATTTCTATAATAAAAGCTTTTACTTCGTTTTCAAAAATATATCCTAACTATTTAATATATATTATGATCATGAATAATTTCCTTGTTTTCTATAAAACAGGCAGCCCAGTCATCTTGGGCTGTAGAATACGCCGACAGAATCTTTGCATGGGATAAGACCCCCACCACCACCACCGAGGTTACTGGATATGATACTAAACAATCCAAGAGCCATGGGGAAGTTGAGCAACCCTTCATTGCCATTGCACCCGGACTCACCCTGAACCAAAGTGGTAGTACGTGTTAGGGTCCAATCAATAGATCAAATAGAACTATCTAACCATTTAACTGTGTGCAAACAAATGCTTGATATTGAATTGAATTTTTATTGTCACATATTAATACTAGATACCATTTAACTATGTGCAAATAAAATTATGAGTGTTAGACAGCAATACTTCAGGCTATTTAAGTATATGCAAACAAATGCTGAATACTAAACAGAATTATTCGTGCTAGATAGGAATGACTGAACCCATTTAATAAAAATACTAGTATGAAAAATACTTTTTCATATTGAGCAAATAAAGGATGAATATTAAATAGAATTATAAGGGTTAGATTGCAACATTTGAAGCCATTTAACTTTGCACAAACAATAGGCACGCTAAATTGTGTGAAAATAAGATAGCCTGTTTTCATTTAAGCATAAGATTACCTACAAGCTATTCAATTACAAATTATATATGTGAAACCATTAAACAGTATACAAACAAAGGACTGATGTTGATTTATATAATTGGTGTTAGATCACAATATTTGAAACCATTTAATTGTATGTAAACAAATGATTAATATTAAAAATGATTTACAAATTATTCGTTTACAAATCAAACATATATATATATATATATATATATATATCATCATCATGTCGTGCTGCTACCATGGATATCCCTGACCCCCTCCCGCCACTTCTCCCTATCGTTCATCGCCTCTTACAGGTCTTTAGAGGTACATCCCGTATCCTCACATAGCTGCTGTATGTATGTTCGAGCTGGTCGTCCTGCTTTTGCTCGGCTATATGTGGGGATCCATTGGAGTATATCTCTTATGAGCTCGTCCCTGCTTCTCCAGCAGTGTCCGGCATGACTGGTTCGTCTAACTTGGATAGTTTTCGCGATGCGAGGCAGGTGGCCGTTTAGTTGGTGCCTTGTGTGTTATTGCCACCAGGACTAGTTCAATATTGCTCGCAACATTCTTGTGTAATTGCCGTCTAGCTTCTTCTTTGGCATGAAATAACCTATAAGAGTTGATATAGCATAAAACTAGCTAACCAAAACACTAACCAAATATAAAATAGAAAAAACTTATTGATCAAGAAATAACTAATTAATTGACTCTATTTCGTATGTAACAGGACTCAGTTTCTTCCCTTATCAGTTATCATCATCTCAAAAGAGAACTAACTGCTTAGCTAAAATAACTGGACGGTGTTTTCAACCTTATTTTTGATAAAGTATTACCGTATCTGTTTAGTATTTATGTAATTTTTTAAACGTAAAATACGATGTTCGTTCAAAAAGTTCGAAATCCCAACAAGAAAGGATATACGTAGCTGAATATTTAAGTGATTTCCTCGGTTTTTTTGCTTAGATATGAAGCAAAGCTAAATGAATGGGGCACCCAATGGGACACGAGCTCACTACTGAACTTTTACTACTCAAACTTGTTAACCATTACACAATTCGAATTGCCCAATAGCTGAATATTTTTATCACAATACACGGACGATTATCATGAAACTAAAATTTTAAAAAATACCGTATTTGACATAATATAGGGCGCACATTTTTTAATGAAAATATATTTTAAAATTCCCTTGCATCTTATATGCCGTAGGTTGGTTTAAAATTCGCAATAATCTGCCGAAAGTAGCTACCTGGCAACCCTTATTAGCAAAGACTTTAGAGTAATTTTCATATACCTACTGTCTTTATTTAAAAGGTTATTATGCAGATTAAAAGTGTTATCATTGATAATATTCATTATATTAATTTCATCACGTTTAATATTAGGACTTAATTTTTTTAATCTGTGCTGCTATAATTGGGGTGCGTCTTATACACCTGTGCGTCTTATATGCCACCAGGTACGGTTATACAGATTTTGGCTTTTATTTCTGTGAGTGAGGCCGATACAAATCTGAGAAATTAACAACCCTAAAATCTAGGTGAGACTTTTTCAACAGCCCTCACAGGTTCCTCATGGGAAAGAACTTTTTTTCTAACTAGAGTAATAAAATAATTAGTTGGCATTATAGACTAGTTTTAAATGACGATCAAAAGTTAGTTTGGTTTGGTTGGGTTTTATGAAATATTAACCATTGTAGGTTATTCAATGCCAAATCCTGTTTATATATATATATGTATATATATATATATATATATATATATATATATATATATATATATGATTTATAAACAGATTTTTTAGGTTTGGTTTGGTTTGGTTTGGTTTCTTTGGTCAATGGCATATCAACCTTTTGAAGGTTGTTTAATACCAAAGCCATTCACCTAGAAGAACAGCAATTGTGCTATTTAAACCATAGCTGGGTGGATAAGAAGGTTCGTACCTTTCCCAAGGGTATTTGCCCGAAAGTGAACGCAATAGAACGACTGGAGTATGAACTCGCTTACTACGATGTCGCAGTCCATCGATTTAACCATTACACCACGAGGACAACCCCAGATCTTTTTAGATAGCATTCTTAAACGAGCCTGATCTCTTATTTCCCACAGTTAAATGGTTTCAAGTTATTTGTTTGCACTGTTTGATCTATTTGACCCTTAGATAGGACCCTATCAGCTGCTACCACACTGGATCACAGTTCATCCGGGACCAATGACAATGAAAGGGGTACACACTATTATCTAGATCCCTAATGCTGGGACCTCGTCATCAGATGGTTTAATGTCATATACAGGATATGCGTTGAAGAGGGGACTTCCGCTTTGCTTGTCTTCATACCCTGTCCGGTGGCAAATGCTGCTGGTAGCACCAAGTGTTGCAGTACCACCTTAGCCACCGAAATTGTGGCATCACCCCTGGTTGGTGGCAGATGAGGGCGGGGTATCACAAATGTTCTCATATTGTGTATGATAACATTAAAAATTAGAATTAGATGTATCTTTCCTATCAACAATCATATTTCTATCAAATAATAGTTGTTTTTCGTTTTGTTTTGTTTTGTTTTTGTTTATTTTTTTTCATTTTTTTATTTACAAAACTTTGTTTAACTTCGATTTAAATCTTGATCGTTTTCCTTCGTAGACGGGTACGTCAGCTAATATATAATCCGTTACTTCCAATCCAAAATCGAATGGTCTGCTAAGTTTATTTTGTTATCTTCAAACTGCATGTAAATTTTGCATTTTCCGAATTTCTGTCGCCAACTTTTAGTCAACCGACTAAATCAGGTGAGACATTCTTGTTATATTTTAAATGTAAATGCATAGTCTATACCATCCTCAAAGTGAGCACTGTTTCAGCTAACGATTTGATGAATAAAGCTAAATGTTTATCTAATTTCTAAATCAGCAACTAAAGACGAAATTAATCATGGGAACGGCTTTCTAAATCTATCTCAGCTCATCAGAAGGAACAATTTGATGCGTTGAGAATACACCGATGCAAGTTTGGAGCAAATATTTGCTAATTGTAGTAGTTTGAACTGAAATATCCGATTGCCAGCGAACCAATATCCGTCCAATGATTGGTTTTTTATTGTGTAAGACGAAGTTTCTCCACTAATTCTGCGAACTTGTTTCAGAGAAAAGGGAAATTTGTCTGCCGAGTGGAATAAAAATTGAAATACTTTATTATGATTGTAAATGCAAGTAAATGCTGTTCTGATTATATATTGGTACTTTTCTTGTTACGAAAGAGTGTCCGAAAAATTCTCTGACATACCAAGAAAGAATACCATACGTCCATGTAACGTACCTACTATTGCACTTCATTACACATGACAAATAATTTTATTCGCCCTTCAAAGATATTTTTCTTTAATCATTTTGTTCTTAATTGAGCTGGGAATATTTCAGCAACCGATCGAATTTACTGCTCGCCCTAAGTTATACACACCACACACATAAACATACCCAGACAAACAGATATATATATATATATATATATATATATGTGTGTGTGTGTGTGTGTGTGTGTGTGTGTGTGTGTGTGTACATATATCTTACTCTTGCCTATATAGGTTGTCTTTTGCTTCTTATGGCTGAACAAAAGAATTGTCTATAAGCGAGTGATTTATTCAAGTATTACCTATCAACTCCTCCTTAGCCATGATTGCGTGCTTGTGATGAGACATCCGGTGGTAAGAGAATATTGGAAAATATTCATTTATCCCTTTTCCAAAATCTGTTTGCGCAAGGAAATACAAAGAGCATGAACGTAAATTCAAAACCAGTAACCTTTTTTTTTATAATTGTTACACTCTTCCTGGACACCATTAAACGCAGAAAAATTGAAGAGTGAAAGCGGTACTATAGCAGTAACTGTCACATGATTGATTTTCTGATAACTAAAACCTGTTCCCGTGGTAGGTGAATAGCGAGATATCTTGTTGGAGGAAAAGTAAGACCGACGGACAAGAAGATGAAACCTCTGGCTGGATCAACAGCAATTTAAACATTTAAATGTGAAGTGCAAAAAAGGTAACACTTGTAGTAAAGTCGATTACTCGGATTAATGCATTTGATGAATCATTCTTGTTAGAAAAAAAGCTTCCGATATAAAATTAGGAGAGATGAAGCCATAGGTTTTGTTCTAGCGTCTTTCTAGATGCACATTACGAAAGAAATCTGCTGGTTAAATAATATCCAATTATTAAGGGTTGCTCCTCTTTTGGAATACATTTTAGTAAATCTTTGAGAATGTGAGTGTCTATGTTCTCCGCCATTCCTCAGGATAAGAAACTTCAGTCACAGTGGGGGATGCCATAGAGTCGTGGATCACGTGCTAGACATTCGATTTCGATCTCTGGTCGTGCTGTTATGATCACTTTCGGACGAATACACTTGGGAGGAGTATGAAACCCTTAACCATTCGAGATATATATTGAATATAAACAGTACTTTTCTTTCACGAGGTTGACTTTGGTACTGATTAACCCACCACGGTTGACATGCGATTAAACAAAAAATCCCAAACCAATAGAGCCAATGGTCTTTCTTTATATCTTGAAAATACTTTATCCTCAGATAAATACTTTATACTCAGAAAAATCATATATATATATAAAGGGAGGAGTAAAGTAGGAAGTCTTATTGAATCATGGTATTACGGCTTCTTCAATATATATCTGACGACCTTAATACCAGATAGTTGAATATATCTCTCAGTATTTGACTGTATGTATTTATGTAGCAATCTACATATTTACCAGGTATATACACACACACACACGCGCACACACACGCGCGTGCGCACACAAAAATACGCATATTTATATATATATATATATATATATATATATATATATATATACATTTATTTATTCATCTCTTTACTCTCTCTCTCTCTCACTTTCGTTCTCTTTCTGCGTCCATCTATCAATCAATCAGATAACTTTACTTGTCTATAAATCTATACGTATATGGGCTAACTATTAACCGATCTCTATACCAGACTTCGACGTATATCTATGCCTGTATCTGACTTTATATATATATATATATATATATATATATATATATATATATATATATATATATAAGGTGGTTCATATATCACTTTCTATTTTAGAAATTAAACTGCTGGTCAATACCCACAGAATCGTGGTATAAGGTTATTAGCAAAAATCAGAACACACCAACACACTTTATTTTCCGTAAGATAGATGCTGAAACCATTCTGTAATATCGACTTTATAATTGCATGCATAAAAGCCTACCACTTTTTGTGAATTAGGTCTCCAAGAACTTGGGGTTCTTATATTATAACGTTTTCTGGCATTGAAAACTACGATAAAATATACGTTAGCAATAGTCATTGATTCAGTATAGATTAAATTTAGTACGAAACAAAAACTGATGAAAATTAAATACTTTAATAACGGTTGCTCAATAAAATATCCTCCGTCGCTGTTATCATTGACCAAATATCGTCATAAACCTGGAAAAAAGTCAGAATATAAAAAAAAATGCTTTAAAAGGAGTGGCACTAATTTCCAATGAGTGCATAGTTTTTGCTTTTGAATAAATGCTACTGCAATTTGATCGAAATATTTTCTGATTATTCAATCCATTTATAATCGTGTTTATTTTAATCTAATTTTGATTTTGGCATTATCTCCCATGTCTCATAGAGGCAAACTGATAAAATTTGTTGGTTTATATTTAAAAAATATTGAAAATCGTCAACTGATATTTTGAGGAATCAACATAATATACAAAACGAAAATTATGAGCTCGTGCTGAAGAGAAACAAATCCACCTTCTCCTTCCTACAACTACTAATGCTAATAATAATAATAATAATAGTAGCACAGGGCAACGCCATAAGAACCAATCATATCAAAGCCAGAATAAATAAGACAACAAAACAGTAAATGTAGGCTATGCGGTGACAGAGACGAAATGATCAATCACATAATAAGCGAATGCAACAAATTAGCACAGAAGGAGTATAAGGCGAGACACGACTGGGTCGGCAAGGTTATCCACTGGGAAATGTGTAGAAAATTTCAATTCGACCATACAAACAAATGGTATATGCACAACCCGGCACTTGTCCTAGAAAATGACTCGCATAAACTCCTATGGGACTTGAACATACAAATGGATCCCCTAATCCCGGCCAGAAGACCAGACCTCATGATAATAATAAAAAAAAAGAGAACCTGAAAAATAGTCGACTTTGCCGTCCCGGCGGACCACAATAAATCTGAAGGAAAGTGAAAAGAAGGGTAAGTACCTCGACCTTGCTAGAGAATTGAAAAAGCAGTGGAACATGAAAGTAACGTTTGTGCCAATTGTGATTGGTGCGTTAGGCACAATAACTAAAGGATTATTGAAAGGCCTGGAGGACTTGGAAGTTGGCGGACGGGTATAGACTATCCAAACGACAGCATTGCTAAGAACGGCTAGAATCCTGAGACGAGTCCTGGAGACTTGAAGAGACTTGCTGTCACTTGAACTCCAGTCAAAAACCGTCAGCTAACACTGATGTGAAAAACTCTAAAGGAGTAAATAATAATAATAATAATAATAATAATGAACAAACGGTATATGCATAGCTTGGAATCCGTTCTGGAGAATGAGACGTAATTGTGTAGGATTTCAAGATACAAACAAATCACCTAATATTGGCCAGACAATCATACTTAGTGATAGTCAACAAAAAAAAAATACAAAGAGAACCTGACGAATAGTGGAATGTGCTGTCCTGGCAGACCACAGAGTAAAATTAAAAGATAGTGAAAATAGATATAAATATCTAGACCTTACAAGATAAAAATATCTATCGCACATGAAGGTGGCAGTGATACCACTTGTAATTGGTACTCTTGCAACTATCCCCAAAAGCTTGATAAAGGGAGTAGATGACTTAGAATTCAGAGGACAAGTAGAATCCATTCTATCGGTAGCATTATTAATATCGGCCAGAATATTGAGAAGTGTCCTGGAGAGTTGAGGACTTACTGTCACTCAAACTCCAGCGAAAAGCCATCAGCTAATGCTGGTGCAAAAAACTCTCAAGGAGTAAAAATACTACAAGTATTAAGCCTACTTCTACTACTACTACAAATAATAATTCTAATAATGATAATAATAATAATTCTAATAATAATAACAATAATAACAATGACATAGGCAGACTCTGTGTGTCAAGAAAAGAAGGAGCAAGAGAGTTGATCAGTATTTAAGATAGTGTGAATGTATCCATACAACTAATCGATGACTACATAAAAAAAGAGCTGAGAAGTACAAATTATAGAGACCACAAATAGCACTTATAACTTAAAATCAGCAAAACAATAACTAGAAAAGAGAAATGGGAAGAAAAACAACTGTATTGATATTTCAAGGGATAAACTGTCTCTAAGACTCTAGAGAATGACCATCAACAAAACCTGGAGCGAAATAATCCATCAGCTAACGCAAGTGGGGAAAACTCTCAAAAGACTAATTGAAAAAACTATGGAACTTGAAAGTGACAATTGTACCAATTGTGATTGGTGCTTTTGGCACGGTAGCTAAATGATTATTAAAGAGCCTGGAGGATTTAGAAGTTGGCGGCCGAGTGGAGACCAGTATTATTGAAGACGGTCAGAATACTGAGAAGAGTTCTGGTGACTTGAGGAGACTTGCAATCACTCAATCTCCAATGAAACGCCATCAGCTAACGCTGGCGTGAAAAACTCTAATGAGTAATAATAATGATAATTATACGTTTTCCTACACACAATAGGGAAGATACCAAAAGAAGCTGTCAATATTGATAACTTGCGTATGATCAACTTTGGAGGCGGGCAAAAGACAAGGTGAGATAATCAATTTTGAAGCAGAGACAGTGCATTTACCGTGATTGCATTTGACGTCATAATCTAGTATAGAAGAAAATAAAAACATGAAATAAAAGAATTATTATTCGTTATATATAATGTGACGTTTTCTTTCCCTAAATTTGCAGTTAGATTTTTAATTTCTTTTCAAAATCCGATCAGAAAACGGACAGCCTTCATCTGTCTGGCTTACTCTTATCCCGACTTCCGAAATAAATAATAATCTGAAAAGAAGCTTTTCGAAACACGAGTTTTTATATTTTCTTACTTTTGATCTTTTCCGTGTGATGCAGGGTTACGGGCCTGTTAAAAAAACCCAAATATAATGTGACATTTTTAGAAAGGCATCATTCGTTACTTTCTTACGAAAAAAGGAAACAAATAACGATGTATAATGGATCTTTTCTCATATTTTTTTTCTTCTGGTCTCATATTCATTTATTTGTCCATTTCATATGAAACTTGAAATATGAGATAAATATAGCAAAATAATTTGGAATATATTAAATTCTAATTACGCATATGACATTATAAGTGAATGGTACCGAGATACGATTGCCCAGTCGGCTGGGGCAGCAGAATACACCTCAGTAGAAGGATAAGACACCCATACACGAGTGTCCTGATATGATACTATTTACCAACCCCTCCGCTCGGGCAGGATATGACACAAGGTCAATTTTTAAGTGGAGTTTAACAGGTTTGAATTTAGAGTTTTCTTTCTCCTAGACTAGTTGCCTAACCAAAGTGAAGAACCTAGTCTGCCCTACTATTTATCCATAGCTGGTGGGAGAATAATTGGATTCATACCTTTCCCAAGGGTATTAGTGCTATGTGAAATGCAATCAGTCTCGTCTAGGATTTGAACTCGTGTCCCCGTGTCCATTTCCTACGACGATAACGACTACAACACGGGCACCTCCAGTGTCCTGATATGATACAAAACAATCTGATGGTGAGGTTCCTGTGATGCTGGGACTTTAGGGAATTCTGAATACCCCTTCATTGCCATTGCTCCCAGATTTATTCTTGCCCAGAATGTTAGCACCTGATAGGGCCCTATCTATGGGTTAAACGGAACTAAACTGCGTACTCATTATGCTAAACGGAATTGTTTGAATTAAAACTGTTTGACCAAACTGAATAGCTTGAAATAAAAATGTTTTTGACGAGTAAACTGTGCACTTACATTTAAACTGCGCCCTGATGCTAAAATGAATTGTTTGAAATGGAAATGTTTTTGACATTGAAACTGTACTTACGCTAAATTGAATTGTTTAATATAGAACGCTTTTGACATCTACCTCAGAATAAACAAAATTTATACTTATACTGAACTTAATTAGATGAATAATAATCGTTTGAATAAACTGAATGGTTTAAATAGTAATGTTTTTACTATTAAACTGTGTACTCATGCTAAATTGAATTGTTTGAATAGAAATCATTATTTATATCAAAAATGGATTTGGCATTAAATTACCTACAAGGGTTGATATGCCATAACACCCAAACAACCAAAGCAAACTAAACTGACATACGAGTAGAAGAACTATATAATAAACAATAGCCGGAAAAGGGATAAGTTGATAAGCTTCAACATCTCAACCAGTGGGCTATATATAACAGGAAATAATAGATCAAGCTAAGTAAACTTAAATTAGCCGTGGTCACCAACGATGTCACTCATAGGATGTGGATATTGGTATCGGGTGTTCTGTGAACCCTTTTAAAAGACGATGGGATTTCTCAATTAGCTCATTTTTATGGATGATATAGGTGGGAACGAGAGTTCGTTTGAACGAAGAACAAAGAAGGATTCAAAGAAATGAGAAAACCCAGTTATGACTTGAATGAAGAAACTCCCTCAAGTGGCGTTACAGATTTTGAGGAGGGTGCTGGAAATGCAGGGGCGTCGAGGACATCCCTATTGTATTTTTCCTCCCTACAGGTTATCTCTTTTTGAATTCAGCAAATAAAAAATACTGATTTCGACCCTTCGGCCAGGAATTACTCTTATCTGCCAGCTGGAACCTACTCAATCGTCCTTCTGGGATAGGACCGGCTTCTATATCTATTACCAGGCTGTAGAATATATATATAGATAAGTGCTTGCCAATGGAGGAATCGGAAACACATGCACACTCACACACACACACACACATATATATCTATATATACATATATGTGTGTGTGTGTGTGTACGTGTGTGTGTTTAAGCACACACATATATACACACACTCACGCACATATATACAGGAACCGATATATGTACACACAGATATTCATATATATATATATATATATATATATATATATATATATATACACACGTATAAATACGTATATTCACACACACACACTCACACACACACACACACACACACACACACACACACACACACACACACACACACACACACACACACATATATATATAGGGGGGGATGGAAATGTGTTCGGAATTATCAAAATACGTAAAAAAAGCAATTAACTTTTGAAAAATTTACTTTGATTGCCAGATTATTTCGTAATCCCGGATAAAAGAATAATTTAGAAAAATTCATCTCCATAATTTACTTTTTAGATAATGTTTATTGCGACTAAGAATGCCAGTGGATTCCCACAAATGACTTTATTCGCGTGGCGAGGCAAAAATGTCTGGCATGATGATGATTTTTCAAACAAAGGACTCAGTACTAGGTATACGAGTGGCACAACTGATTCATCCGTTTCTTTTCCTTCCCTCTCTTTATCTTTCTCTCTCTGTCTAATTATTCTCTATCTCTTTCTATTTCTCTCTATATATTTCTCGTTCACTGTATTTCCCTTTACAAACTCACACACACTTGCTCACGCATCTTTATACATTTATTCACAAATACATGCACACACACACACACACACACACACACACATATATATATATATATATATATATATATATATAGTGGGGTTGCAATTGACATTTTATTCCCGAAACAATATTTAGCTCCTATAGCTTCATCCAATACGATGGATTTTAATTTATTCATTCATGTATTTCATTATGTTTTTTTATACATGAAAAGGGACCATGTTTGATGATATCTTCATGATAACAAACGTTGAAAGTTAGTTTCTTGGAATTTTTTTTTTTCAAATTCTGAATTTGAAAAATGTTAGAAAATCTATTGCTATTATTGATATAAGATTTATTTAAATATTATCATTGAAGAGTAGTATAGACTGTAATTGATTATTTTAGAAACAAATGTATTATTGAAGACTATTACGGATAGAGCAAATCATGTTGCGACTCAGTATAACCATTTTAATGTAATATGTCTGTAAACTTTTTTTATTATCAACTGTGTAAGAGTTATACTCCTAATATACAAGAAGAAACACGATACTCGCAGTCGCAGTAGGTTTTCTACTCTGCAGACTTGGGAGCAAGCCGTAAATTAATACGGTCACAGCATCGTTGATATTTGTTGCGCACCTCAAGTTAGCGGGAATATGGCACATAGCTTTTTCTATGATGGGGACCAGGTGCAGGAACGTAGCTCACAGATACCCTGCAGTTCCAAAACTGTCTTGAGCCCCGTCAGCATTTCCCAGGCAATAAAACTAATCCCCTCAGAGAGGGTTAGAGCCTGGGGTAGCCCCCTGTGGCTCAAAGAGCACCGGTCTCATCTACGAGACATGAATGCTGGGTTCCCCCAGCACGCACGTCAGGTAGCCTGGAGCGATTGTCACCAAGTCGAAACATAGCCGACTCGATCCGCATATCTGATAACATGACCGGCCGAAGTGCGTCCCAACCCAGTAAACCAGCAGACTAGGTACGGTCCCTGTATCGCTGGGAGTATTACGCAGAATGATGGATATTTATCTAGTATCATATCCACACAGGGACCAACAACCCAACAGGAATCAAGGAATGAGATTACCCAGATGTCAGAATGGAATATTTCGGAGTGCAATAAATACCAATTGCTTAATTTTATAAATTCATTTCTACATCGCAAGCCAGTTGTTGCCCAATGTAATAGTGAAAAAACTCGTTCAATACAACTAACTGATGACTTTATCTCGAAACTTCAATTCAAAGGACAAATATTGTTTCATTAGTTTGGTCAGAGACATAAGTGATTTTTAATGTCAGTCTAATATAATGGCTCAAAATCTCTATCATCTCAATAAATCAACATTATAACAACTGTAACAGAAGGAACGGATAAAAACAACAAAAACAACTACTACTTATAATAACAACAATAATAATGATGATAATGATATGGGGTCTTGAAGAGTTGGAAATTGGTGGAAAAATTGACACCATCGAGATAATGGTTTTAAGATCGGTCGAGAATAGTCCCCCTGGAAACTTTAGGAGACTTTATGCCACACTGTGAAAAACTATCAGCTAACACTTGTGGGAAGAAAACTCGTCATGAGTAAAACAATAATGATAATAGAACATTCCAAGATAACGAAAAAAATTCTACTAGCAGGGAGCATGCATGAAAACAAGGAAACACAAAAATTTTGGAGCAAAATATGATAAAGAAAAGAACATCACAGAAAAGCTGAATGGATAAGCAACATGTGGAAAGGGTTATAAGAACACTAAAAAGGACTGAAGGTGTAAATACACGTTGATTCATTTTGAGCTACAATAAAAACGTACCAAATTGGAAAACGTCAGGTCATGATGGCATACATGGATACTGGCTAAAAAGAGTCATTCCCATCCATAACAGACGAGCCATAAAAATAAAAAGACGGTTACAAGAAACAGATATACCCGAATGTTTAATAAAAGGAAAGACCACACTGATCCAAAAGGACTCCCAAAAAGGGAACCGCCCACAACAACTACAGACCCATTACATGCCTCCCTATTATCTAAAAAATACTAACGGCACAAGTCAGGGGGAGATTTACAACTCGCTAATAAGTTGCGAACTGATCCCCCGAAGAATAGAAAGGATGCTGCAAGGGAACCAGAGGAACATTTCAACAACTTTACAGTGATCAACACATCCTCAAGGAAAGAAAAACGGGGCGTAAAAATCTACCCATGGCGTAGATTGACAATAAGATGCATACGATATATTCCCGCAAAGCTGGACAATAGACTATCTCGAAATGTGCCAGGTGTCTGGCGAAGTCATATGATTTATCGAATTTACCATGGAAAATTGGAAAGTCGACTGACAGCTGGAGAAAAGATTAACTGAGGTGAAAATCCAGAGAGGGTTTTTCCAGGGAGATGCATCCATTTTTATTTGGGGAAATGCACAGGCGGATACAAACTTCATGAATCGCTAGAAAAAATCAACTACCTAATGTACATGGACGATATCAAATTACTTGCAAAAAATAAAAAAGAACTGGAAACCCTAATACAGGCAGTAAGTATATACAGTGAAGATATTGGGATGGAATTTGGCATAGAAAAAAGTAGCATGCTAATAATGAAAAACGGTAAAACCGAAGGAATAGAATTACCAAATAAAGAAAAAAAAAATCAGAACCCTTACATATACTTGGGAATATTGGAATCAGACACATCAAACATGCGTAAATGAAAGAAAAATAAAAAAAGAATACCGCAGCAGAACTAGAATATATATATATATATATATATATATATATATATATATATATACATATATATATATATATATATATATTATGATAATATTATATTATTAATATATAATATATCTAATAATAATATATATATTTATATCAGATATATATATGAATTTAAATTGATTTGCCTCTTATTCATAGATATTATACAAAATATTATATATATATTATACAAAATAAATTATGAAATATATATTATAAATTATAAAATATATATTATACAAAGGCACAAAAATCCGCTTATACAAACAAATATGTGAATATCTATATTCATCTCTCTTTTTTCATAAATTACAATAATCATAAGAGGATTTTCTTAATAATTTAAAAAATATATATTATATAACATTATATCATTAATATATAATATATCAAATTATAATATATTTAATAATAATATATTTAGTAATAATAATAATAATAATATATATATTTATATAAATATGTCATATATATATATATATATATATATATAGCAAAAATCTCATCAAAATGATAAACACCTGGGTTGTCACACTCGTAAGTTAATTTGGCCCTTTCTCATAGTGAACGAGAGAAAAATGTCAACAAATGGACCAGAAAAAATGAAGACTCGCGGCGATGCATAAGACCGTACATCCCATACATGACATACTTAGATTGTATGTGTCAAGAAAAGAAGAAAAAGTACTCGCCAGCGTTCAAGATATCATCGATACTACAATTAGAAGACAGCATAACAAGCGCGGAGGAAATCTGATTTCAGCAAGCAGAAACAATACCGACAACACATCCATCATCAAAACAAAAATAACGAGAAAACAAAAATGGGAATAAAAACAACTGCCAGGACATTTCAAGCGACAAGCAAGCGAAATGTTACACGAAAAAACTTGGACATCGCTAAGAAAAGAAGACTTGGTTCTCTTCTGATAGCAACACAAAACAACGCCATAAGGACGAACTATGTCAAAGTAAGAATAGAAAAGACACAACAAAATATCAGATGTAGATTATGAAGTGACAGAGACGAAACGATTAATTACATAATAAGCGAATGCAGTAAGTCAGCTCAAAGAGAGTCTAAGACTAGACGCGACTAAGTGGGGAAGGTAATCAACTGGGAATCGTGCTAGAATTTGAAATTTGTCCATACGAACGAATGTTATATGCATAACCTGGAACTCGTCCTTGAAAATGACACGTACAAAGTTCTCTGTAAATTTGAGATACAAATGAATCATCTAATTTCGGCCAGATTACCAGACCTAAAAAAAAAACAAAAAAAAAAAAAACAACTGCTGAATAGTGGACTTAGCCGTTTCCGCTGACCACAGGGTGAAACTGAAAGAAAGCTAAAAGAGAGATAAGTATTTAGTCTCCAGTGGAAAACCATCGGCTAACGCTGGTGTGTAAAACTCTCAAGAGTAAAATGATAGTACTAATAATAAACGGAGGGGTGTGATGGTTAAAGCGTTGGACTGCGGAATCGTAGTACGCGAGTTCGTACTCCAGTCGCGCTATTATGTTCACTTTCGGGCAAATATCCTTGGGAAAGGTATGAGCCCCCATATCCTCCCAGCTATGGGTTAAATAGTACCACTACTGTTCTTCTAGGAGAATGGATTTGGCATTAAATAACCTAAAAAGAGTTGATATGCCATTAAACAAAGAAACCAAACCAAACCTGATAATAAACGGAAACCCTAAATAAAGGAAGTAAGAATATAGTCAGGATATAGGGAGGGAATTTAGCATAGAAAATTTGCCATGCTAATTAAGAAAACTAAAACATCAAATGACTGAAGGATTAGAACTACGACGTTTTCTCCGAAGGTTCTGATTTAACGCTCGGAGAAATCGAAAGTTACAATTTCTTGGGAATATAGGAAACGTACACCATCAAACAAACGTCAATGAAAGAAAAAATCTAAGAAGAGTATCTCGGTAGTAGGAGAAAACCTATCGAAATCTATTTTGCAGAAATCCCATCAAATGGATAAATATCTGGGCTGTCCTCCTCGTAAGATACTCTGGATCATTATTATAGTGGAAGAGGAAATAATTTCAATAAAGGGACCGGAGAACCTGATAACTAATGACGATGCATAAGGCCTTATATTCCAGAGGTGATGTTCACAGACTGTATGTGTCAAGAAAAGAATAAGGAAGAGCGCTGATACATTGATAAGCCGATTCAAAGTCTACATTAAAAAAGAGGAAAGAAAGACTAATTACAGAAACCAGAAATAACATAAACAACACAAGGATCAACAAAACAATAATAACTAGAAATCAAAAAAGGTGGAGGTACCCGTGGTGTCATGGTTATCGTCGTAGGAAATGGACACGGCGATACGAGTTCAAATCCTGGACGAGACGGATTGCATTTCACATAGCACTAATACCCTTGGGAAAGGTATGAATCCAATTATTCTCCCTCCAGCTATGGGTAAATAGTAGGGCAGACTAGGTTCTTCAGCCTTGGTCAGGCAACTAGTCCAGGAGAAGGAAAACACTTAATGCAAACCTGTTAAACTCTTCTTAAAAAATTGACCTTGTGTCATATCCTGCCAGAACGGAGGGATTGGTAAATGTTTTAACTAGAAATCAAAAAAAAGGCAGAAAAACAATTGTCGGGATATTTAATGCGACAAATCTCTCACGAGAATACTTGGACATTGCTTACAAAGTGAAACGTTCTGAGAGAAACTGAATCACTTCTGATAGAATCATAAAAATTCTATTTTCGCTTAAAGAAGCGCGGAAGAAGACTGATTACAGCACAACAAAATAGCAAATGTAGGTGAAGGAGACTGATTAAGACGCCACTAAATAGCAAATGTAGATAATGTGGTGACAGACACAAAACGATCTATTGCATAATAAGCGAATGCAGCAACTTAGCACAGAAAGAGTAAAAGACTTAACACGACTGAATGGAGAAGATGATCGACTGGGGATTGTGAAAAAAAATTAATTTGATCATACGAACATGAAGTGTATACACCAAGTTTTTTTGAATTTTGGGACACAAACAGATCACTTAATTTCAGCAAGACGACAACAAATAGTGATAGTCACAAAAAAAAAGTTAGTCTGCTAAGTAGAGGACTTTGCCGTATCGGCAGACTGCAGAGTAAAATTAAAAGAAGGTGAAACGAGGGATAAATTTCTTGACCTTAGAAGAGAACTGAAAAAACTACGGAACATAAAGGTGACAGGGATTCGAATTGTAATTGGTGCACATAGAAAATCCTCAAAGGATTGTTAAAGGGACTGGAAGAATTGGAAATCAGAAGACAAGAGGATATCCAAAATACAGCATTGCTAAGATCGACAAGAATACTGAGAAGAGTCCTGGAAATTTTTGAAGACATACCGTTTCCCAGGCCCAGTAAAAGACCATCAGCTAACGCTGGTGTAAACAACTCGCAAAGATTTTGAGATACAAACGGATCACC
The DNA here is from genome assembly GCA_963585895.1 of Sepioteuthis lessoniana. Lineage (NCBI taxonomy): Eukaryota > Metazoa > Mollusca > Cephalopoda > Myopsida > Loliginidae > Sepioteuthis > Sepioteuthis lessoniana. The sequence continues at coordinate 99,952,820 of OY757916.1, read as the reverse complement.
TAATCTCAGCCAGACGACCAGGAAATAATCAAGAAAAAAGAGAGAACTTGCAGAATTGTGGATTTTGCTGTCCCGGCGGACCATAAAGTAAAATTGAAAGAATGTCCAAAGAGGAATAAGTACCTCGAACTTGCTAGGGAATTGAAAAAAAAATGTGGAACATGAAAGTGACGATTATACTAATAGTAATTAGTATTCTTGTCACAGTTACCGAAGGATTGGTACAAGAACTTAGAAAAAACGGGACGGGCGGAGGCTTCCAATATACAGCCGTACTTAGATCGGCTAGAATACTGAGAAAAGTACTGGGGACTTAAGGGGACTTGCTGTCACTCAAACGCCAGTGAAAAACCATCAGCTGACACTGATGGGAAAATCTCTCATGGAGTAGAGTAATAATTATAATAATACCTTTGACGAACGAGAAAGTTTCTGGAATCAAAGCACGGCTGCAGAAATCTCATAAAAGAAATACACACTTGTAAAATACTCGGGACCATTCCTAAAATGGACAAATAAAGAACTCAAACAAATGAACCAGTAGACAAGTTGAAGATGATAAACAAGGCCTTGGAGCCGAAAGATGACATAGATTACATGTGTCAAGAAAAGAAAGTGGGGGACTCGCCATCATTGAATATAATGAGAATGCATCAATAGGAAGACTCGAAAATTGCATTTAAAAGAGTCAAGAAGGACTAATTACTGCGGCCAATAACAGCACTGACGACATAAAGGCAAACAGAATAACAATGAAATAAACTAAGAAATAAAAGAACTGTATGGTTATTTTAAGAAAAAAAAAAAACAGGCGAAATCATACACGAGAAGACGGGGAAATGGCTATGAAAAGGAAACCTCAAGAGAGAAACTGAATGTCTTCTAATAGCAACACAAAACAAAGCCGCAAGGATTAGTTATTTTAAAGCGAAAATAGACAATTGGCAACAGAATAACACGTGTAGATTATATGGTGATACAAACGAAACGATTAATCAAATAATAAACAAAATTAGTTAACGAGAGCGAAGGGAGTATAACAAAAGATACAACTGATTTGAAAATCTGATTTGCTGAGATTTTGCAAGAAATTCTAATTCAACCATTTGAACAAGTGGTATAGGCACAAACCTGAACCCGTCCTCGAGAATAAGATGTACAAAATTCTAAAGCATTTCGAGATGAAAAAACAAATTTCCTTATTCTGACCAGATAAGACCTTGGGATAATTAACAAAAAAGATAATCCAGAATAAGCACAGCAAAACCTGACTGAAAATAAAATTAAGCGAAAAGATAGACAAATTCTTAGATCTTGCTAGAGAAGTAAAAAAGCTGAAGAACATGTGGATGACAGTGACACTAAATGTAATTGGTGCGCTTGGAAAGGAAACTGAAAGAGTTGAAAATCAGAGGACGAATTGAGACCATCCTGGCAACAGCATTGTTGAGATCGTCAAGAATATTGAGAAGAGTCCTTGAGACTTGAGGAGACTCGCAGTCATTCAGACTCCAGAGAAAGACCATCAGCTAAATCGGTCGTAAAAATAAACCCGCAAAAAGTAAAATATTTCGTAACTAGTTTTAAGACGTATGATGGGATTGACTGGTGATTGTTGCTTGCAATCTTTTATTTCCGAATAGGTTACGTCGTTAATTATTCGATGTAACTGACGTCCATTTTATTCCATAGTGACATGGCCGTTGCCATGACAAACACAGGAGAGATTCCGCCTTCAATAAGCTTAATGTTCCGCATGGGATAACACGAAAATATTCGTTATGTTTTTTTTAGATCCTGTAAAGGAATTAAACGCTAGAGTCGCCACTTTGCAAATAGACGAATGCAACAGCACGATTAAGGGAGAAAAATTTCTGGGCCCAGCAATAACAATAGTTACAATATATAAAGAAAATTACATTCAATTCTGTCAGAGACTAGCTTACCCTATATCTTCTATTCAAGCAGTTTGGTACAAGACAGTCATTACGGCAATTATGTATGTTTTTCATCCCCGCGTCCTATTTGGACGGCTTCTTAATTCTTTCTACATGGGCTGTCTGGTACAAGGTCAAATAAAGCTCAGAGCTGAGAAAGCTGCTCCGTCTGCCATTCTGCATCTGTTCCTGTCTCGTTTTGGTTTCATCAGGCCTCGTCACACTTTCGCTTTAATCTATGTATATTCGTGTTGGGGTATTGACTTCAGAGGGCTACAAGCCCTCACTGAATTCTATACTGAGTTCTTCGGTTACATTTTGCTAGAAATGTGATCAGAATGAATGACCTCGAAGTGTCAAACCTTTGTTTTCATAATTTTCTTTCGTCACCGAAATTATTCGTTTATTTTGAGAATTCCCTTTCCTTTAAACAATCATAAATTCTTTTTCATAACAATGAACTTGAGGTGACCACACTTTGTTTTCACAATTCTCTCTTAATCACTGAATAATTCCACTATGTTAGTAGCTACTTTGATCAACCACATTGGATATTCTTTTACATAAGAAAAATTTTCACAACAAAAATTTTGCGATAAGATAAACAACACGATTCTTTCTACAGTGTCCGTCGAAAATCAATTACGCTATCATAACTTCACAATATATTCTATCTAGTCTTCTAAAATCCAGTTCAACTTCTTTTTCCTTTGGGTATTAAACACCTTTTGAACTTTCCTTTAACCTATAGGGTAACAGTACGGGGAAAGAAATAGATGAACATCCTTTGATAATTATCACCCCCTTATCATTCACATCTTCCAGTCGGCTTTAAAGTATGTGGATCTTAAGGCTTGCATTTTGATAGGCAGAAAAATCTGCTTACTAGAATCTGTATTCTCCCTTTATACGTTCTGACGAAAATTGTAATTTTTTGCAAATAATGACTACGGCCGCTTAAGTTATCGAAGCAAAAGTAAGTCCCCCCCTCTCTCTCTCTCTCTCCATATTTCCTAATTCTATCACGGGATCAATATCAACCAAACACTCTGGTTCATTGCTTTGCTTTTTATGATTACGTGTTCCTGTACCCATCAGTTGGTATAATGATACGTCCAGAATGTTCCTGTACCCATCAGTTGGTATAACGATACGTGCAGGTAGATGAGAGTCCCGTTGCTCCCCAGCTCAGACAACTGATACTGCCTTTGTACACTGTGGCACTAGTATATAGTATACAATTGCATAAAATTTACATGCATACATATAATCTGTTTTGATAAAAAAATAAATACTTTTCATTCCTTCTTAGCCGCGTAATAATTGCCACAGGTAATGAGTTCTCTTATCATTAGTTGATCCAAGTAGATGGCTTTGTGTCAAGTTAATTTAAGTTGAATAAATGCATACAGAAGTCTATTTTCTCGCCGATAGAGTCAAGTTTTTATATGGACAGCAAAAAGCAAGGGTCTTCAAAGTTCTGATTTTAAGAGAGACAAGAAAGCTGAAAAATGGCATAATAAAATCTCCCAACGAGTCATTTCATCTTTAAAGAATAAGCTAGTATTGTTCATTTTTTCATTTTTTTATATTCAAATTGCCATAGAATGTAAAATAACAACTAAAATATTTTGTTTACAAAGTGGAAGAGTTCTGAGCCCATAGACTGTTAAAATCCTTGTGACCGTTTTGATCTTTTGTTCACAGAATCCACTGTTGGTAATCCAAAAGATACGTCTTCCTAGCAGAAAGTTCCACCAGCAATTGAGCATTGTAGATTGCTGTAAATTATTTTAAATGATTTCCGTCCTTGTCACTGATAAGCCAATTTTTACCGGAAGTGCCTGTAGTTGACGGGAAAGTTCCTAACTAGAATTGACAATTTTGCACACAGCATATACCAAAGGCAATCCAACAATCTTTTTATCAGCGACAAAAAAAATCACGAATATAATTGATTATTGTTATTAGGAGGAAAAGTTGTAATACTGTCAAGAGATCAAAGATTGTATTGTGCCAAATAAATCTACCTTGTGCGTCTTCTTAAACGGATAACTCAAAACGAAGAGTAAGATAACGCAATCTGATTTTTAGAAAAAGCAAACAAACATATTTATCAAACCGATATTATGCAAGTAACAGTTTACATTTTACTGGTTTAGTTTCCTTATAATAATCCTTAAAAAAGTATTTGTGAAGCCAGTCGCTCATCTCTATGGAATATTGACAGCATTTTGATATCTACGTATCTATTTATGTAAAGATTGTTATCACTTATAAGATTTATCTGAAAAAATACGGCCGAGCATTTATATGCTAAACAGCTAGAGTATATTATGAAGAGGTGACGAAAAGTTGTTGGTCCAACCATTAAGGAATTACATAATAATTTTTTTACTTTGTTTCGAGGGTTCTAAAACTTTAGAAAACATGTGCCAAGTGTATTGAACTGTAGGATGAATATGTGGGATAATATCTATTGTTAATGGTTTTCAATAATATCCTTCTTTGTCAAACAGAATACTCTTCAGCGTCAACAAGTAGAAGTATGCAAAATTTTCATGGGAAAAATGTTTATCCTATGATACAGAAAAATCTAATTGAAAAGAGAAAAATTAAACAAAAAAAAATTGTGTTTTTATCAAAGACTGCATTCGATTTCGGTAAGCTTTTTTTTATCAATGTCTCGTAATCGTATCGTAATTTAAAGACTGTCAACATTAGCATTAGTTATAATCTATATTTACAAACCAAATATCACACCTGTTAAGGAATAATATGGAGGATTAATCAAAGAATTCAGCAATTTTAATTAAAATTTGTTTGACCAAGTTTCAGCGCTTAAGCGTTAAAAAAAAAAAAATGACTGCGATCAGAAAATCTGATTAATCTTACACGAAGAAAAGAACTACTCTATCACCAATAAATAAGTATACACTCAACAACGCCCCTCTTTTATAAAAAAAAATCTGTTATTCTTATCAATCAAACATTTAAGGATTTTATATTTTTGTTAGAATATGAGACATCAAAAAGAATTTAAGGTAAGATATAAGTATCTTACCAAAATTAGCAGCATGGCGATTTCATAACCAACATTAAAATTGCGGCGCATTTGAGTTAAAAAATACAATTGCACACACACACACACACACACACACTTTTATATATATATATTAAGACAAGTTTTATAGAAGACGGAGGAACACAATCATTTTTTATTTTAATTTTTAAAGTCTTCTTGTTATTTTCCTTGTGTCGGGATCCAGGTGGTATAAGAATCGTCCTATATCTTCTGCCCAAGTGTTTTCGACCATACCTTTAGTCGTCATCAGTGGTAGTGTAGATGAAATTTACCTCCTGTGTGTGTGTGTGTGTAAAGAAATAACGTTACATTTTTAAAATAAATTTCTAACTCGAATTACGTCACATTTTTGATATAGAACGCCACTTACGGAGGTAGAATCTTAAAAACATACCCATTTTTCATTTCGTTCATAAATATTAAATTCGATACAATTCAGAAGATACATCTCATATTTAATGCCTTCATGATGGTTTAATGTAAAATCCGAAACATCAAGATTGCGGAAATAATTCAACGATGAACCAAATCCTCCTCTGAATATGTTATTTTACATATTTGTATATTTACTTACCGTCTGATTTATTTTCATTTCCCCATATCTGCAAATTGATCTAGTAGATAGAGTTTTCACCAATGGCTCAGGAGACCTGGGTTCAAGGTCAGGTCAAGTCATATCAAAGACACAAGAAATGGTACTTGATGCGTCCTTGGTTAACACTCAGTATTATAAGGTACGAATCCAGGGTAAAGTGGAGCAATCCAGGGAAAGAAGTTGCACCCTCCTCTACACCTCAGTGTAGTAGTTATTGAAAAGGTTGCCTTTGGGTTGCCCTCAACTACGATTGCCAACTTTACTTACTTTTAACATATACATTAATTCACAAGATAATTCCAATGCTATTGAGTAAAACTAATTTGAGTTTAGAATTTTCTTTCTCTTAGACCGGTTAACCATCTAAAGTTAAAGAATAAAGTATGTGCTACTTATTCATAGCAGGTAACAGAAAAACAGAGATCCACATCTTTTTTGTGTTGCTTAACACAAAGTGAAATGCAAGCAAACTCGTCCAAGATTTGAACACGGATTGCAAATTCCATATTTTCTACGAAAATAACCGTTTCACTATACGCATCTCCTGGTCATATAAGACCATCAACGAAATATGGAGTGACCATTAGCTTGCCTACCCACTTTATTCTCCGTTGACCACTATGACCAAATATTTAAAAGTTAGAAGTTATATGTCAAGGAGGAGTAGATTTATGCTTTACCAAAATTCACACTCGGCTCGCCAGTATCGCTTACTGGGACGGATCCTACACGCCATTACCCTCCTCAAATTTTATAGTGAAACTTTGTATATTACTTTATAATATATCGGAATTAAAATAGAAAATAGAGGTGAGTCACTTGAAATAAAGAAGATCCCAACAATGAATGAATTAGAAAGGAAATCCTGATTGATTTAAACTGAAGTATTTAGAAATTACTTACTGGTGCGTGAAGACGTCACATTGCTTCTGGCTGTGATCTTTTCTCAGAATCAATAGGAAACACTTCGTGCAAGAAACAATACCGCGATTCTCTTAAAGCTAACGGTATCGTCGCTGGCGTAAGCATTGTTGTTGTTGGCACCAAAGATTTATTTTCTCAATCTGGCTTTATTTATTTCATTTATTACCTTTCTTCCTTTCAAACATGAAAACATACAAAACAAATCAGTGCTTGTCTGTTGTTTTCCCTCAAAGACGTCGTCGGTCTTCGATTTGAAGAGTCTCTCTATTGTTTCTTAGAACTCATTGAATACATTCAAAAGACGCAACAAAGCTAAGTAGACGTAAGCCGGAAACATGACAATTATTACTTTTACTGTTAAAAAGAAATTTTCTTCGTAGCGTCAGCTATTCATTTGCAGTATTCGCAACATAATAATGACATAACTTCCAGCTACGTATCGCCAGAACCATTCAAAGTCAATATTTCTTCGTTACAACTATCTCCATCTTTCACTGATGGCCCCAAAACTATGAAAGAAGCAACGTCTTTTAGAATCAGCATTCGAAATTGTTTTCAACACACTCTTCGTCATTATCATTGCTGCACTTGTCTTTTCTTTTAGATACTATCTTTTGATATCACAGGTAGGGTTTATTTGAATAAATGCATTGATATCTTGCGACGTTCATATAAAAAGTAAAACAGCTACTTATAAGTAGATAATAAGAAAATCTCTAAAGTTGTATTTGCACTACAGCTGCATCTGATTCTTAGCAGAGCCAAATTTTAAACTGTTCATTTTACTATCCACTGATATTATTGAAACTCCATCAATTTTTGCATTAGGAGATGAGAGTTATCTGTTGGTAAGAAAACGTTTTGTTTGTTTTCAGTTTTTGACAGGGATAAGTTGTTATTAAAAGAAAAAAAGTCTTTAAAATGTAATTGATTGAGAAATAATAAGGGTATAATGAGCATGTTGATATATAAATACATACATACATACATACATATATATATATATATATATATATATATATATATATATATATATATATATATATATGTATGTATGTATGTATATATATATATATATAGAGAGAGAGAGAGATAAAGAGAGAATATGATTAACGTTTTATAAATAATCTTTATTACTGTTTTGGTAATATGTAGCTGAGATATTTTTTTAACAAATCTGATATGTATCAATGAAAAGTAATTTACCAACTATCGAACACAAACTATCTTCGTATATTATTCATGATTTTTTTGTTATTCTTGTATGGCCATTTTTTTAAATGATGTATACTGTTATAAATTTAACAAATTCTATAAGAGAACACTGAAACAGGAATATACAACGTTGTTTGCAGTTTAAATTCATTCAAATGCATATATTAACTGAAATTTCTACTGATACTAGTTAAACTATATAATATTAACATGGTTATATATATATATATATATATATATAGAAGTGTGTATATTTTGGCAGTAAGTTATTATTAAGCAACTTTTATCAAAGATGATAGTACAGAGATTTTTTTTATTATTTTTAATTGTAATTTTTCAAGTCTTCTTGTTATTTTTCTTGAGTCGGGATCGAGGTGGTAAAGGAATTCTCTCATATCTTCTGCCCCAGCGCTGTTGACAATACTTTAGCCGTCATCAAGTCTAGAGTAGTTTGAATTGACTGTTTTAGTTTTTATTGTTTTAAGTATTTGTAGCATTTTTTTTTTTAACTTTTTCAGTGCTTCGTTTTAAATCTCTCAGTTGGAAAGGTTTACTAATAATGTTAGTAATTTTAGTTATTAGAAATAGTTGATATGTTGGTGCCAGTGTTAAATGGTTTGGTTTCGTTGTTTAATGGCATATCAACTCTTTTTAGGTTATCTAATGCCAAAGCCATTCTCCTAGAAGAACAGTAGTGGTACTATTTAACCCATAGCTGTGAGGATAAGGGGGTTCATACCTTTCCCAAGGGTATTTGCCCGAAAGTGAACGTAATAGCACGACTGGAGTACGAACTCGCGTACTACGATTCCGCAGTCCATCGCTTTAACCATTACACCACGAGGACACCCGCCTAATGTTAAATTCTATTTTATTTATTTATCTCATCGTCTCATTTATCACCTTTCTGAAAATAGCTACATAAAACAACGTTCAATTATAAAACACAACAATAGCACTGACCAACTTACATATTCCGGTGTAAGGAACATTCTCACAGATGATAGAGATAGTATATATAAAAACAATAATTTTTAAAAAAAAGCATTATAAATCCTAGAAGGAATATTCATAAAAAATGAAAAATAAACAAACCTTTATAAAATATGCACGTGTGTCAGCGTGTGTCAGTTTATCTGTGTTTGTGTATCTGTGAGCATTTATATTTAATGCAAGAATGAAATTGCATTTAAGTATTCTAATTATGCAAGTAAAATCAAAATGAAAATATTGTCCAGGACTTACATGGAAATGTTCGTGGCCATATTTTTTAATGAAGTATCTGTAATGTTAAAATGACTTTTTTTGGGGAAACAGACTTGTTTAGTTTTTGGAAGATGTTTCAGAGTTGTTGTGGCCTTGTTAGGGACCAGAGATAAAAACACAAGAGAGGTATTTGAGTTAAACAAAAAAACAGTAGTACAAACATGAGGGTTACCAGCGAGACTGTTTCGGTCCGACTGCCAGAACTGTCTGCTGGAATACTGCTTTCCATGTAAGAGTATTAACTGCTTCTATTGATAACTGGAATAGTTGATGCGTGGATGGGTAAATTACCATAACAAGTGTGCAAGTTCAGAACAAATGTTTTTCTTGCTTACTTCAAGTAGCAGGCTTGTCATTATGTCAGTGCATCTGGAGGAAATGATTCTGCTGGAAGGGCAATAGCACTAATAATACTTACACGTCTAAATATTATATCTCTGAACGAATAATATATATATATATAGTAAAAAAGTAAAGTAGGCGACCATAGTCAAGGGTAACCCGAAGGTTCCCTTTTCGATAGCTACTACACCAAGATGTAGGGGAGGGCGCTACTCCTTCCCTGGATTGCTCCACTTTACCCTTGATCCGTACCTTATAATGCTGAGTGTTAAGCAAGGAGGCATCAAGTACCATTTTTTGAGTCTTTGGTATGACTCGACCTGGGATTGAACCCTAGTCTCCCGGGCCATTGGCGAACACTCAAACCGCTCGGCCAATGTCCGGTAATATATATATATATATATATATATATGTGTGTGTGTGTGTGTGTGTGTGTGTGCGTGTGTGTGTGGCTACAAAGTCTTTTCTTGTAAGGTAAAAGGTAATATTAGTCAGAGAGTAAATATTTGAGAAAAGAAAGTGAAGATTACTGCATGAAATGATTCAGTTTTTATTAGTCTTAACCTACTGGATTAATTTTGGCTGAGTATAAAGTCGGTGTGTGAGTGTATTACCATGAAAAGCTAAAATATATCAATGCCTTAGCATGTAGAGGGCTCTAACTGAAATCTTTCATCAACAAGCAAAATCTGTAATAGCAGTACAATATTTATGTTAATAATGATATGTTCGTTCAATATAAGATAAGCAAAATATGTTGAAATTAAATTCATGCTCAAAGGAAAAGAATATTAAATTTTCACTCAAAAGAAATAAATCAACAATTTTGGCGTAGGTGCAGGATATATCTGTATAACCCACAAAGGATTTATCCATTCTATCACTTATTTATAAGATTGAAGTAGGCTCGAAATTTGATTTTAAAAATTGATAATTAGTCTAATTGATTAAAATACATTTTTAACATTCTACAAAGGAAAATATTTCGTAGATCATTTTGGGTTTTTATCCTTCAAATTTTCCGCGGCAAGTCAAATATTGTCGTTTGGAAGTCTCAAAGAATTGTTTTAACTAACAGGTAAACGCTGATTGGTCAATAAATGCAAACATACAAATACAAAAATTACAGCTTCTCAAACCAATTTTTTTCACGCAAATTAACCCTTTTTTAAATATGGAAATCAATTGATTTTGCATATATATTTGTTGGACTAATGAGTAGAGTGTCCAACAATGGTCCGGGAGACAGGGTTTCACTCCCAGATCGAGTTATACCAAAGACTCAAAAAATGGTACTTGATGCCACCTTGCTAAATTCTCATCATTATAAGATAAGGATCAAGGGTAAAGTAGAGCAATCCAGGGAATGGAGTATTGCCCTTCCTTACACCTCGGTGTAATAGCTATTGAAAAATGAGCCTTCGGGTTAACCTCGACTAAGGTCACCGAATTTACTTTTACAGATAAATGCGTCGTCATGTGTTATGTTTTCAGCATTATTATGCCTTGAGCGGTTTTTGTTAATCTTTGTAGGCGTCTATTTTCTACGTGGGATATTGTCCAATTTTTTTTATCTTTTGATGCTAGGAGTTGAAAAGATGAGGAGTCATACTGTACGACACTGGACGTCTGAGCCTGTCACTTTGTTTCCGAAACTGAGTCAGTCTCATTGTTACATTAATCACCTGATTTACAAAATGTTGTTGTATACAAGGTTTTATATAGATATCGTTGGGCAGGAAATTTACATAGAACCTCTCGGACGTGAGAAAGACGCAATTCAAATAGAAGATGAAGAGCACTAGGTGTAAAGGTTATCCTCGCGGGAAATGGACTCAAACTGAATTCAAATAACGGACGAGGCTCTTTTGTGCTTCACTAATACTCTATTACTCTTTCAAAAGCAATTACTCGCTCTCTTCCCTCAACTTATCTATAGTATGCACATGTTAGAATTACTAGAAATCTATAATAATCAAAATATATTACATTAGACCAAATGATAGGAATAAGAGATATGAGCCATCGTCAACAAATCACGGTTAGCACGGATTCTCTATCTATCTATCTATCTATCTATCTTCTTTCATCCCTATAATCCATCGCTCCCGGTAGGTCTTCAAAGCAACATCTTGTGTCCGCACAGAACTGTTGCATATAAGTTCTTGTTGCTCAACCAACCCTGGCACGTCTATGAGAAGTGGTACATTGAAGAATATCACTGATGAGTTCGTTCTTGCTGCTCCACAAACATCAGGCATGTTACATTCGTCTTACTTATATGATTTTATAGAAGAAAGGAAAATAGCCGAACAGCTGTTTTGTGGGGTGTTGCTACCAGGATTTGTTCAATGTAGATCATAACATTCTTGTGTAGTTCCTATTTGGGTTTTTTTTATTAATGCGTTTTATCAGCGTCCATATGGTGGATCCGTTCCGTAGAATTGTCACATCCGCTGATTGTGAGATGTTCTGTTTTATTTTATCAGATAGATCAGACTCCCATATGATCGATAGCTTATCGATAGCTGTCCACACCTTTGCTAGGTGCATATTAATATCACTTGCAATTGTTGAAGCACTGCTGCTGAGATAGGTGAACATGTCTGCTAATTTCAGAGGACTACTATTTGGAGTGGAGACGGTTCCTTATCGATTAAAACTCATGTACTCCGTTTCGTTTCTGTTTGCGTGGAGGCTAATGCTTTCTGCTGCTTGCTCCAGGCTATGCAGCTGGAATTCGGCTTAGTTATGTGTATTTGCAAGAAGCGTAATGCCATCTGCGTCTGGTATAGTTTCTGTGGGATATCATCTGTAATCTAAAACCATTTTCTTTCATTAGATCTATCGAAGTACCTAGTTTAGGCAGATTATAAACAGATATGGTCCTAATTTATCTCGTAGCAGAACTTCAGCAACATTTTCAAAGAAGTCTGTGTCTTCATCTGGTGAGCAAACCATGACTTTAATGTTTCTATGAAGGATCATTATGGCTATAACCGTTTATTGAGCACATTCAATGAATACTGGAAATATATAATAGACTTAGAAATATATTATACTAAAGAAAATATTTAGAATATATTATGCTAGAAATAGAAATATATTTCACTTGAGCAAATAATAGAAATATAAGAAATATATTATCCAAGAAATAGAAATATATTATCCTACATCAAATACTACATATTATATACTATATTATCCTACATCAAATAAATTATCTAAAAATAGAAAGATATTATACTACATCGAATTCTAAAAATATTAGAAATATATTAAACAAAAAATCTTCTTGTCCAAATACAAGTAATACTAAATAGACTATTTTTTTAAATTTTGGTAAGGCCTCTGATCAAGAACTGAGACTATCTTCCTTCAAAACCGGTTGCCTTTCTAAGTCTAGCCCAATAACCTCTGGCTTTGGATTAAAAAATCAAGGGGTTTGAGACAAATAACTGTTCCAAAAACCCTATATAACTGAAAAAATGGAAAAGAAAAATGCATATTGCTGACATGATTTTTACTAGAGCTCATGCCGGTAGAAGTGGTTCGGGGAAGCAAAAAACAACAAACAAACAAAAAAACAACGGCAAGAAGCAGAGGGCCGTTTAGCAAAATCCGATGCATTTGGCTCTTTAGTTATAACATTTTTAGTAACATTATGTATAATAGTAGTGACGAATAGTGGATGTAATCGTTGTTCAATACATCTTTTCAAAAACAACATTTGGAATGAATACTTATGAGTGCATTTAAAAAGTTGAACAGTCTGCGCAGGTTAGCAGTTAAGCCATAGAAACGTCAAGTGCTTAAATTCTGTCTATCGTCATGAATTGATTAAAAAAAAGCAATTGCTTTGTTTACTTGCACAAAATACGTTTTTATTCTTTTATTCTTACTCTTTTGGTTAAAAACAAGTTCTACTTGTGCATGTATTTATCAGGAAAGAAATATCAACTAGATGGGGAAAAACGGGATTCTTCATTATTTTAATGACACATTTCTCATACACATTCCAACTCGTTGATGTTTCTATATGAATCTTTTCAATTCAAGCCTGTTAGTAGACACGTAAAATAATAGTTCTGTTCTTTTCGTATTAACTTTCAGACGAAATCCCTGCATCTTTTTTAACAACATGTTTATTTGATTTTGGCTGAAAGTTTCTACAATTTATTATGTAAAAGAACAAGATAAATGTTTTATATCCGACATGAACTAAACTAGAAAGCATCGAAATTAAAGCTGTACTTACCAAAACAGAAATGAACAGTGAATGAAGCTTTATTTTTCTTTATAAGAGTCTCCTGAGAATTCAGCACAGTATTCAAGCAAGTGTTCCTATAATCTGGTAACTACATAAGTATGATACGTGCAGTTCATGACAAACCTTAAAAAACAACATATGAACGACCATTTACCTCCCATATCGCCAACGATCCATAAAAGTTGAGGCAGACATTCTAGAGGCTGTTGTGGAAATAAGGCCAGATTTATGAGAATCGTTCTCTTATGGAATTCTACACATGGACATGCCAGTGATAGCCAACCAGTAAAAACATAAATTTATCGGGTTTTGGCGGACACTGGATGCGATCTAGAGCAGGGATTTTCAAACATTTTGGAGCCGAGACCCCTTTCTAATTGGGGGTGTATCTCGTGGACCTGTATATAAATAAAACAGAAATCTCATGGACCCCCATATAAATAAGAATGAAATTCATTAAAAATATTCAATGAAAATCACATCCAAAATTTCCAGTGAGGAAATTTAATAAGAGAAATATGCTTGTTTTGCTTTGCATGAGTTGTCAATTTTTGGAAATATTTTTTAACAAACACACACGCATTCCATTTTGTACAAGCTTAGATCTGTTTATTGCCAATGTATTGGTTAGTGCTGAAAATTCTCTTTCGCATGAATATGCTGTTGAAGCTTGGTCGAGTTTTGAGACAATGGATATTCTGAATCCACGCTACGCCCAAATTCTGGGAGTGGTTCCTGTTTCAACTGAAATTTTTACAGGTGTAAACGTGTTACTAAAAATTCGAATACGTTTGCAAACTCCTGCTGTTGACTTTTGTGACACCCTATGGTCTCCGGATCACAGTTTAAAAAACCCCTGGTTTAGGACTATAGCAGCGAATGGCGAAAGAGGGTCAAAAGAATCACTCTTAAAATTAATGACTAAAAGATAAATATTTTATATTCGACCTGATCTATACTGAAGCATAAGAGGTTTCTTCAAAAAGTGTTGAATTGGAAATTTTATTTTCCAAGAGATAATTGAACTGTGGATGAAACGTTAGATTTCTTTTGCATAATGTATTAGGAGTTAAAGGCTGTTATTCAGTTTGTTTTCGATTAGTTTAAGTCTTTTGGGGATTAAATAGGTTTCTTTTCTTTGTTCAATGGCAATTTAACCTTCTTAAGTTATTTATCATTAAAGCCATCCTTGCAGACTAACACCAGTAATACTATTTAGTCCGTAGCTGGAGTAATAAGAGGTTTAATAACTTTCTCTAGGGCATCAGTCCAAAAGAGAAAACATTATAATGCGACTGGGGTTTGAACTCAGTTACTTCGAGGTTGCAGTTCAGCACTTCAGCTATTACACTATATGAAGTACATAGTATCGTATTTCTTTTAATGTTCACCTCGTCTTTGGAAATACAACGTTTAATTTCTAGTTTAGTTAAGGGGTCTAAGATGTGTGGATCTCGATCTGGTTGATATAGAAGGTACTACACTCACGCAGTCAATTGGTTGGACACAAATAGTTCGTTCAAAATTACAGATAACTAGTCCTGATAATGTGTAGACGTCTATGTATCGTCAAACATTTTTGTATGTTTTTCTACTGTTTACATGCCTTAGGTGAAAATTTAAATTAGAAAATTAAAATAAAAAACTTTCGGTACTTTCTTTTAAAATTGTTGCCTATGGTTACTAAGTTGACTTTCTTTTATTAATTATTTTTTCTCTCTGCAAGATTGTTATATCATTTGTAATTGGTCTTCTTTTTACCGGTTTGAGCGACAGTAAGTGTTCTCAGATCTCAAAAACTCTTTTAAGTATTCTTGTTGACCTTAACGATGCAATAGTTTAGATGGTCACAATTATTTAGCTGATCTCTAGTTCCCTGTTGATTTTTCAGCCTTCCTGGACCACTCCATGGCATCTACTCACTTCTTGTGAATTTTATTCTAGTTTCAACTGATGTTTTTTCACAGCAAGTCTCCTCGGATCTCTTGGACTCTTCGATGTATTCCGGCTGATTTTAACAAAACTGGTTTGTTGGTCTCATTTTTTCCGCTGATTTCCAGCTCCCCCATTTCCTTTTTCATGCTTTTGTGGGGCTGCTCTTCGGCCACTAACTTACTCTCTGTGATGTTTTACACAAGGAGTAATTGCTGGTTTTGACTGATTTCTGAATGACAGCCAGTATCCTCAGATTTTCAGGACTTTTCTAATTATTTTTGCTAAACAGTTCTTTGGTCTAGAACGTGTAGATTTTACATTTTTCCCAATAGCCCCAATCTTTTTTCCAATCCTCTTGGGATCATATCTACGATAGCCACGATAATTAATTTCACTGACACCTTTATGTTTCATAGCCTTTTCCACATTTTGGCATGATCTAAGTGTTTATTTATCTTTTTGTTTTGTTTTATTTTTTCTCGACAATTCTCTCGGACGGAAAAATCCATTAGAGGACATTTTTTCCCTGTGAATTAACACTTGTTTTGGGGGATCCTTTTGCATTCATAAATCCCAGACAATTTTATGGGTTTCATATTTAACGTAATCTACGTAAAAATCTGACTACCTCATCGATTTTTTTTCTCACCTCCCTTTTCCTAATTTTTCTTCCTTTTCTGTCAATTTTTTTTGTTCTCTAAACTAAAATTTATTCATGTACGCATACAAACCAAATTGATTTTAAAGTTTTGTAAACTTTCTCCTGCTAGTGATATGCAGTCAAATCAGCTGAACAAAATAGAAAGAATATACCTTTACTTAATTCGACTATTTAATAGGTCCATTTTTAAAAAATTACTTTTCCTTTTCTGTCGGTGATTCAATTCTTTTAAATAAATTCTGATCATTTTCTCTCAAATATGTTTTTAGACCAGTTTTAGCTGTCTTTCAGTTGAGTAAGAGTGGCATCAAATGTCTTCCTTTGTGATGAGGAAGCTATCTTTTTAGATATACGAACGATACAAGTATCCTTGTTGTGCATCAAATGGAAACTGTATAAAATGTTAATTTGGTCTGGGTTAAAGAGACACTTTAGTAAGTACACGTGCTAAAGAAGTTTTGCAATTCAATTTTTTAACTGAATAAAACAAAAATCTTGAATATCACTGAGCATCGGTTAATAAGATAGACTTCAGTCTATTCGAATTGATTGACAGTGGGTATACAAAATTGTAGTTCTGTAGAAAACTAAAATTTGATGTAAATATCTAAACCTATAAATGTTAGTGTAGCATATTTGTATTTCGGGGATTAATTTTTGCAAGCATCATTAAGCTTTGGTATAATATACGACTGTGAAATAAGTAACTTACCTGAAAAAAAAAAGTGGAAAAAACATTAACTTGGATCTGTTATCTTTAAGAGATTCTCTTGATAGCACTGTAAGCGATGTGCTTAGGAACAGTTTCACAAGGGGAACTCAATAAAATCGGCCACATAGCTCGGTTCCTTTATGCAATCGTCAAACGCCCAGTCGGTAGGTCTTAGATTACGCTGATCGCAAAGACATTAGACCGCCCTCAAGAAGAGTCCTGGATATGAACTTAAGCTTCATCAGAAAGGGATCTTTAAATTATGGAGCTCTGCGGAGTATAGAGTACTCCCGAATTGCCATTACTCTCGGGTCCACTTGGATAAGATCCCATCTATGGGTCAAATAGATATGTTTTGAAATTATTAGTATTCAAACAAACCGGTTACATAGAAAAGTAAATATGAACGTACAATGGACGCTGTTCCCTCAGTTACAGGCAACGAATAAATCTATATACTTTGAAATGCCGCTAGAATCAATGGAGAAATACTTTGATATATGTTAGTTAAGCCTCAAAAGATCTTCACAGATTATAATAAGGATACAAATAATATCCACGTATATATATATATATGTGTGGATATTATTTTTATACTTAGCAAGATTGTACAGGCGTAATGAATACGAACTTTACCAGGTGTAACAAAAACGTTACCCAGTAGGAAACAAACGAGAGCTTAGTGAGAAGAAATTCCTAAGAGTGATAATTAACAAGATTGTTATGAAGGTAACGGGTTCGATTTTCGCTGAGTGCCAAAAATTAACCTTATAATATGACTCACTTTAGCCCATTGATAAATTACAGAAAAGACATTGATATCAAGTTTATTACAGTAGTCATCATCATCATCATGATGTCGTGCTGCCAGCATGGATATCCCTGATCTTCTCTCGCCACTTCTCCTTATCGTTCATTGCCTCTGGCTGGTCTTCAGGGCTACATCCCGTATCTTCACAGAGCTGCTGTATGTATGTTCGAGCTGGTCATCCTGGTTTTGCTCGGCCATATATGGGGGTCCATTGGAGTACATCTCTTATGAGCTCTTCCCTGCTTCTCCAACAGTGTCCTGCATGTCTGGTTCGTCTAACTTGGATAGTTTTCGTGATGGGAGGCAGGTGGCCGTATAGTTGGTGCCTTGTGTGTTGTTGCCGCCAGGACTAGTTCAATATTGCTCTCAACATTCTTGTGTAATTGCCGTCTAGCTTCTTCTTTGGCATGAAATAACCTACAAGAGTTGATATAGCATAAAACTAGCCAACCAAAACACTAACCAAATATGAAATATGTGGGGGTCCATAGTAATGAGAGTTTTCCTTTACTTAATAGCATATCTAACTTTATGAGTTATTTAACACCAAAGTCATCCTTTTTGAATGACACTTGTAGTACTATTCATCGCCAAGTTAGGGGATTAGAGGGTTCATAACTTCCCTTGTATTAATCAGAAAGAGATTATGTAACAGGAGTTCGAACCTGCATATTACGAAGTTGCAGTCTAACACATTAGCCACAATTGCCCCTGTAATAACGAGTTCAGCCGTAAAAAAAATATAACCCGGAATTAGCTTACTAATAAAGCAAACGTTTCCTGTATAATGACAATCATAGAATCAATGTAGTATGGATCCAGTCCTCACAGAGTGTCAGCAAAATTTCGCTTTCTAACAGACAAATTGAAGCTTGTTATATATTTCCTTTTGCGGTCAAAATAAAGAAATATTCATACTTAAAATCATAGAGGAAGAAAATAGTCATAGTTTAACGACTGTTGATCTAAAAAAGCAATCTTGAAGAAAAATACTCGTTAAACCAGAAAGATCCGTTTGCTTTAAAAAGATTTTTCTTTGATTTTTATAGGAGCCGATCTGTCTGGAATTGAGTTATGTCTGCTCATAGAGCGTTAATGTGAATCTTGGCGTCAAAGCTTCTATGAAAACAAACACAAGATCCTCTTCGTTAATGATAACTCGGTTATTGATTGTATTTCTATCAACGCAATTGATTATTAATGATGGTGTTACAAAAACGTGATGATGATGATGATGATGATGATGAAATTATGTTGACGAAAAGAAAATGTGTAAGAAAAAGACAAAAACAAGGATAAAGAAAATATTTAAAGGGAATGCTGCCAAAATAAAGGTTTCTCTGAGGTGTGTTCTAAAACAACCAAGACTGAAAAAGAAATTTTTAAAAAAATTACATAAATCAACCTCGCCATGAATCAATAATAAATTATCAAATTTCTTCTAAACAGTACTCATGGCTTTCAACACGCTTAATTCAGTAAGTTTTCTATTTGGGTAAGCTGCGCTAAAACTACTCTTTTTATTTAGTGTAAAACTATGCTTTTGTATTCCATTTATTCATGGGAACATAATGATCAATGGCTTCGATTTCAGTTAAGGACAGTCAGCCTTTAACAGTTGCAATACAGCATTTCCTAACATGTTAAAAGAGAAGTTGTCAGACATGTTCTACCTGTTATATTGTCATATGCAAATTCACATCTACATATACACATATATGCTCATGCAGGATACATACTGACGCAATGAATAACAGACGAGCGAAGACTTCTTTAAAAATATATACCTCTCACTTTATTTGTAACGTTTGCGTGTGAGAGGGAGCTGGAGACCGAACAGAACTGCAATATTTTGACCCCCACTCTTATGGCCGTCAGCGTTGTGTCTTTCTCGTTCTCCAGGGCTGCTCAACCGGAAGCCCAGGGGCCCACTCTCATGGCTTTCTCTACCACATCTTATCAGCAACTTCTCTGGACCCCAAATCATCAGGGCCCCAACTCAATCGGGGGCCCCGAGGGCCCCTTCGGCCTGGCGTGGCTTTCCCTACCACCTCTCGTCTCTAACTCCAACTGTCTGACTTCTTGTCTTGACTGAGTTATGTAATAGTTCAACGCCCACTCAATCGCCCACTCAATCTTTGGAATGGCATGTTTGATCGTCATCAAGCGGAAATAACTGTCATGCAGTTCAGAGGTCATTCTCTTCCGGTGCATCAGTCTATGAGCGTATCATGGGATTTTTTACCTTGTTCCATTTCGTCAACCAATTTCCGCCTACGCGATCTCTTTCGATTACTGGCCATTGGGATGTGTCACTTCCTTCCGGTGCATCACTTTGGAATGGGATATTTGACTGGATCGAAGGTCAAAATACAACATATCCAAAGAGGTATTTTGAAGAAAAATAACATCTTATCTATTGTTAAATTCTGTCTTGGTAAATAAACCTTATGTCTCGATACTTTTTAAGCCACCTATATTTTGAAGAAAATTTACGTTAATGTCTATCTTTGGAAATACGTACATGCTTTAGTATTTCTTTAGACATTTAGAAAAGGTCGTATTACTGGTTCTTAATGAAATTTGACTGAAACAAAGACGAAAAGAGGAGCTGACAACGTATTCACAGAAAAGTAAAAAAAAAACTTACACACGTTGTTCAAGAAAAAGTACTACTCACTTTACTAGTCTTTCAGCCTTCTTCTAAACTGGTCTCAAATCTGGGAGACGAGAAGTGATATTCTTTGGATTTGATAAAGGAAACATTCATTTCTTCCTCTTATTGTAGCCTACTCACAATGGGAATGGGGTCGGCAGTTTCGAAATTTAAACTCCTTATTCGTCCTCTGCCAGTTACTCAGTGAATTACTGCCTGAGTCCAACTCTCCAATAATCGTTTCCCCCATTTACCACGAGAGTTCACGTGGTTGAGACCTTGTTGTCGATCACCTGTCACCCGGAGTAAGAAGGATGATATTGCATTAAAAATATCTCCACCTTCAAATAAATGTTCAATACAGAAAATACGAAAAATGCCGCATATGACTATGATTGACATGGGGACAGAACTTGCACGTGGGGTGCATGAATATATATATATATATATATATATATATATATATATATATATATATATATATATTTGGTCCAGTTAAACTGGAGTTGGGAGTAATTCCATCAGGACAAGAAGTTATTCAATCATGAATATTTAAAATTTTCCTGGTAAAGAGCTCAATGTACCAATAATACAGAGCAATAAATTCTTTAAGAAAAACAACGAAACCGGTCACATACGATTATATATTTATTTCAATCCTGTTACGCATTTTTGAAGTTTTCAAAAACACGAAAAAAGTAACAGGACTTCTTCAGATCATTTTGGATAAAAAAAATTGAATAGACACATGATAGTGGGAGGAGATAGTATGAGGGAGTCGAAGAGGTGGGAGGGAGTCGAAGAGGGGTGAGGATTTACCTCTTCACTAAGCCCACTTCCGTTTTAAATCTAACTTTCGGTTAGCAGTGTAGTAAATATTGTTTTTTAAAAGGTTTTTTAAAAAATTTTATTTAGACTTAACTTACAGATTTTTTATTGACTAAGATTTAAACTTTAAATAAAAAATTCAATTAAAGGTACTGTATTAGATATATTAAAATTAAAGCAAATATTTAATTTACTATATTTTAACATTTCAAAATTATTTAGAAAGCATTAATTCGTTCCACTTTTTATGTGTAATACGTATGTATTATATTCTTTTTCACAATTTTCTATCTAACAATTTATTTTATTTTTCTCAAAATTAGCTCTATGTTGTTATAGAAAAATTTTGTTAATTATTTATAGTTTAAATTTAGCCCTATGTCTACATCTAGCTATTAGTTCATTTCTCTTATTTAATAATTTTTTTGGCTCAGGAAAAAGCAAAATGTGGATTTTTTCTTCAAGACACAGGTTGCACCTACTATCGAAAGATTTTGGGGTACTAGATCTTTTCAATATGGACCATTGTATTTCCGGGGTTAACCCTTTAACTTTTAATCCCCAATAATGTTTAGATAGAGCAGTTTGATTTTTTTTATGCTCATGGGAGAAGGAAAATTTATGATTTCCATACCTAATTTTAAAATTAATAGATGAAATGACAATATAATATTTCTTATCATTTATGTTCTCTTTTGGATAAATAATAGCTTGATATACTACGTTATCTGAATTACACAAACCATTCATTGGACAATCACTTCGAAATTTACAGTTACATTCTATTTTTTTACTATTATTATTATTATTATTATTATTATTATTATTATTATTATTATTATTATTTACTTGGTTACGAAATTAATTAATTAATTCATTATTATGACTATTTATCATTTGAGAAATATTTTTTGTGCAAGAATAACTTATTTTCAAGGTTTTCCTATTAAATATTTTATGTAATATATTATCTTGTTTAAAATGTTTATCTATCAGTCTCAAAAAATATTTACCTACATCTATATTTGCTAGTTTACAAAAAGTGGGGTTAAACCATATAATTTTTTTTTTCCTATTTTTATTTTTTTGATCGTAATTATTATTTTCTTTAGTAATTTCATTTGTTATATTTTCATTTAAATACCTAAATTCCTCATTAAAACCACTATTTTTAAAGGCATTTATATATCTTTTACTACTCTCTTTGAAAATCTTTTCATTTGCAGATAGCTTACCTATTCTTAAATTTACCGCTTTTGGGATTTGCTTAATTATGTTTTTAGGGTGATTAGAATTAACATTAATGTATGTAGGGTTCTGATTGGTCTTTATCAAAGGTTTATAGGAATTATTTGATAGATCTAAAGTCACATCCAAGAAATTGACTATTTTAATATTAGATGAGATTTCTATCCTAAAACCCAAAAACTTAAAGGCCCTTATAATCCTTTTTTGTATGCTAGAGCTAAGAGGGCCATTACTATTTGGGATATATATTAAACCATCATCATGGTACAAACCCGCTTGTTGATGACTAATAATTCTAGTAAGCATATTTAATATATATAAACCTACAAGGTCTGCTATTAAATAGATAAGGATACTTCTAAATTTGCGAGTAGATTACAAATTGAAGATAGGTTAGGAAAATTTTAAAAGAAAGAAGCTTGTATTCTAATTAAGGATCACAAACCAAATTTTGAAAATAAATTGCCAGCCAGACTGATTAACCCCTCTAAGACAGAGTTAGGTAGAATATCTAAGTGTATTATTCAAAATATTGTAAATAGTGTCAAAAAAGCCAACCATTGCAATCTTTGGGCGAATTCATATGAGACCATTGAATGGTTTAAGGGGATAAAAAATAAGAGTAAGGCGACCTTCATACAATTTGACATCATTGATTTCTATCCTTCCATAACTAAAAATCTTCTAATAGATAGTATCAATTATGCACGTAAATATATAGATATAACTAATGAACAATACGAAATAATATTAGCTTGTAGGAAAACAGTTATAAAAAATAATGATTCAACTTGGGTAAAAGATGGATTAGAAAATTTCGACGTTCCAATGGGGGGTATGATTCCTCCCAAATAGCAGACTTTGTAGCACCAGACGACCAGGGAGTAATGGCAATGAAGGGGTATTCTGCATTCCCCAAAGCTTCTGCATTACTGGTGCCTCACCATCAGATTGTTTAGTGTTATATCTAGGGCACTTGTTGGGGGAGTCTTACCACTCTGCAGAGATGCAGTAAATGTGTTCTTCAGCCCAAGGCGACTGGGCCACACAACAAAGATTGATAGATATTGTATTGCAAATGAAATATGGGTAGAACGTAAAATTTAATTCCAAATATAAGATAAATGAAAGACATGAAGACTATATTACGTCAGTCTCATAAGTTGATACCAGATTCGAAGTGACTGAAGAACGATGTTGCGCCAGCCTTATCAATTGGCTGCAATTTATATTGCTTATTTTATTTAGGAATAACTAGATAAAAAGTCTGAACAGAAATGCTAACTATTTTACTTTGGAGAATTTGATACAGTTTTACAAAGAGAGGTTCACAGTAAGGACCTAACATAACATATTGTGTTTGCGAAATTGGTAAACAGATGATGATATATATCTAGTAGAATTGGGTATTCTCAAATTCTGTCCTCTGTATTTGCTTATAATCTAATACCAGTTGGAATATATTTCCTATTGTTCTTTCTCATTTCCTTATCAAGACTTTATAATTTATTAGTAGATATTTCCCTTCTTGTGTTAAATAGTTAAGAACCCTTTAAAAAGTTAACACTTGTAATACATATTTAGAATATTGTATCAAGTGAAGAAAATTCCCCAAAGAAAAACATCAGCTGAGTTAAGGATATCTAAATGTTAGCATTCATCGAAAAATTGAATTGTGTCTGCATCTGTGTATACATCTGGAAGATAGATAGATTGATAGATAGATACAGAGCGATCGATCGATCGATAGATAGATAGATATTATATTGAAAATAAAATATCATCGAAAGTTAGATTTACTTCGAAATACTCGGTAAACGAAAAACGAGAAGACTGTATTGCACCAATTTTGGAATATAATAAAGGCAAATGAAAGACCAGAACATTGTGTTACGACAGTCTCAATAGTTTACTAAAAGCAGGGCCACGGAAGGACACTTAGGCAGTGAAGTGTCTATCGCCCAAATGAAAGGCAAAGGAAAGAAAAGAAAACTGCGCTAACTACACTCTTCATTACCAAACGGACGAATAATGAAAGAGTTAAATGAATATTTTTGCTTATCTCATATATTAACAGCGAGTATCGACAAATGAAATACTAAAATATTGCGGTATGTCATGCTTTTTTGAAACTCAAAGATCAACATTTTAGCGTTTTAGCTGTATCTCAACACGATCCACGAGCCCTCTCAAGATATAACTGGGGCTATAGAATACACCAAAAGCAGCTCTGTGGAGGGGTAAGTCTCACACAACGACTGTCCTAGTTATGACGCTAAAAATTTGATGTTGTGGATATCTCTCCCTAGTCCACTGTCACCCGGAGTAGTAACACCTGACAGGTCCTGTCTATGGGTCAAATAGAACTGTTTGATATTTAAACAGTGTCTTTTGACATTTGAGCAAAGTGTTAAACTGAATTGCTTGCAAAAGAAATGTTCAATTATTAAACAAATTACTGATAATTAATTAAATCGTTCATGATACATAGCAATACTTGAAACCATTTAACTTTGTTGGCTGATACTAAACTGAATTGGTTGAAATGTAACTGTTTGAAAATTTAAATGTATGTAAACAAATGGCTGATGTTGAATTGTAGGGTTATAGAGCTACAGTTGAAAATATTTAACTGTGTGCGAACAAATGATTGATAGTAAATATGATTATTCCAATTAGAAAAAATTAAGAGAAACTATTTAACTGTGTGCAAAAAAATTGAACAGAGGCTCATTTAAAAATGTTATCTACACAATATATTAAATGATCATATATCTAATATATATGCATGAAAAGGATTTGGCATTAAAAAACCTTCAATGGATAATATGACATAAGGCCAAACCAAACCAAATCATATACATCTAATATATATATATATATATATATGTATATATATATATATATATATATATATATATATATATATATATATATGTATATATATATATATATAAAGAGGATTCGGCATTAAATAACCTGCAATAGTTGATATGCTATAAAACTCCATCAAACCAAATGGTATATATTTGACATATATGCATAAAGAGTATTTAGCGTTAAATAACCTACAATAGTTGATATGCTATAAAACCCAATCGAACCGAATTATATATATTTGATATATATGCATAAAGAGTATTTGGCGTTAGATAACCTACAATGGTTTATATGCCATAAAACCCAATCAAACTAAATCAT
This sequence comes from Sepioteuthis lessoniana, assembly GCA_963585895.1. Taxonomy (NCBI): domain Eukaryota; kingdom Metazoa; phylum Mollusca; class Cephalopoda; order Myopsida; family Loliginidae; genus Sepioteuthis; species Sepioteuthis lessoniana. The sequence continues at coordinate 99,927,134 of OY757916.1, read as the reverse complement.
ATATATTTAATATATATGCATAAAGAGTATTTGGCGTTAAATAACCTATAATGGTTGATATGCCATAAAACCCAACCAAACCAAACCAAACCAAGCTATAAATATACACAGGCTTTTTTTTTTTTAAAGCAGCTCGAAAGAATCCACGAGCATATAAATCTTTTAGTATATTATTAGTTAGGTAGCAAAGCTGTATATTACAATAGTATTATTTATCAGTCAAAATGATAGCGCATTGCGTTAGATTCAATTGAACATTTATTCTTTTGTGTTATATCCACTATATAGTTTCCCAAGGAAGAGTGAGTTTTCCTTTATATGACTTCTTTCATGAATGGTGGTAACAGACACGAGAAAAAAAGAATTTATCGTAAAAACTCCCAACTGTTCATTTCTGAACAAGTGGCCTAGTATGCGTTTTGAATGATAATTTCTTGAGATTGCCGGTGTACTGAAACAAAAGAGTTTTACTCGCCTTCCCAAAAAGTTGAATCTATTTTTATCACTTTAAGAGTTTAAGATTAATCATTTATCTATCAATTTGGCGGGTGTCAAATGCACTCCGCGACCAAGAATTCAAGCTGAAAACGTTTCTTTGCGTCCTTTAGATAGTTAAACGATACTTCACATTATGAATAATACACTAGTAGTCTAAATAAAGACCATCAGAGCACACCTCTTAGTCATAGATTTTTCAATAATGTATGCAGGCAAGTATACTCGGGAAGAGGTAGTAAGAAGATAATCAATCAAAAAGACGCTTACTTTCTCTCTCTATCTCTCTCTCTCTCTATCTATCTATCTCTCTGTTCATATATATATATATATATATATATATATATATATATATATATATATATGTATTAAAAAGTATTCATATATATATATATATATAAAATATCGATTGCGCTATTTATAAATAGCGTCCAACGTTGATGATAAAGCATACATATCTTACATTCTGTAAGTTCTGTTGAGTGTGAGGGATGATATTAGTGATGATAAATCAACGATGGGTGTTTAAAAGTACAAAATACGAAAACCTAGGACAAATTTGTATTACTAGAAAAAGCTAGCCGTTTAATTAGAGAATCAACGTTGGTTTGTTTTTTAAATTACGTCATTAAAACTACCTTTTTACCCTTTAAAACGATCCGCGATTAAAATAGTTACGATATATTCCATCTTTAATTAATATATTCCACATATATCATTTGTGATTTAAAAAACAAATAAATAAAAAACGCGTTTACTTTCGGCGGTTGATGTTATTACGCGTTTACAGTAACCGTTTCTAACGTAATCACACGGGAAAGGTAGTTCCGAAATACACGCGGAACCACCTTTTCCGTGTGATTACGTAAGAAACGGTTACTGTAAACGCGTAATAACATCAACCGCCGAAAGTAAACGTTTTTTGTTTTTTTAATCACAAACCGCACGCTAAAAATGAAGATTAACGTCCAATGTAGTATCTGCTCTTAATTGATCTTGCGTGTGTATATATATATATATATATATATATAATTCTCTTAATACCCTGTCCGGTGGCAAAAGCTGCTTGGTAGTGCCAGGGGTGGCAGTACTGCATTGAGCTACCGAAACTGTGTTATCACCCCTGGTTGGCGGCTGATGAGGACATGGTATCGCACGTGCTTTCACACGTTGTATGATGAAAGAAAAATTCATAATTTTATTCTTTTTCTTTTTCGTTTTGTCTTTCTTTTTCTTTTTTTTTTCCCCTCCTTTTCATTCGAAATCTTTCTCGATAAACAAACGGAACATAAATTCTACACAATATTACTAATAAGTCAAATGACGTAATTCAAAAAACAAATAAACGCTAATTTACAAATTAAATGGCCAGCTTTTTCTTATAATACAAAATTTCCTTAGGTTTTTGTATTTTGTACTTTTAAACACCTATCGTTGATTTAACATAACTAATATCATCCCTCACAGTCCTGATGATGGCTCATTAGAACCGAACCGATATTGTGTCGACTTTGCTTCTCAATAAATATGTCCTTCTAATTGGATTAACATAATTTTTTCTCTATATATTGTCGGTTTACACTCCATTATTTACTTATATATATATATATATATATATATATATATATATATATATATATATATATATATATATATATATATATAATACAGACACGTTAAATAGTTTCGAAACGATTTTTCTTGCCTTAAAAGATGTCTTAAATTTAGGTTAGTTGTGCATAAAAATTTTCGAAAATATTCTCCCCAATCGCATTATTTTTCTTTTTTTTGAGCTAATGTATATATATATATATATATATATATATATATATATATATATATATATATATATATATATATATATATATATATTGTTTTCTTTTTTTAACGATGATATCAGACGTTATTTGATGCAGGAGAATCTTTTATGTTGATTGGTGTGTGTTTGTGTATTTTTTATTCATTTTTTCCATTTTTGTTTATTCAAAAAATTTTGCAAATACTAAGTGAAAAAGGAAAACAAAAATATTAATCAAACTTTTTAGCCCAGAAACCAGCATACATAACCTATTTAAAAAGTAAATATGCTTTCCTACTGTTAACTACAGTTTCTAACAGTTGCCTCGTCATGAACATGCGATGATCAATTGAAAAAAAATGTAACTTATCAATACATTATAGAAAAAACATAAAAAGTATTTTCAAAATCACTCTACACTTTGAAATAAAAGCATATAGATTTTAAAGATACAATAACATCTTGACTAGATTTATCCGTCCAGTTTTGTTTCATGGAATATCAACCTTCGTGGGATATCAAATACTTAATCTGTCATTGTATAAGAACAGTACTTGTTTAATACATAGCTATTGGAATAAAATGGTTCATCCTGCTCCTAAGTAAATTAATCCGAAAGTGAAAAAATGGAGGTCGAACCCCTCTACTACGATTTCACAGTCCAACACGTTAGCTACTTAGCTACGGTAACGTCATTGCCTTTAATATAATTATGACAGTGAAAAGTACTTAGGGAAAAATGTGAGGATTGTTTATATATAAAAATTTAGCCAACTTCCAAAACGCGAAACAATAGTTAAAATAAGTCTTGGTCTTAATTAGGAGTAATTTTGCCGCTTAAGATATTTTATAGGTATACATATACACGGGAATGTGTTTTTCAGTACACACACACACACACACACACACACACACACACACACACATATATATATATATATATATATATATATATGTATTTGTATTGTCATCCACAGTTAGATTGTTTCGTTGTATCATAACTCTTCAGTGTGGCTAGACACGTAGAACGCTTTACGTTAGAATCAGTACCAGAGCGCTCGGCCAACAAGCGTACCACGTCAGCTTAGGGAATTAATAGGTATTATGTAGCAACATTAGCAGCAGCGTTCGTTTGTTTCATTAAAATGTATGTCAGAGTGCTCGATTAGTTCGAAGAGCTTTGCATTATGCGAGCAGCAGCCGTAAATTCTTTCGCCAGAGTGCTCAACCCCCATGGGAGAGCGCATATATATATATATATATATATATATATATATATATATCATCATATCGTGCTGGCAGCACGGATATCCCTGACCCTCTCTCGCCACTCCTCCCTATCGTTCATCGCCCTAGGTAGGTCTTCAGGACAACATCATGTATCCTCACATAGCTGCTGAATGTACGTTCGAGCTGGTCGTCCTGCTTTTGCGCGGCCATGTGTGGGGATCCATAAGAGTACATCTCTTATGAGATCATCTCTGCTTCTCCAGCAGTGTCCTGCATGTCTGGTTTGTTTAACTTGAATAGTTTTCGTGATAGGGGGCAGGTGGCCGTACAGTTGGTGTCTTGTGGGGTGCTGCAGCCAGGACTTGTTCATGATTGCACGCAGCATTCTTGTGTAATTGCCATCTAGTTTCTTCTCCAGCCGTTTTGTTAGCGTCCATGTAGTGCATCCATATAGCAGTATCGATGTGACCGCTGCCTGGAAGAAACTGCGTTTCATTTTATCGGTTAGGTCTGATTTCCATATAATCGATAGCCTATTGATAGCTGTCCATGCTTTCGTTAACCTCGTTTCGATATATATATATATATATATATATATATATATATATATATATATATATATATATCACTATTTGTGCTTAAGGGGAAAATAATAAACCTACAAAGCTTAGTGTAGATTTTCATTTAATATTTCATTCATTTCCTTCATCCTGATTATTTCAAACACAGTCTTCATGCATTAAAAGATTAGATAACAGTCTATTTAACAACAATTTCTTTTGTAAAGTAATTTATCTTACATAATCGTCCACTCGAATCGATGTCAGTTGCCTGGCGGCCTAACATTTCTGACGAGACTCTGTCCATACACACTGGCAGTGCGCATTCAAGGAGGCAGTTTACCCATCAACCATAACATCACGTTATAATTATGATTGTTCCATTAAAAGGCGGCAAAGAGTAATTAGCATCGTGAACACGAAATTCTTCGCTATATTAAATCCGCCATGTTTGATGACACCTCTTCAGTCGGTTTCAGATCAAAAGACTTCTTCAGAGGAGACAATTTAGGAAAGCAATTTACACATGAGGATCGATATGGAAGCTGATTTTATTTGACATTATAAAGTTAAATACTGTTGAACAGATGGTAGGCGTTTTCGTTACGTACTGAAAGAAAGTGCTTTACTCTGTTTCAAATTTCGACGAGTGCCTGATATATTAAGCTCTTTTCTGGCAATATACTCTCAAGCACATGAGTATGCACGTTAGGTTCTAACAGACACTTTAAAAGTAGACCTATGACAGCCATATTGAAGCCTCTAATCAAAAATGAAAAGAAAATAGGATTGAGATTCAAAAATGAGACTCGAAACGTTTTACCAACCATTTATGCCGTGAATGTTACGAGAAAATCTATATTCTAGTTTACTGACGTCTCGGTGGATGTTATAATACCCTAGCTATGTCATCTGCTGAGGATTAAGGCCACATCTCTAGAAATGAGCTTCTTGAAAAGGACACTAAATTGTTCTGGTAGAGAAGCACCAATTCTATAGCTCTGGTGTATGTGGAATACTTCTTTTTTGCCATTACTCCCAGATCCGCTCTGATCCAAAGCGGGGTTATTGTGGGAGAAATAGATGTTTACATATTATTCTTATTAGATAGGAATGCTTTATACCATATACACGGACCCACAAAATACCAGAAACTGCGCATGAAAATGTAAACCTAATCGTGGATTCCCAAACTTCTTGGTTCTAAATAACACAATTGCACATGTGACCATTTTTTGTTGTGGTTGTTCTTTCCAAAAAATATAATTACATCATCATCATCATCATCATCATGTCACCCTATCAGCTTGTATATTCCTGACCCTCTCTCGCCACGCCTGCCAATCGTCCATTGCTTTCGACAGATCCTCAGGTCTGCTGTATATAGGTTCGAGCTGGACGTCCTACCTTTGCTCTTCCATGGAAAGGGGTCCATTGGAGTACATCCCTTATGAGCTCGCCCCTACTTCTCCAGCAGTGTCCCACGTGTATGGTTCGTCTAACTTTGATAGTTTTCGTTATGGCGGATCGTTGGCCGTGTAGCTGATGCTTAGTCGGGTGCTGTCTCCATGACTTGTTCAATATTGCTCTAAGCATTCATGTGTAATTGCCGTCAAGCTTTTTCTCCATCTGTTTAGTTAGCGTCGATGTGATGCATCCATACAATGGTGTTGACACGATCGTTGCTTAGAAGAAACTGCACTTCATTTCATCGGTCAGGTCTGACTTCTATATGACTGAGAGCCTATCTATAGCTGTCCATGCCTTTGCTAGTCTCGTGTTGATGTATGTCTTGGTTGATGAGATACTGCTCCATAGGTATGTAAATTTGTCAACCAGATTGAGAGTGCTATCGTTTAGTGTGGATATGTCACCTATTTGATTAAAGCACAATAATTCCGTCTTCTGTGCAATGACATGGAGGCTGATCCCTGCAGCGAATCATTCCAGACTATGTAGCTGGGTTTTGGCTTGGGTGGGCGCATTTGCCAGAAGCGTTATATCATCGGCGTAGTGGGCGTCGGTAATTGTTTTTGCAGGGTATCTTCTGCTTCTTTCTTTTGGTAGCTTGAAACTGTTTTCCTTGATTTTATTGATAGATGTTCTGAGTACGTAGTATAGACAGATGATAAATAGGTATGGGTCTAGTGCGTCTCCTTGTAGAACTCCTGCTACTATGTTGAAGTAGTCAGTGTGTCCATCCGGAGAACTGGCTTTCACTTTGGTGTTTCTATAGAGCATCATTATGGCAGTGACTGTTTCTTTTTGTAGGCCGTAGGCGAGAAGAATATGCTCCATTTTACCTTTGTGAGTGGAGTCAAAGGCTTTAGTAATATCAACAAATATTATTGTTGCCTGTAGGTTTTTTGAGCGTACACCTTCAAGTATTCGACGGATAGTCAACATTTGTGAGGTCGTGGATCTATTTCTACGGAACCTATTTTGGTTCTTCCTAAGTATGTTGTCAATTTTGGGTTCTGTGCGGTTGCGTAGTAGGGTGTTCTATATTTTGGCCGCTATGGACGTACGATGATCATTAAATAATTTTCCAGACTTTTTCATATGGACACTTTTATTGATAGTGCACACATGAAACTCTAGTCTCCTTTGAAGTAATCTCCTCCGGCTGCAACGCACTTGTTCCAACAACTTCTGGAAGGCCCCATCGAAGTCCTCTTGTGTGAGCGTGTCAATGACCTTCGTCACATCCTCTTTCATCTCCTCAGTTGTCTCATAACGACAGCCTCTGAGCTTACGGACTAACCAAAAGTCACAGGGAGCAAAGCCTTGACTATAGGGAGGCAGAGGAACTGTCTTGATGCCCATCTTCATCATATAGTCTGTGTCAAGGATGGAGTTGTTGACTGGTGAATTGTCTGGGTGGAAATGCCACTGACCCGATTTGAAGAGTGTTGGCCTCTTCCGACCGAATCTCTTCCTGAACTCCCTTAAAACCTCAACATAGTAACCCTAACCCTAACCCTTTGGCCAATCAACTCTGCAGTATTGACTTACTTACTCCTCCCACACCGCTCATCATCCCTCACAGACTCCCTGCCTTCTCTTGAATCTCTTATGCCACTCAAAAACTGATGCTCGATTCATGCATGATAGTCGAAAAGCAGTCTGAAGCATTCCAAACGCTTATGTGGAATTTTTTCCAAGTTTAAAACAGAATTTTATTGCATATCGTTCTTCTAAAGTGTCCTGACGTCCAGATTACATTTTTGAAATTCACTTGCTGTGACAATCAGGCTTTAGTAGGGGGTATTCCAATTGCTGCTGTAGCTGTTCATTTGAACATGAAATCATAAAAATTAGTCAGTCATCTCATAAGATGTATAGCAATAACATACTGAATTTTCAAGAGTCTCCGATAATTTTTAATGCCTATACAAAAAAAGTCGTAAAACTTATTGAGTGCACCATGTAAGTGTTATACCTCAGTAGTTCTTGGCAGTTTAAATGTCAAAACAGATCTATTTCAAAGAATTCAGTTTAGCATAACCATACATCTTAGTTCTATTTGATCCATAGATAGGACACTATCAAGTGCTACCACTCCAGGGAGCGATGGCAAAAAGGAGTACTCCACATTCGCCAATGTCCCAGCATTACTTGCGCCTCACCATCAGATAGTTTGGTGTCATATGCAGGACACCCGTTGGGGGAGTTTTACCCCTCTGCAAAGATTCAACTCCAGCCGACTGGGCCAGCAGCATAAAAAAATCTGCCCTCATTTAAACAAAGCAATTGACTTGAGGATCATCGAGTCGGACGGAATCTTGTAAGTTTAGTTGTTCAGATAGGCTGCTGAAAAGTTTTTCTGAGAATTTCCTCAATCAAAATCAGAATTCTTATTTTATGTTGGAATACACTATTCATCTTTTGATGACTAAATGAAGATGTTATGACTTTATATAAATGTTATATCGATTAAATATTATGTCAAATATGTGCTGCAATCGAACGCATCAATCTTACGCACGTACCCCTCTCTCTCTGTCACTAACTCTCTCACTCTATCTTTCTCACACTCTCTGTCTTTCTGTGTTTCTCTCTATATATAACTCTAAATCTCTTTCTCTCTCTCCCTCTCCCTCTTTCTCTCTCTATATATAGGGAGAGAGATAGAGAGAGATATAAACAAATTTGGTAAGACAAATAAGAGAATTTATTTGTAGTTAAAATTGAATTTCAAAAATGTTCTCTCTCTCACTCACACACACACACACACACACACACACACACATACACATACACACACACACACATATATATATATATATATATATATATATATATACAAACTAAATGAATTGGTAATGATTCTATTAAAGAATATATAAGAATATACTTAGTGCGCTCCATGTATGATATTTTATATGCAAATTTCTTACTCAGCAAATTTCCCTATAATTGAAAAATAACACAAACTTTGGCTACTGTAAATTTAGTTCAACCTGTAACTCTATAAAAGAGATCAGCGTCTTCTGTTAGCCATCACCCAAGGAAAAGAAAAAAATCGATAATTTTTCAATGGACTCATATCATTTAAAAAAAAAAACATGGACTAGATGTTAGTCATAAACGGATGTAATTTCCTGGTCTGCTTTCATGTATCCTTTTGCATCTGGAATTTTGAACAACTCACAAAACCCACAGGAACAACAATCTTGTCAATCAATTGACCTATTTTATTTTTAGAAAATATCTCTCTTTTTATCTCTTTATTTATATATTAAGAAAAACAGTGACAAACACCATAACGAAAATCAAACTGACTTTGTTTAGCTGGGACATTTCTCAGTAGTCGGGCCGATCTCAACACTGCTGTAGTTTGGATGGCCTCCATCGTCCTCATATTTCCAAACCCTCCGGTCTCTGTAACAAACATTTCGTGACTGTACAGAGCGTGCCAATTTCAATTGGAATCATCGTCACTTTCATGTTCTTTTGGGTTTTCAGTTCTCTAGAAAGGTCAAGGTATTAACCTCTCATTTTGCCTTCTTTCCGTTTTGCCCTGTGGTCAGCCAGAACGGCAAAGTTCTTTAATTGTATGCTAGTCTTTTTTAAAAAATTTGACGCTTATCGCTTGGTTTGATCGTCTGGCCAAGATTAGATGATCCGTTTTTATCTCAAAATCCCTGAGAATTTGTGCATCTCTTTTTCCAGGACTGATTCTGGGTTGTGCATATACAACTGTGTTCGTATGGTCAAATTTTATCTTCTTACACAATTCCCAGGAGATCACCTTCCCCTCCCAGTCGTGTCTAGACTCATAGTCTTTTTGCGCTAATTTACTGAATTCGCTTATTATATGATTGATCGTTTCGTCTCTCTCACCATTTAAACGACATCTATTACGTTGTGTCTGTCTATTTTTGCTTTGATATAGTTAGTCCTAATGGCGTTGGTTTGTGCCGCCATTAGAATTGATTCAGTTTCTCTCTTAAGGTTTTCCTATCTAACTATATCCAAGTTTTCTCGTGAGAGATTTTTTTTTTGTTTGTCGCTTGAAGTGCCCATGCAGTTGTTTTTCTTTCTATCATTTTTATTGATGTAGTTGTTGCTATTATTACATTATCAGCAATATTAATAGTAACCATTAATTTGATCCTACTATAATTATCAATCAATTTTTCTATTATTGACCTTCTTTTTATATGACCTTCATTCTGTTTTTATGGCGGCAGTTAAATATGAGTTCCTTTCGCTTATTATTGGCTAGTAAATTTGTATCTTATAATGCTTATTTTTTCCTCCTCTGCAAAGGTTATCTCAAATATTGAAGCTTTCAAGTAAAGGAGTTTTTTTTTAAGATCTCCACTAATTTTCTGGAATTAAGCCTCTATTTTTCAAACTGTTTGTTTCTCTGTCGCCTATGTCATCAAGAGACTAAAGAGAGAAAATGACAGCTACTAATCATTATTATAAATATAGATGCACTATCACCTATAGCAAGTATTCTTTATTTATAAATTTTACAAACTAAATTATATATATATATATATATATATATATATATATATATATATATATATATATATATATACATATATATATATATATATATATATATATATATATATATGTATTATTCTGTCCAGTTGAAGCGAAGTCGGGAATAATTCCGTCAGGACAATAAAACCATTCAACTATGAACATTTAAATTTTCCGTGACCGGCTTAAAAGTATATATATATATATATATATATATATATAAAGTTTGGTTTGGTTTCTTTGTTTAATGGCATATCAAACTTTGTAGGTAATTTAATGCCAATGCTATTCTCCAAGAAGAACAGTAGTGGTACTATTTAACCCATTGCTGGGAGGATAAGGCGGTTCATACCCAAGGGTATTTGCCCGAAAGTGAACGTAATAGCGCGAAGGGAGTACGAACTCGCTTATATATATATATATATATATATATATATATATATATATATATATATATATATATATATATATATATATATATATATTTATATATATATATATATATATATATATATTCTAGGTTACTTTCCATTTTTATCCACCTTTTAATAGCCCTAAAAGATTTTATATTCTCGCAAATAATTTTTTTAAGATTAGTTTGCATTAACAAAAGTGAAAGGTTTTAATATATTTAATAAAGATCAATAAAGCATTAAATGATCCTAATTTTGACCCCTGTAATACACCGACTATTATCACCAGTATGATATACACAAAAACTTTGACCACATAACAGTCCAAGTTCTAAAGTTGCAGAGAACTCTTCTCCCTCACCACCCACACACTCGCAGGCGCACAGAAATGTCTGAGGAGAGAGGGGGTCAAAAAACGGGAGAAAAACGTACCACGGCTTTTGCTATACTGACCTTCTCTGAGGATGTAGGACATTGATTTCTAATCAGCCGATCTGTGAGTTTTATTGATTTACGTAGCTAAGGAGAAAGCCTTGTCGTTCCGAGGGGATTTCTCTGATGGTTCAGAAACACGAAACCAAAGAATAAGAGTGTGGAATCGGCAAAGAAAATAGTTTAACACAATCGGGCAGACACCCACTGACCTATCATGGGTTTTGGCATTGGAGAATCATTGTCTTCATTGTAAAGTTAAGAGCAGAATGGCGCTACTGGCGAGTAAACGGTTTCTCGGTGAGCGAAGGTCAAATTGTAAAGAGGTTATAGAAATTTTGAGACCATTGATCCCGACGGAAAGACAAGAAAAGAATCTATTTAAGCGTACATTACTCAGTGACGTATTAAATTGAAATAACTATGGATATCAGTTTGCATTGTTATGTAGTTGTCTGTGTTATTTAGAAGAGATGCCAGCATTAAGGTTAAATTATAAAGAAAAGAAAATTTAGTGATAAAACAATTTAAATGTTAGACAATAAACAAAAGAAAATTGGTTAAAGTTTTAAACTGTAAGTATAATTCGTGCCATTTCGCTATCATAATCTTACGGATTTATGATGCTAAACTGATAAAAAAGATTATATTGAAGAATGAAGGATTCGTTCCTTTCAGATATTTTGACTACAAATTATTTATATTAATTTCTGACTCATGGGAAAATCATAAATATGTTTCTTCTTTATTTTGACCTGTCATTGGATATCTTCAATACAAATCTAATTATAAAGTCAAGTAGGTTTCGTGTTTACCCACATTGTTACCAGACATTGATTAGAATGACCAATAGTCATGGGTGTGTTGTGTATTGGCTGATGGCATATCAACACCTGTCAGTTATTTACTGCCCAAAACTGTTTATATATATATATATATATATATATATATATATATATATATATATATATATATGTATGTGTGTGTGTGTGTGTGTGTGTGTGTGTGTGTGTGTGTGTGTGTGTGTGTGTGTGTATTTCCAGTCAGCGTCCGAAGACGGTGGGTGTGGATTATTCGAGTATAGAATATATGAGGAATATCATATAAATCTATAGAGTGCTCGATATATGGCTATTGTAACATATCTTTTTCCTTCCAGGTTTATATAACAAAACTCACATACGGAGTCGATACGATGCAATTAGAAGGAAACTCAAACCGGGTTAAATTTTCATTATAAACTTATTTCGCCGGCGAATATCTTTAGACTCTCAGTCTCATCAGATGACTACACACGTTTAACTTGAGGTTGAAAAACAGAGAATGTGAATTACAGTCTATATGTGTATGAAAACAAAGAAAAATGAGAATCTAGAATTTATATAATCTTTTTTTCATACACATATAGACTGTAATCCACATTTGATGTGTTTCAGCCTCAAGTTAAATGTGTGTAGTCATCTGATGAGACGGAGAGTATAATGATATTCTCTGACGAAATAACTTTGTAATGACAATTAAACCAGGTTTGAATTTCCTTCTAATTGTACTCTCTCTCTCTCTCTCTATATATATATATATATATATATATATATATATATATATATTGAAATAAAAAAGTATTTATGGATGATAAGATCCCGATACATGTTTGTTTGTATGGGGGGGTGACTAGTTGCCCGGGGCAGACCAACTTTGGAAAATCTAGAAGTCCTTGATAATGTGGTCGAGTAGATAACTTACTTGGAAAAGCGATTATATTTGTTTTTAAAACGCTTTAGACTAAATTTTTCTTAAAGGAGCAAAAATAGTTTTTTATCACTTTTTGAAAAGCCAGCATTTATAAGTACTATTGAAAAATACATGGTCTGACTAAGAGGGGAATGACATAAATTTGCTTCAATGGCTAAAAAAGTTTAGTGCACCTTATATATATATATATATATATATATATATATATATATATATATATATATACACATATATATATATATATATATATATATATATATATATATATATATATATATATATATAACCTTTTTATTTGTCATCTTAAAAAATATCATTTTTAATAAAACAAGTTAAGCATCACAATATTTGTTATTTATTATACTTAATACAAATCTTCTCAGAAACTTTGTCTCTAGTTTAACTAAATATCTTGGAAAATTTTTTGTGGCCTTTTTTCTGCTTTAGTACTGGGAGAGGAAAGTTCACCAGGCACCAGCTTGCGTAAAAAAAAGGCTGAATGCTTTAAACATCAACATAACCAATGTCAGGGAAAAAGTGTCAGCATCTACTGTGAGGTGAAAACTCTTCGAAGCTGGCCGATATAGCAGAATTGCGGTCAAGAAACCACTGATGACGAAGGAAAACAATGTCAAATGGCTCCAGAGGGAAAAGGCACAAGAAGACTGGAAAAAGTGATGTAAAATAAAGTCCGGTGGATTAACAAATCAAAGTTCGAAATCTTTGGGGCAAATAGGATGGTCTATATGCAGTGAAAAGTTAATGAAAAAGCTTCAACTCCCTGTATCACACCGACCATAAAGTATCAAATGGGGTGCCCGTGGTGTAATGGTTATCGTCGTAGGAAATGGACACTGCGACACGAGTTCAAATCCTGGATGAGACTGATTGCATTTCACATAGCACTGATACCCTTGAGAAAAATATGAATCTAATTACTCTCCCTCCTGCTATGGGTAAATAGTAGGGCAGACTGAGTTCTTCATCCTAGGTGAGGCAACTAGTCTAGGAGAAGGAAAACTCTGAATTGAAACCTGTTAAACTCAGCTTAAAAATTGCCCTTGTGTCATATCCTGCCCGAGCGGAGGTGTTGGATAAATATGATATGATAAAGAATCAAATGGGCTTTGTTTGTGTGTTTGTGTGTTTGTGGCGCAGTTTTTTGCCAGTTGCCAAATCAGGGGTTTGCACCAGGTGAAGGACTAATTGATCTAGTAATCACAGCATTCTGTTGCATCACGCAATCCCATCTGGAACGCAGCTTCTATCTCAAGGATTTGTACTCTTGCAAGAAAAATGACACAAAGCGTAAAAGTAAACATCTGCCAAAGGTACATTAAAAGCAAAGACGAAAACCAAGTCCTTCAACTGATTCCTTGGCCGGCACAATAAGCAGATTTTTAATTGGTGTGGAATGGACTTGAACGAAAAATCAAAACTAAACAACCCACAAGTGTGGTTTACCTCTGGCAACTCTTGCAGGAAAGTTCGGCAGAGCTATCTTCAGTCTACCTCCAAACTTCGGTGGAACGAATGCCGAGAATCAGTGAATCAGTCAAAGCGGTCAAAAGTCGTGATTTTGATTAATCAAAAGTTGTTTTACGGTTTTTTTTAATTTATTTATTTCGTATTTAATGAGGCTTAGGGAGACTATAATAAATATAGCCATTGTGGTTTTTAACTTGTTTCATCAGAAAAAAAACTTTTAACATGAGAAATTAATTTTTTTAAATTCTGCTTAATACTTTTGACTTATAGTATATATATATATAAATATATATATGCAAGCAACCCCTTATGATAGCCTATGAAAGGTCCGAATGCGCTCAGAAGAAGATTGGTAAATTCTTCCACCAATTGCAACATGAAACCAAGACAGTTATCAGAAAACTTGTAAGGATCTTACTAATATTATGTAGACAAAATGTGTCTTCATTATTTAATCAAACATGCTTAAATGAAAGACTGCTGCCCAACCACACACACACACACATACATATATATATGTATATATATACTTCTTTTAAAACAGGCTTACCAACTTCTCTCTCTCTCTCTCTCTCTCTCTCTCTCTCTCTCTCTCTCTCTCTCTCTGTATATATATATAGAGAGAGACAGACAGACAGAGACAGAGAAACTGGTAAGCCTGTTTAAAAAAAAGTATTTTTTGAGAAAATCTTGTCGCAAATAACGACTAATTATTCGTACCTAAAACAAAATTCCTTGCATTTTGCCATATGAATTGCCCAAGGTAAATATTTTCTTTCTGTTTAGATTCGGCAAATTTGTAAATTTTATCTTGAAAATAACTAATTCAAAAGAAAAAATGGTGATGAGAGAAAATCAAACGCAAAATGATCACGTTTTATTATTCAATTTTCTGTCACATTTTTAGTCACACATTTTAGTTTTGTTCTTCTTTTGTTTTGTTAAAAACTTTTATAATTATTTTCGGTGGAGATAATTTTGTTATTGGTAGTAAGTTTCTCTCAAGCCGAACAACCTATCAAATACATGTTCCCCAAAATTAGGTAAATACGAGGTGTAATATCATTAGTGGTTTTAAATAATCATTCTAGTTTTTAGTGATGAATTGTGTGCTAGCTAAAAACTTTGAGTTCGCAATTGCAGATTTTCGATTTCCAAAAATCAGGACATGCGTAGACCTTATTTTGAATTCGCGTATCACTCCAGTCAGAATAAAGTATGACAAGTATGTTTCGAAATCAGCTGTAAGCGAAATCTTAAAGATAAACTTTTGGGCGAATGTCAGCTGAAATTAGCAATGACATGTCGCAAAAAGTTGTAGTGATTACGTGTTATTAAAAGATTTGTAGAGAGAATAATTAGGAAAAATATATAAGAAGATTTCTAAGACGCAGAGTCATTTGGAGAGTTAAAGTTGGATGCTGCTATTCGGTGGAGACAGAACCGGGACTGACAGCTGGGAGGGGTAAAGAAGAAATAAGTCTGTGGTTGTCCGATTCTGTCTCGTATGATAACTATGTCTCTGTCTATATTTTTACCTCCTACTTTTTGTTATATTTGTCGATCTAATTCTTTAAATCTATCTATCTCTCGTTTCGCGACTATTACGGAAAGGTTGTCAAAATCAAATTTTTGTATCATGAATCAATCAAAGTTGTTTTGTATTTCCGTGCTGAAACGACTTCCGGCATTGTACCGTAGCGTTTGAGAGGGTCATTCAATAAACTAGGTCAGTATTGCCTAAGGTAGTAAAAACGATTTACAACAGGAGCTTATTCAAATAAATCAATAGTGATGGGTCGTTCCATGTCTCATAATTCTCTCAAAATGACCGCTGCGCCAAGAACATTTTTTTACTGGAGAGTCTGTGTGTTTTCACTCTTAAGACGGTCTTTTCTATTCGGGCTCGTAGTAGCAAAGCTTTATTTAGACCATTTTTAAATACTCAACTCTACTAAAATATGCTTCTCCGAACACATCACAGATTCTTCACTATATATAACAAGGTTTGAAATTATTAGAACCCTGATTTTTTTTTTAGAGTCCTCTATTCAAAACTAGAGCACTCTGTTTGGTTTGCTGCAAATATGAATAGCCTTAAAACAATTATTTTAGAGATTAACAGAATTTTTATTATAGACCAATTCCAGACACTGCAGAGAAAGAAATTCTGAAAAAAAATGTTTCTGCTTTTTTCAAAAAAATAT
This sequence comes from Sepioteuthis lessoniana, assembly GCA_963585895.1. Lineage (NCBI taxonomy): Eukaryota > Metazoa > Mollusca > Cephalopoda > Myopsida > Loliginidae > Sepioteuthis > Sepioteuthis lessoniana. Next base: position 99,910,756 of record OY757916.1, on the reverse strand, counting down.
TCTCTTCATCAAATAACCTTCGTATAATTGCCTAAAAAAGGAAATTTTTACACAAAGCCGAATCTCTTATTTTCGTTTTCAGTTTCTTATAACTTTTATTGATTTTTATTATTGTAATATTTTTCATTCATTTTTGTTCGGTATATATATTATTAATTCACATAAGTAAGCTTAAAATAGAAACAGAAATCGACCTTATGTGATACCAGTATTCTGTATTATTCAAATTTGTGTAATTATGTTGTACTCAGTGGAAATTGTATAAGTACAACTAGTACATATATATATATATGTGTGTGTGTGTGTGTGTGTGTGTGCGAAAAAAAAGTAGAAAAGTAGATAAACCAAAACACAGACATCGGATTCAATAATATTTCGTTTTTATTTCATAAAATAAAATAAAAACGAAATATTATTGAATCCGATGTCTGTGTTTCGGTTTATCCACTTTCCTACTTATTTTTTTTATATCTTCTCAAATTTAACAAATCTACCATATATATATATATATATATATATATATATATATATATGCGTGTGTGTGTGTGTGTGTGTGTGTGTGTGTGTGTGTGTGTGTGTGTGTGTGTGTTTATTAAGAACACAAAAACAATGTATTATTATAAAAAAAAATGTTCGTGCTTACGAACAACCGAATGTAAAATCCGGATCAAATAAAATCAGAAAACATCCGAAGAGTCAAGGATTTCTTACTCTTTTTCCTCTGTCTCCAGTCTTTTTCAAAAACGTTACAATTTGCTTTTTAAGGATGTAAACAAGGTTAATTTTCATTGTCTCAAGGCAGTAACAGAATGGTGTCTTCGGTTATTTTTTTTTACATATTTGCTTTTCTACTAATGAAATTAAGTTGGGTTTGTCCATTTAAGTATATATATATATATATATATATATATATATATATATATATATATATATATATATATATATATATATATTGAGAGGGAGAGAGATACATTGATAAAAAAGGAATTGATCGAAAGAGAGAGAGAGAGAGAGAGATGGGTGGAAAGAGAGAGAAATGTGTTTATTTAAGTCAAAGTCATGCAGAGATTAAATGATAAAGGGAGATAATTCGGTTAGTTCATTAAATCATAAGAAATAAGAAGAACGAAAGAGAAATGACATGGAAAGTAGAAAAATAACAACTCCTCTTCGTACATATTACAGTATCTATCTATCTATCTATCTATCTATCTATCAAACTATCTATCTCCTTCTCTCTCTCTCTCTCTCTCTCTCACACACACACACACACACACACATACACACACACACACACACACACACAAAACTAAAAACAAAGAAAAAAGTTCATATATTCAATAAAGTAAAATAAAGAAACACTCACACCCGCTTTTTGAACAAACACAATTAACAGTTTACGTTGTCTACAAACACTAATGATTCTTTTAATATAAATTATTAATCTTGGGGCGTTTATTTCATTCATAGTCTCCATTTACTTTCCCTACATCACGCTTTGCCACCCAAATCACAATATTTTTTTTTTATTACGAAAGCTTTTTTCCCCTTTCTCTCTTTGAAAATTAATTAAATAGACCGCCATCTCTATTTTTGCATTGTGCTAATCAATATTGTTGTTCCTTGGAAATTTTATTCTGGATATAGTTATTTGTCATTCAATATTGATTGATTTACAAATTAATTGTTATAACAATTTCTTTTTACTTCTATCATATTATAATAGAGATTATCTGTCTGTCTATATCCAAAACTACGTCACCGCTGAAATCACAATTCCCTTAGTTATTTATGTTATGTACTCAATGATAATTAAATAACCATTGTAAATCTTAATAAGCAACTTATTCAAGTCTTCCTGGGTTAGTTTTGGCTTAAAACAGCCCTTGTTTTTAATGAGTTTAAAATCCTGCAAAATATTAAAATATTCCTAATATATTAGGAAGAAATAATGGCTTACGTAGAATATGGTGTGGATAATTTGCCAACTGATTTGAACAAAACTGTATTTGCTAAATAACTACAGGGTATTATTGATTTCTAATATTATTATTATATTCCCAAATGTATTAAAAGAAATACAATGTATAATTTTATCAATTAAATAATACCGGGTGGAACGCTAAAATTATCGTCCTAAAGAAAACAACACGACAGCTTTATTTTAAAACTTTTATTGAAAAAATCAATTCCGGTAACTTGATTATGTAGTAGAGCTGACATCTATTGAATGTAGCCGCCTTCAGCCTCAATCACCGCCTCAATACGGATCCGAAACTGGGAGCATGCCTTTTCCACAAGCGCCGGCGGGAGCTCGGTGAATACTCGGTGGATGGCGGCAATCAGGCTGGCTTTGGTGTTGTGGGAGGTCATGTTGGTGATGTTCTCGACGTATGACCAAACGAAGTAGTCCAGTGGGTTCAGGTCGGGAGAGGAGGGGGGCCAGTGAAAGAAGGGTACAAAGTCGTAGAACTCCTTCTGAAGCCAAGGCTGGGTCTCTTTGGACTTGTGGGTAGGCGCCGAGTTCTGCTGCCACGTCCAGGGTCTGCCACCGACCAACTGATTGAACCACGGGATCACCACACTCTTCAGCACATCCAGGTATACTTTGGTATTGACTTTCAAGCCGATTACGAAGATGTGAGGTAGCATGATGTGGCCCTCACTTGAAACCACACCAAAGACCATAACAGTAGCTGGAAACTTTGTTTTCATCACCCTGGGCACGTCCCTGTAATTTTTGTCAATCCAGATTTGCATTTTGAGGGTGCTAGCAATGGTCCTGTTGTCATAATCAGTAGAGAGCATGAGTTGTACAGTGGCGAATCTCCGATCTCGCTCGTTGAACATTGTCACTTTTAGACACGATAGAAGTCTCCTATCGCTCTTGGGATTTGTACACAACTGGTCAACTAGTAGATCGTCTGCAACAAAAAAAGAAAACCGGTTTTCATTAAACGGAAATGGAAACATGTCGTCTTTTCTAGGGTGACAATTTTATCGTTCCACCCTGTAAATAAATGTAATTTTTATAGGTGTTTCTAATTAGTTTATTTAGTCTATCTAATTTGATATAACATTTTACTTTGAAATTTAAATACTTGCGCTGAGTGAAAGGTGAATATGATACTGTTCGTAAAGATAAGGGTAGCGTGTAAAATGGTGATTATTTAGCTAAATGAAATTCTTCTAAATGAAACTTTTGACTTTGTTGTCGGATAAAGTTACCAGCTAGACTCAGTCAAGCAGATCTGCATATTAATTACGCATGTCATATTTATTTATAACTGATATATATTATGAATTTTTCAAATTAATTGTCTCACCTTATGTAGTGCATTGAAATCCTCACCATCCTTTTTGTTTGAACGAAGGTTTCTCCAGTGGTACGAGAAATAGTTATGTGAATGTTGGGGATTTCTGAATGAATAAGCTGGTAGTCAACGGCAGAGAGCAAGAAGCTTAAATTTCGGAACTAGCGAAACCATTTTCTCATCATGGTGGGTTCAGACTTATGGAACAATACAATCGTTTCTTTATCAACTCAAAAATACCACTTCAAATCTACACGTTTTTTAGACCTGTTTAGAAGGAGACTGAAGTACACTAAAAAAATGAGAGCTACATTTCTTGTGACACGTATCTGACTTGTTCCTTTTCTGTTTCATCTCTTCGGAAACTTTCGTTGAAACTAAGAAATACAACACTTACTTGGATTTATCTCTCTTTCGGTCGGTGCTTTTTCTGGCCTTATTACATAGTTAAAACGGAAGGAGAAGATTCTAGCTATTTTTGAGTTGGGTATCTAAGATTTTGGATTTTTTTCTTTTGAGTAAGGGGAAGAACCCGGCATCTGGATGAATTATTAAATTGAAAAAAAAAAAACAAACAAAAAAAGAACTACATTTTCTATTGATGAGAATATCCGACCAAAACCATTTACGAGAACTTGAGTTAGTGTCAGCTTTTAAACAGACTTCAGTAAGAGTTAACTGGGATAAGCCAAGTAAATGATATCAGCTTCTAAGAATACTTAACTTTCAGGATAATTCACGCTAAAACACTTATTTGTTTTAGGTTACCAAAGTTTAGCAGCGTTAAAAGCCTGTTTAGTATTTAGAATGAGGTCTTCATAAAAAATAGCTGGTAATGTTAGTAACCTGTTACGTATTTGCGATACTGGTTTATAAAATTGTAAATAAATCCCGGACAATTCAAGAGTAAATGACCATAGCCTCAAAACTTTGGATATTTCATTTTGAAATGGACCATAATCCAACTTACCAAGATTGATTTTTCGTGGTACACATGTTTAGCAATCCAGAAAGAAGAAAAAGCGTAACAGATTTTTACCAATTACGGAGAAACGGGAATTTATAGAAAATTGGGTATCTATCTGCGCCATAGTTTTTGAGTCACAGAGAAATGGTTGCGCAATAACAAGATGGCGCAAATGATCCAATGTACTTTCTATGTTTCTTGAGCAGCTGAGAGAACGATTTTTTGGGTATCTTTTTGTTATTGTTTTGTTTTCTTTTTGTCTTCAGGTTAATACACATTTCTGTCTGACTCATCGTTCTTTGAATTTCATCCTCAACTGAGCTGGTTGGATGAAGAAATTGCTATTCTGGACAATATTTATCAAAACATTTCTGAATACTGATGATCCCATGCTTCTTGGTTTTCGCTGATAATACAGTAATTCTCTCTCCTGTCTCTGATGTTCCCAAACACCAAAGTTTGCAGAAAATGACTTTTTAGAACAATCAGATTCGCCACTAGAGATATTTGCCAATAAAAACAATTTCCGGGATATAAAGGTCGTTCATGGTCAACTGGTAGCAGTCTATGTACAAGGTTTTTACCTGTGTTAAATAGAAAATATGATTCTGGCGTCAGTATACTATGTTCTTTTGTAGTATAATTTCTACAGTCTTACGCACTTTCCAACATAGACATATTACAGATATTTTGCTATCAAAGCATTCAATGACTAAGCATATTTGGTTTAGCATCTCACGGAAGGCATTCCACGTTCAGAAATCAAACATTCATCCTCAAATAGCAACTCAAATTTGATTCATCTTTTTTAAATTGATGCCACTTATCCATTTATAGCTTACAAATAGCTCTCCTTTGAATTCTTGTTTTTTGTTTTTCATTTTGTTTTCTATATACAACTTAAACATTGAACCTTTTTTTTCATTCATTTACTTCGTTCTTTATCTCTTTTAATAGCTATACATTCATTTTTTTCTTCCTTTCTTCCATTCTTTCATTCTTTCTTTTCTTCTTTCTTTATTTACTTGTAATGAACATATTTCTTTCTTTCTTTTTATATTTATTTCTTTCTTTTAGTATTAGACATACCCACATTTGATTCTTTCTTTCTTTACATCCCTTGCCATGGAAACTTATTTATTTATTCATTTATTTATTTATATCAGGAACTGTTTCAGTTTTTACTTTCATTCATTCACTTTATTTATTCTTTCCTTCTTTTATTTCTTTCTTTCATTTTCTCTTTCTCTAATGTATCTGTGAACATTTTCGTTTTTTTTATTCTTTCTGTCTTTGCTTTTGGCAGTTTTTTTTCTCCTATGTATTTATTTCTCCCTTTTTAAAAAAAATTAATTCTCCTTTTTTAGCCGACAAATGAACATTTTCTTTCTTTCTTTCTTTTTTTTCTTTCTTTCGTTCTTTCTAGACATGCGGTTATCTAAGATAATTGTTTATTCATTTTTTTTGTCATGCAAACAGTTTTGTGATAATTGAACATTCCCTCTTTTCTTCCTAATTTCATTTCTTCTTAATTTCTTTTCTAAGCTCTTTCTTTCTTCTTTATTTCTTTTTTTCTTAATTCCTATTTTGCTTTCTTAGCCATTTGATCATTTTTTTATATCAGTAACTATTTACGCTCCTACTTTTATTTCTGAAATTATTCTTTCTATTTCTTCATTCATTTCTTAATATTGTTTTTTTTTTTTTCATTTTCATTTTTCATTAATGTCTATACCTGTCTTTCATTTTTTCCGTTGTTCCTACTGTCTTTATTTTGTTTGTTTGTTTGTTGCTTGGTTGGTTTCTTTCTTTCTTTTTTTTCTTTCATTCTATTTTTTCATCTTCGTGTTTTCTTTCTGTCTGTTTTTGTCAATTCTTTATCTTTAGCAAATATATGAGCATTTCCTTCGATTTGTTCTTTCTTTCTTTTGTTCATTTTTCATTTCTTTCTTTTTATTTTCAATTTCTTCCTTCTTTCTTTCCTTCTTTCTTTCTTTCTTTCTTTCTTTCTATCGTTCTTTCTTTCTTTCTTTTGTTAATATTTCATTTCTTTCTTTTTATTTTCAATTTCTTTCTTTCTTTCTTTCTTTCTTTCTTTCTTTCTTTCTTTCTTTCTTTCTTACACTCGTGAATACCTTTTATGTTTATTACTTTATTTGCTCTGCAAAAGTTTTTAGTGAAAATGTAAACATTTCCTCCGTCCTTCATTTTTCCTTACTTTCTATGTTTCTTCGTTGACTCAAATCTTTTCTTTCTTTCTTTCTTTTTTCTTTCTTTCTTTCTTCCTTTTTTCTTTCTTTCTTTCTTTCTTTTTTTAGCATTCATAGCCATTTTTTAAATTTATATCAGTAACTATTTACGCATTTAATATCATTCAATCGATTCCTTCATTTATTTCTTTCCTTTATTTTTTTTTTCATTTTCTCTTCGGTAGCATTTCCATTTATCCTTTGTTCTTTGGATCTCTTTTTTTTTTGCTTTTCTTTTTTTTCTTTCCTTTGTATTTTCTTTCTCAGTAATTTTGTTTATTCTTCCTTTTAGTAAACATATGAATACTATATTTCTTTATTTTATTTTTGCTTCTTTCTTTCTTTCTTTCTTTCTTATTCATGTGAATATCTTATCTAATTATTTATGCATTGATTTATAGGCAAATACCAAATTATTTAGAGATAATATATGAACAGTTTAACTTACATTTATTCTTTTTTTTCCTTCCTTGGCTTCTTTCATTAAATCATTGTTACTTTCTTTCTTTTAACAATTAACCATTTTCTAACTTTCTCCCTATCTTTCTTTCTTTTTTTCTCTCTTTTATGTTTTGCTTCTTTTTTTCTTTCTTTCTTTCTTTATTTCTTTTATTTTTTGCTTCTTTTTTCTTTCTTTCTTTCTTTTACATTTTGCTTCTTTTTGTCTTTCTTTCTTTCTTTTTTCTTCTTTCTTTCTTTCTTTCTTTCTTTCATTCTTGAATTTTTTGCTTCTTTCTTCTTCCTTTCTTTCTTTCTTTCTTTTTTTCTTCTTTCTTTCTTTCTTTCTTTTATTTTTTGTTTCTTTCTTCTTTCTTTCTTTCTTTCTTTTATTCCTTCTTTCTTTCTTTCTTTCTTTCTTTTATTTTTTGCTTCTTTCTTCTTTCTTTCTTTTTTCTTCTTTCTTTCTTTTTTTTATTTTTTGCATCTTTTTTTCTTTCTTTTTTCTTTCTTTCTTTCTTTCTTTCTGTTATTTTTTGCTTCTTTCTTTCTTTCTTTCTTTCTTTAAAATGTTTCTAGCTGGGTTTTATTCCGTAGTAAACATGTTTCTATTCAAAACTCAGCATTTTACTCTTCAGACTCATTTTCTTTGTTACTCATATTGCATTCTTAATGTCTGTCACTTTCACCTTGTTTTCTTTTAGTCGATCGGGAAAATCGTTTTAGTTTCCGGATAATCATGGACATATATTCACAATCTGAAACTTGTTTTTTTTTTTAGATTTTCTGATAGAATATCAGATTTTTGTCCATGAAAGTACTCAATAACATGAAGCCTAACCATACACAACCACCTCAAAACCTTAAAAATTACTGATATTGTGCCTTATTAAAATCAAATTTCTATTAACATTACTATTATTATTATTATATCATTATCAATATTTACTTCACTCATCATTGTACAATAAAAAATAGGTGAGCCTGTTACCTAGAAAATTTGATTCCGAAATATTGGTTTTCACCCAAATTCGAACGTCAACTTTTGACATCAAGATGAAATAAATAACGATATGAATCTTTCATTTGCAAAATAATTTTTTCGGAAAATCACTATTAATGCTGAAATGGGCAAGGCAACAATCTTAAAATGGTAAAACCAGTTTTGGCCAGCGTAATTTAAAGTTTCTCTTTTATTTCCAAGGCCCAAGTTCTGGAGTAGTTTAAGTGACTTTGAGCCCCATTTTTAAAAGTATTTTAGTATTAATAATAATAATAATGATAGTAATAAATATGTATCTAGAAAAGAGGGAGGAAGAGGACTTGCCAGCATCGAAGACACTGTTGACGCATCCATACAACGGCTCGAAGACTACATAGAAAAACACGAACGAGGACTAATTACAACCATCAGTCGATACCGACAACACGATAGACGAAATAGTGACAACGACTAGGAAACAAAAATTAGAAGGAAAACAACTCTATGGCCGCTTTAAGCGTCTAATAAACAACATCTCACACCAAAAAACCTGGACCTGGCTAAGAAAAGAAAACTTAAGGAGAGAAACGGAATCCCTCCTAATAGCAGCACAGGACAATGCCATAAGAACCAACCATATCAAAGCGAGGATAGATAAGACGCAACAAAACAGTAAATGTAGGCTATGTTGTGACAGAGACGAAACTATCAATCACATAATAAGCGAATGCAGAAAATTAGCACAGAAGAATTATAAGGCGAGACACGACTGGGTCGGCAAGGTGGTCCACTGGGAAATGTGCAGGGAATTTCAATTTAACAATACAAACAAATGGTATATGCACAACCCAGCACCTGTCCTAGAAAATGACACGCATAAACTCCTATGGGAATTTAACATACAAACGGATCACTTGATCTCGGCCAGAAGACCAGACCTCATAATAAACAAAAAAAAAAAAAAGAAAATTTCTAAAATTGTCGACTTTGCTGTCCCGGCGGACCACATAATAATTCTGAAGGAAAGTGAAAAGAAAGATAAGTACTTCGACCTTGCTAGAGAATTGAAAAAGCTGTGGAACATGAAAGTAACGATTGTGCCAATTGTGATTGGTGCGTTAGGCACAATAACTAAAGGATTATTAAAAGTCCTGGAAGACTTGGAAATTGGCGGACGGGTAGATACTATCCAAACGACAGCATTGCTAAGAACGGCCAGAATCCTGAGACGAGTCCTGGAGACTTGAGGTGACTTGCTGTCACTCAAACTCCAGTGTAAAACCATCAGTTAACGCTGATGTGAAAAACTCTAAAAGAGTATATAATAATAATAATAATAATAATAATAATAATAATAATGACCAACTATCCTTAGGAACTGAAACAGCTATGATACGGGAAAGCGACGGTGATACCAATTGTAACTGGTGGGCTCAGTTCAGTCACCAAATTTTGGTACGGGGACTGGTGGACTTAGAAATAAGACGACGAGTGAAAACCATCCAAACAACAGCATTGTTAAGATCGGCTAAAATACTGAGAAGAGTGTCCTGAAGACTTTAGGAGACTTGCTGTCATTCAGACTTCGGCGAAAAGCCATCAGCTATCGCTGGTGTGAAGAACCCTCAAAAGAAAAAAAAAAATAATGAGCTTGACATGGTTAAGAACAGGAAATCTTTCAGAGAGAATCTTAATGTTTAGTTAGAGCAACACTACATAATACAATATGGACTAACAATGTCAAAGCATACTATTGATAATACGCAGAAAAACAAAAGGGATTTATGAAGTGACAAAGTTTAATCAGTTAATTACTGAAAAGAAAATGCAGTCAAAAAGAATACAAAAGTAAGCATGGATGATTAAGCAATGTGTCCCATTGTGCATGAGACTGAAATTTGACCATGCTGACAAACGATATAAGCACAAACCAGAGTCGGTCCTTGAAAATGGAACGCATAAAAACCAGTCCTAGAATTACTTGGCCAGAAGAAAGAAGCTTCATTTAGTGGATTTCAACCTTCCAGTTAAACACATTATGATAATAAAAGAATGTGATTATGTAGAAAAATACATAGTTTGTGCCAGAGAACTGAAAAAGCCGTGGAAAATTACGATGACTTTGACACCTTTGGAACAGTTCCTAAAGGTGAGGCTGGCGAGTAGTGAATACATCCACTAGGAAATGTGCAAGAGGCTAAAATTTGGCCATACTAATAAATGGTAAATGCACGAATCTAAACCCTTTCTAGGAAATGAGACACAAAAAAATTCTCTGGGCTGTTGATAATGAATGAGAGTGAATTTGAAGGGGAAAAAATTATTATTGAATGAGAATAGTTTGCCCAGAAAAACAGCATTGGAAATCGTAGCTTTATTTTTGAAGAAATATGTAACTCTCTCAAACACAACGCATTCCTATAAACAATTCTCTCCAAGATTGTGGCCATATATAAGTAACACTTAATCCCGGCGGGAGTGATTTTGTTGGAGACGATAATGAAATGTCAAATCCTTCGGCCGTTGAGAGCAAACAAACAGGTCATCTATTGTCACCTTCAGCTTTTCTACCTTTGGCCCTCAAGGATTGTCTCTGCAAGATTAACAGTTTTCTTGGCGCCTTCGGCTGATTTGTTTCTCCTTACATTGAATTAATATATTATTTGATCAAGGATTTTTTCCGAAACATTTTATGGATCTCAATCTCGCCTTCAGAGATATTCGCCATTGTCCATTGATACCTATTATTTGGGCGAATGCAGTAATGTTAACACATAATGTTCACAAGTTAATCTCACAGACTACTACAAGTTGATTTTATTGTCAGAAGCAACATATACACACAAACATACGCGTATATGAGTGTGCAAGTGTGTGCGTGTGTACGTGTGTGTGTGTGTGTGTGTGTGTATGTGCATTCTCGTGTGATGCATTGCTTACCTCGAGAATTACGTCCCACCAGAGTTTCTTATACGGTCATAGAAACTGCATTCGTAACTTCACAAGCACAAGAGTCGGCTATCGCCAATTACTTGTGTGAACGTTATATATCCCGGACAATCTCCTTAGATGAGAGTTTCTCTGTCTTGCAGAAGGCCAGGTACAAGAAACATCTGGCCATTCTTGGAAGTCATAGCAATTACACTATTTAACCCTAGCTTGTTCATACATTGAAAACAATTTTACACATGTTGTTCATCGGGGAGTTTGGTGGGAATCTGGAGAGCTGAGGGTTTTTATCTCATTTCTAAGTTTTATTAATTAATATTACCCCACTTGTTTTTTGAATTTTACTTATTTTTAATCGATTCCATTCGTTGCTATTTAAAAAGCGTCGGACGAAAAGGTCCCTTTAGAGTTTTATCATTGTAAACTATCTAATGAAATAATTCCCCTGATTCAATTAATTATAACATTATGCCATATCAAAAATTTGATTAAATATATATATCTAGTTATCCACTGACAGACTGTTTCGTTGTTTCACAACTCTTCAGTGTAGCTAGACACGTAGGACGCTTGAAGCTGGAATCAAAACCCGACGAACTTTACGTTAGGCTTAGTATCATACTTCTCTGCCAACAAGCGAATCGCGTCAGCTCAGTAGCTATTAGGCATTAACTAGTAGCGTTCGTTGGTTTACATTTTATATCTTACCGGATACCAGAGTGCTCAAGTCGTTCGAAGAGCTTTGCATTATGCGAGTGGCAACCGTAAATTCCTTCGCTAGAGTACTCAAACCTCATTGGGGAGTGTATATTGTCATCCACAGATACATTGTTTCGTTGTTTCACAACTCTTCAGTGTGGCTAGACACGTAGGACTGTGGAAGCTGGGATCGAAACCCGCCAAGATTTACGTTAGCATCATACCGTTCAGCCAACAAGCTAGTTAGGATAGAGGCGTAGAGTCAACAGTGCTACGTAAATGTAAGTTTCATCACACACACACACACACACACACACACACACACTCATATATATATATATATATATAGTTATATATCCGTATGTGTATAAGTACTCAGTTCATTTTAATATACATCTCTCACACACACACACGCACACACACGCACGCACACGCACGCACATATATATATATATATATATATATATAGGCTTATATGTATAAAGAGCTATGATAAATAAGATTTTCATAAAGTGCATAAAACAGATACCGTGTCCGTAAATCCTAAAAAAGAAATCAATGTTATGGATTTGCCAGAAACTAAAGTAGAATGGGGTCACTGATTAGCCTTGGATAACGGTCTAGTGGACCCCTTCCAAAAAATAGTGTATCCCTCTGTTGGTTGATTGGTTCGTTGGTTTTACGGCGTATCAACTCTTTTCGGGTCATTTAACGCCGAATTAAATTTCACACAATTCAGTTTAACAGAAGTACACAGTTTAAATGTCAAAACAGTCCGATTTCAATTAATTCAGTTTAGCATATATACACATAGTTAGGACCCTATCAGGTGCTACCTCTCAGGGATAGAGTGAACCTGGGAGCGATGGCAATGAAGGGGTTCTCCAAAGCTCACCATCTGATTGTTAGTTGAAGCCTCACCATCAGATTCTAGTGTCATATCAGGGCACTAATTAGGGAGTCTTACAACTCTGAGGAGATGCAGTCGGTGTATTCTGAAGCCCCAGCCAACTGAGTTACCTGGTGGTTGGGAAGCGAACCAACACACATTCACTTTCTTTTAAAGATACACTTCTTTGTTTATTTGTTTGGGAATCTTCTTCCGGGACCTTGAAAAGGTTGAATCTGTTTACTAGAGGCAAAGCTATGTAGCTATGTTTTTTGTTTGAGGCTGCGTCCTCTCTTTTTGATTTTCAAACGTCGTCGATTTCAACGAATATCTGTCCTTCCCAACCTTGAACTCCAATCCTTCGGGCTCTTGACCTCTGTCTGTGAACTGAAAACGCTCTGCTTGTCTGCTACTCCCACCGAGACTAAATCAGCCAGCCAACATATATTAATAATTCAGCACATTACTCTTTTTCTGCTCCGCCGTTCAGGGTGACATATTGATCAGCATAACATGAAGGTATATTTGTTTTCAAAATTCATTTCAAGTAAGAAAATCCTTGTTTAAAGTGTCACCAGTCAATGAGGTAACCTTGGTAAGTTTTCACTCATAAACTGACTATTACATAACCGGCTGTTATCATCTTAATAATGAACAGTACCTCCTATTCAATAAAGCAAAAATATAACCGTTATTTTTGTACTATTATAATTCAACCAGCTATGTGTTACTGTAAACATAATCATAATAGTTGTTAAACGCTTAGATTTTTTAGTCTAATGCCAGATAAACAATATATGTTGCCTCCCTGGATCAAAATATCCAATATATATATATATATATATATATATATATATATATGTATGTATGTATGTATGTATTACCTAAAGATAGAATTTGCCGGCAAATGACATATAATATAGTATCTGATTTTAGATACACTGTTTAGGAAACCCACCGAAAATAACGGATGAACCGATAACCAGAATTATCAGTAAGCAATTAGACATTAAACTAGGTCCTTTCACCAAAGAAGAACTCGACTCAGTTCTTAGAAGAATTAAAAATAGGAAAGCTGCAGGGCTAGACGAGATCCCCCCAGAAGTGTGGAAGACTAGACAATTCGACGATATACTGCTCCGGCAATGCAACGCAGTCTATAGTCAAAATAGGATAGAAAGATGGACGAAGGGATGCATCCTTTCTTTCCTTAAAAAAGGCGACCTCGGACTAGCCAAGAACTACCGAGGGATAACACTTACATCCTTAGCAGCCAAAATCTACAATGCCCAACTACGAAACCGCATAGAACCCAAAATAGACAACATCCTTAGGAAAAACCAAAATGGCTTCCGGAGAAATAGATCCACAACCTCACAAATACTGACCATCCGTAGAATCCTTGAAGGCGTTCGGGCAAAAACCTTCAGGCGACATTACTATTTGTCGGCTTTACCAAGGCCTTCGATTCCATACACAGATGGAAGATTGAGCAAATCCTACTAGCATACGGCCTACCAAAAGAAACCGTAGCAGCGATAATGATTCTCAACTGAAACACCAAAGTGAAAGTACGTTCACCAGATGGAGACACGGAATATTTCGACATTGTTGCAGGAGTATTAAAAGGAGACACGCTAGCCCCGTACCTCTTTATCATCTGTCTAGACTACGTGCTTAGAACATCGATCGACAAAATCAGAGAAAATGGCTTCGAGCTGACTAAGAGAAGAAGCAAAAGGTACCCCGCAAAAACAATCACCGACGCCGACTACGCTGCTGACTTGGCGTTACTGGTGAATACGCCTAATCAAGCAGAGACACTACTGCATAGTCTGGAACGAGCCGCAGCTGGCATCGGCCTCCATGTCAATGCACACAAAACTGAATATATTTGTTACAACCAAACGGGCAACATTGCCACACTAGACGGAGCCTCTCTGAAACTAGTAGACAAATTCACCAACCTAGGAAGTCGCGTCTCATCAACCGAAAAAGACATCGACACACGAATGACGAAGGCATGGATGGCTATGGTTAGACTCTCGATCATATGGATATCAGACCTAACCGATAAAATGAAACGCAGTTTCTTCCAGGCAGCGGTTGTGTCGATACTGCTATATGGATGCACTACATGGACGCTAACTAAACGGCTGGCGAAAAAAATAGACGGAAATTACACAAGAATGTTGAGAGCACTATTGAACAATTCCTGGTGACAACACCCCATGAAACACCAACTATACGGACACTTGCCCCCCATCACGAAAACTGTACAAGTTAGACGAACCAGACATGCAGGACACTGCTGGAGAAGCAAGGACGAGCTCATAAGTGATGTACTCCTATGGACCCCCACATATGGCCGTGCAAAAGCAGGACGACCAGCTCGAACTTACATACAGCAACTATTTGAGGACACAGAATGTAACACTTAAGACATGCCGGGGGCGATGAATGATAGGGAGAAGTGGCGAGAGAGGGTCAGGGATATCCGTGCTGGCGGCACGTCATGATGATGATGATGATGATATATATAAATATATTAGTGTACTGGATACTGTCATAAGACATCTACACGGTGATCCGAGTTCCAAACCTGGACGGGGATTTTATATTTCACACTGCGCTGATACATTTTAGAAAGGTACGCATCCAAGTATTCTCACTCCAGCAACAGGAAAATGATAGCGCAGGCTTGGCTCTTTAACCTTGGTATGCCAACCGGTCTCGGAGAGGGAAAACACTAAAACCAAACCTGTTATACTGAGTTCAAAAATTGAACGTGTGTCGCATCCGGCACGTGGTCAGGTATTAGGTATACATATATATATATATATATATATATAGAGAGAGAGAGAGAGAAAGAAAATATTTTAGTTTTCCCTGTACACTTTTATAGTGTTGGTAATATCAATATTTTATCCCAGATAATTTTTCTCCGACTGATATAAGCTTCATGAATTTGACCATACAGATGATTTATACTATAGAAAGACACAAGACACACACACACACACACACACACACACACACACACACACACACATATATATATATATATATATATATATAAAAGCTTGACTTGGCATGAAATAAACCATAAAGGTTAATATGCCATAAATAATCGACTATCATTGTTCTTCAAAATGAAAAGTTTTGCATTTTCTTCTACAATTCAATACGTCGAATTTTGCAGTGAAATAACTTTTCTCCTTGTTGCATTACCAAAAATGTAATAAAAGCAGTTATGACATTGGAAGTCTTTTCGTATCTGACTGGAAATAAAGATCGATGGAAATGTTGATAAAAAATTAAACAAAATGAAGAAAAAGGAAAAATGCGGGAATCCACTTTGAAGACGAAACCTGAAGGAGTAGGAAAATTATGGGAAATTTACGCCGAGGTTATTTCCGATCGTTTGGACAAATGTTTAGTTACTATTCATATCTTGGATTCGTGCGGAAAACGAGGAGATAGATAGAAAGTTATTTATGCATAGGCAGACAGCTGAGAATAGATTATAAAGCAGATTGATACTTGCATATACCACGTACACTTGTTATATATATATATATATATATATATATATATATATATATATATATATATATATATATCACAAGCGCTAACTGACCGGCAAGGTCTAATATTTATCAGCCACGTGTAGACTGCGAATGCAGTCAAGAGGACCAGCTATAAGCGAACGATAATAGAAATGGATGAAGAGACAGAGTTAGTGAAATTTGTGCCATAAGCCATACCTGATTACATATATATATATATATATATATATACATTTAATTTATCCATTGGATCTGAAGAAGCCTGTTTTCTTTTTGGTGTTATTGATATTTATCAATACCCATAACACGATGGAAATAAATTTATAATCCTAATGTGACCGATTTTTGCTTTTCCTAAAGAAATTATTGCTCTGTGATGTCAGTTACATTGAGCTCTTTACAAGGACAATTTTAAATGTTCATAGTGGAATGAATTTGTCCTAACGGAATTATTCCCGACTCCAGTTTATCTGGACTGAATAATATATATATATATATATATATATATATATATATATATATATATATATAAATATATACATATATATATTGATTGTTAATAATCAACAATATATATTGTTAATAATCAACAAACTTTTCCCTCAAATCAAAGAAATAAAATCTATTGAAGTTTTAGAACTGCGTTTTATATAATCCTTCATGACACTTCCCCAACTCACACACAAACGCTCGCGGGCACCCACACACAGACACACACACACACATACACACACACACACACACACATATATATATGTATATATGTGTGTGTATGTGTGTGTGTGTTTGTCTGTGTGTCTGTGTGTGGGAGTCGAATATGAATAGAATTTAATCTGTAGAATATGAGTAAAATTTCATCCGTAGAATATGAGTAGAATTTCATCAGTAGAATATAAATAGAATATGAGTAGAATTTCACCAGTGGAATATGAGTAGAATTTCATCAGTAGAATATAAGTAGAATATGAGTAGATTTTCATCTGTAGAATATGAGGAGAATTTCATCTGTAGAATATGAGTAAAATTTTATCAGGAGAATATAAGCAGAATATGAGTAGAATTTCATCAGTAGAACATAAGTAGAATATGAGTAGAATTTGATCAGTAGAATATGAGTAGAATTTTATCTGTAGAATATGAGTAGAATTTCATCAGTAGAATATAAATAGAATATGAGTAGAATTTTATATGTAGAATATGAGTAGAAAAAGATCCACCAAAAAAGTCTTTTACTCATAGAAAATAATTAAGTGACGCTAAAATTAAATACATTATTGAAGGAACAGAATGAACTGAATTGTAGAGGACCAAATCTCTATATCTACATATGGTCGATTTACTTCTTCACTTTATATGTAAGATTTAGATAGCCCCCAGATTAGATTAAAATTGAGTTGATTTATTTATGATTCTGATTGCTAAAAATTTTCTGTAATATAGGTAAGAAAATATTTTCAAAATCATCTTAAGTTTTTATTCTTTGCGAAGCAATTCAAATATTATAGTATGCCATCTCAAAGGAATTTTTTAAATTCAAAAATACAGATGCCGAAATTGTAGCTTCTGTTGCCTCTTTTGGCGGAAAAATTTTAATCTTTTTAAGGGTGGAAATCAATTTGATAGATTGATAAATAGATAAGTGGGTATGAGTGTATCAGTGAGTGAGTCTTGTAAAAATGGAATTACGTAGTGAAAGAAACTCACAAAGAACTAACAAAAGTGTTGTATAACATGAACGAATATAGGGCCCTAATTAAGGGACATGACACTTGATTATAAGAATATAACTCTAACATCTTTATTTCTCGAAAGTGTCCGAACGTCTGTAGCGTGTAGGAGAGACAGAGAGACGAATAGAGAGGACTGCTATATTGACCCATAACTTCTTCTTAGCCGCGTTGGGCCATATTCTGTGCCCACATACCATTCTTCTGCTTCTCAAGGACATGGGGCAATACTTCCCACCTGGAAACTCATTGGCGACCTCCTGACTACTCGACCGTGTATCTGAGACTGCCCGTTGCTTCTGTGGGTGTCTGCATATATGATTTCGCAACCCCTAGCGTTTCCCGTTGCCAACCCAAGAGACCCGCCTCAGCCTTTCAACCCACATGAGCTACTCACGCCCCTCCTGGTAATAAATATGTTTACACAGATTCATCCTGTATAGAGAAATCCCTGACTAACAGCTGTGTCAAAGGTCAAAGGTCAATATGGAACAAAAGTGTTCAATAGTCTTTAGGCAGATCAATGGTAAGTAAAGTAAAGTAAAATTGGCCACCGTAGACGTGGGTCACCAGAAGTCTTCCTTTTCAATAGCTACTACATAGAGTTGTAGGAGAGGGTGCTACTTTTTCCCTTGATTGCTACAATTTACCCTCGATACGTACCTTATATTGCTGAGTGTTAAGCAAAGAGGTATCAAGAACCATTTTTAAAGTCTTTGGTATGACGCGATCTGGGTATGAACCAATCAATGAGAAGGCAATTATTTTCCCGCTTAAATATGGCTACTCTTCTCATAAGAGTTCAAGAAAATATTAGCTTTTTTATACGAATTAGTTTTGTGGCAAATGGCTCATAAGTACAACGGGCTGTATTTTATTATCTGAAGGTGTGAAAGGTAAATTTGAACAAATGCTTTATATACATATAATGAACAAATGCAATGTAAGCGAATATATATATATATATATATATATATATATATATGTGTGTGTGTGTGTGTATGTGTGTGTGTGTGTGTGTGTGTGTGTGTGTGTGTGTGTGTGTGTGTGTGTGTGTGTGTTAACATTATTTGTATATGTAAGTTACTGATGATATTTATATCATTCAAGACATTGTATAGACCGTTTCAAACTGATTCCATTGAATTTTCTTTTCTTGTGTGGATTCGTTGAGCGTCAAGATAAATGTCGAAAGTCATTAAAAATGAAAGTCCCTGTATATTTGATAGAAGATACATAATTCAGAAAAAAGTAATTATATATATATATATATATAGTGAGAGAGGGAGAAAGAGAGAGAGAGAGAGAGAGAGAGAGAGAGAGAGAGTTAAGTCATTAATATTTCGTATGAACATGAGCGACATAAAATGCCGTTTACAAACCAGCATTCAAGTATTTTCGCAATCATTACTTTTTTTTATGATGCTCTGAAAGAGCAATCATTGTTTTCCTTTATGATGATCTAAAAGAGCAGGAAAGTTATACATGTATGAATATTGTGAACATTTGATAGTGTCAGTAGCATTTCGACTTTATTCCAAGAAATAAAACTTGAAGAAAAGTATAAAAAAGAGAAATGGTCTTTGCTTTTTAAAATTTATGCTCATTAGATATTGATGAAAATTAATGTTTAATGAATCGTTTCTAAAATTTATTTTCATAAAACATATATGAAATGCATATTTAATAAAATATTAGTAAAACTCACATTTAATAAAACGTATGAAATTTGCACGCATGAAATACGTATAAAATTCATATTTTATAAAATAAGATATAGATTTAATAAAGCATGTATAAAATATGTTCTTATAAATATATATAAAATATATATGAAATAAAACATGAATGACATATAGATTTAATAAAATATTTATGAAAAATACATCTAATAAAACATACATAAAATACAAATTTAATAGAACATGACTAAAATCTATACTTATAAAACGTGTAAAATGCATATTTGATAAAATATGTAATATATATATATATATATATATATATATATATATATATATATATATATATATATATATATATATATATTTGATAAAGCATACATAAAATATGTTCGTATAGATATTATATAAAACAGATATCAAATAAGACATGTATGAAATATGTCAAAAATCGATACTTATAAAACATGAATGAAAATATATTCAGTAAAACGTGCATGAAATATAAATTTAGAAAACGTATAAAATCCATACTAAAAGACATGTATGAAGTCTATCTTCAAAAAATCTGCACAAAATTTATACTTAATTATATCTGTATAAAACACATACAGTCGAACTCTCATATACATAAACACACACATATACGTATGTGTGTGTGTGTGTGTGTGTGTGTATGTGTGTGTGTGTGTGTGTGTGTGTTTTTATGAAAACAATATTACAACAATGTTACAAATCGGTTTATATTACCATGAAAGCAGAAAGCGAAAATATCACTGTTCATCTCCATGTTCATCTGCCTGTGTGTCTGTATTATTGGTTTGCGGGCGTTTATACAGACACATTTGTTTTTATTTACGCAGAAACAATGAAGGATTCCAACAATGGCGTTTCCCTTTCATAAAAAAAAAATTCTGAAACTTAGAAAGCAAATGAAACAATGGGACAGGAAAAAACTAATTTGAGTAATCTATTTCAATCAGCATCTAAATAAAAATCATCAAGCTAAACAATAGATGATTGCACGAACATTAAGTATGGCAGAGTATACATTATACTGGATGTTTCTTAAAATAGATAAACCATTAATTTGACGTAATAAATCGCTTTGATAATATCTTACCCTTAGCGACATGATGGTGAATATTCGCTGTTCTGCTTCTGATGAATTAAAAGTTATTTATTATTCTATCTAGTTATTCCGTTCTACTCATTGTTTGCAAGCTTTTCAGATACGTTGTTTTCAGATATTTATAATTCAAGATGGCAATGAATAAATATCAAGTATATTTTCGTCATTTGAATTAGATCTAAAAGTAGTAATAAGATTAGAAGCAATAACGAAATGTATATTACTTGTATCAAATCATAATTTATTTTATCATCATCAAAAGAAGGGAAATAGATACTGGCCGAACAATGTGCAAAGATTTTAACTTCTTCGAGAATCTCAAAGTTGTGCAAGTATTACCCAAAAGGCTCAGCGTGTAAGAACTTAACGTTGAATGGCCTTTTTGCTTTTTTTTTTTTTTTTTTAATATTTTCAAAAATATTAACACGCACTGAGGCACATATATACACTCACCACAAACATATATAGTAAAGTTAGTGAGCGTAGTCTAGGGTAATCTTAAGACTCCCTTTTCAATAGCTACAACACCGAGGTGTATGGGAGGGCATTACTCCTTTCTCTGGACTGTTCGACTTTACCCTTGATATGTACCTAATATTACTGACTGCTAAGTATCATTGTTTTCAGTCGTTGGTATAATTCGACTTTGGATTGAACCCTGATCTTCCGGGCCATTGGCAAACAATCTACCTGATGAGACAGACTAATGCATATACATATATACCCCTAACAAACATATATATAAGTGGGGGATATATATATATATATATATATATATATATATATATATATATATATATATATATATATATATATATATATATGAATTTTGTTTAAGGCGTTCTTGTTAACAACTAGAAAGAACTATGATTAAGTCAACATATGTTTTCAAATAGGCTAAACGCATGATTGTCACTAGAGCCTGAATCGAGAGCCTGAATAGAAATAACAGTTCATAGAAAATAAAATCTGACACTGCGTTAAAGAAAGAGTTTCAGGCATTTCAGGAGTTTCAGGCGGTCAGTAAAGAAGATCATGTTGACAGTTTTGTGGTACATAAAAGTATTCATGACTATTAATATCCTTGATATGGATGTAATTGTTAACAAGAAGTAATGATTTCAATTAAAGGGGAGAAAATAGTAGTAGCACCTTTCCCTACACGATGGTGTTGTAACTATTGAAAAGGGTGCTTTCGGTTCGCCCTCGACTAAGATCGCTAACTTTATTACTCTATTTGCATCATTATATATATAGATATCATCGTCATCAAGTTACACCAACAGAATGAAGTTTCTGGATTCTCTTTCACCATCCATCTCTATTATCTATCGAACCGGGTGGGTCCTCTAGGTTGCATCAAGTGTTCACTCACAGCCGATGTACGTAAATCTTTCCTGGTCAGGCAATACTGGCGCTCCATGAGTATGAAAGCATTTGAGAACATTGCTTACTAGTATACACACATATATATATATATATATATATATATATATATATATATATACTTGTAAGCAATGTTCTTATATATATATATATATATATATATATATATATATATATATATATATATATATATACGTAGGGAGGAAGGTAGGGAAGAAGAGAGAGTGAAAATATTGTTTTTTTTTTCATTATTTTCATTTGCTGAAAATTTGAATAAATCTCTGCGTGAGGATTTTTTCTATTTTAACAAAGTAGCGAAACAGACTCAAAATCTTCTTTTTTAATTCTTATATATTTACCCCCCACACCTCTTTTGCACCAGCAAAAGCAGGAAAAAAAAACTCAGAGAAGGATTAGTTCTATTAGACTTTAGCACGCACGAATTATCAGCAAAAGCAACCCTCTGTCAATATTTCTGCATAAATCAACGTGAATTACAGTCTCTTGAACGATTCGTATGCCTAACTTACCAGTTAAAACCTCATTTACTTTTTTCAAGTGTTCTTTCTTTCTTTCTTTCTTTCTTCAGTTCTGGTAGGTTTATTCCAAGTTTATTTTTTAACATTCTTTTTTTAGTTTTAAAAATAATCTTCGCCTTTTCCGATCCCATATGTAAACGTGGACAACCATATATTTACTGAATAGAGCCCAGTATGTCGGACTATCACAAGTGTCCAATACCCACTACGAAACAAACTGTCATCAGAAGAAATATGGTCAACATATTATAGGCGTCATTGCATCAATCTATTATTTTGGCTTCTTTCCTTAATTGCATACCAAACTTCATGATTCATTTAATACCAAAGCACTCTTTGAAGAAATATAGAAACGGTGGTATATAACTCATAGCTGGTGAATAAGGGATTTGTATCTTTTTCGAAGGGTATTACTCTGACAATGAAAGCAATAGCGCCACTGAAGTTAGAACTCACTTACTACCATGCTACAGTCCAGCATACCTGTCAGTACACCATCCCTCTTATCTATTACTAAAATTCTTCATATATATATATATATATAAAATGTGTAGGTCCACGAAGAGATTTGTATTTTTTAGAATTTATTTATTTTGTTCTTAAATATGAGTATGTTTCCACCTTGATGTTTGTAGTTTGTAGTTTGAAACTACAAGCACAAGAAAATCATGTCTCATTGAAAACCTCATTAACAAGGCCTTGTGCTACACATGTTCTCTGATAAAAGCATTAGGCTGGAAACATACACGTATATAAGAACAAAATGAATAAATGAATTTAAAATTAAACATATTTTCGTGGACTTACTCCTTTTAAAATAGCTTTATTCTCTCTTTGGACTTACACTAAAATATATATATATATATATATATATATATATATATATATAGTATCGATAATTACTTAGTGATTCAGGAACTAACCTTCGATAGTTTCGCCTAAGCGGCTCATCAGGGTACCTAATCGGGATTAGGCACCCTGATGAGCCGCTTAGGCGAAACTATCGAAGGTTAGTTCCTGACTCACTAAGTAATTATCATTACTAATTTGCTCTACTTAGTATTGAGCACTTTTTGCATTGTAGCTTAGCAGTCCGAACGGTGTTTTTTTTTTCTTTTTACCAACCAATTGCGTGTCTTTTGATTTTTTTCAATTGGTATGACAAGGTTGTTTTTTTTCTTTTTTTTTTTTCTTTTTTACAATATATATTTTTTCCCCTTGACAGTGATTCGTTGTATATTTTCATCTTTAAATCACTTGCCGGGTTTTTTTTACCGTAAGGGTTATTAATATATATATATATATATATATATATATATATAAATGTATAAGCCGAAACACTGACAACGGATTCAATAATGATATTCCGTCTTTATTTCAAAAAGATTTCATAAGACAAAATATAATTTTTGAATCCGTTGTTAGTGTTTTAGTTTATCCACTTTTCCACTTACTTTTTCTCATCTTGTCAGATTTTCCAAATATACCTTTTCTCCATATATATATATATATATATATATAATAATGTCACGAAGTTTGGACTTCAAATGGTAAAAAAAAATCATCTTTGAGTCAATGTAGCACAATTGGTAAAGGCAGCAAACAGATCGTTTTTTTTTAAAGAAATATACAGGAAAATGTGAAATAAATTGAAAAGACGTCGTTCATAAATCGTTTAATTTCAACAAGTATTATTCTAGAAAACTGAGAAGATAACAGAAATGGAAATAACCATTTCATTAAACAATTTATTTCAACGTACAAAGAAAACATAAAAGTGAACAATTACTTACAAAATTTCATGAATGTTTAAACGAAAATGCTATTTTTCTCCAGGAGAAACAAATAAAGCATTCAATTCTTAAGGCAGTCGACATCGATTTTTTTAAACACACAATAATTGATAGATAAATAAATATTAACTCCAGAGAATTTTTTACGTTCTCTGGAGAGAAAACAATTATTACCAATTTATTCTGGAAATATCTCCTGCTTCAAGATATCTTACTGACTCGGCAATTTTTTCGATCCAACAATCTTTAAAATTCTTTCAGCCTTTTATTTTTTTGGTCTTCAAAAACTGGTCGTCTGCTCTTAATCAAATATTCCTTCTCCACGATCATATGCTGATGCACAGTTCAAGGGGCGTAACTCATTTTTTGAATATATATTATTTTATCTATGCAAAAACAAGCAAGTATTATTGCAGTTTACGAAGCTCTTTTGCTTCGATGTGGCACAAGGCCGATTAAATGGGGCACCTAATGAGACTCGAACTCACTCTTGAACAAGCAAGTGTTATTCTTACATCTTACACTTTATTTGACAATTCATAAACTTATTGATTCTTTTGCAAGTGTTTTTGTGCTATTTTTTAGCGACGAAAAAGGTTTACGTTGTTCCATTAGTTCCTCGCTATGTTGTAATAAATAAATGACAGAAGAACCCTTGGTCTAAGAGAATAGACTCAAGAGGTCCACAAATAAGATGGCTTTCCTCATGGTGTCGTGATGCTGCTGCTATGAAGAGAGCGGACAGTAAATACGTCTGTCCTGTTCGAAAAAGTTCTGAGGAAGAAAGTGTTTGGCGAGTTTTCACCATTTTTATGTTGTCCGGAAAAATGAATAGGATAAGTCATCCTCATTGGGTGAAAATATGCGTCGACCCTAACGGTCAAATTAATTTACGCTCCAAACAAAAATACGAAGTTCTTTATGCTGCAATTCTTTTAAATCTTTTTTAACATTCTATGACGATATATATATATATATATATATATATATATGTGTGTGTGTGTGTGTGTGTGTGTGTGTGTGTGTGTGTGTGTGTGTGTGTGTGATTATAATGAAATAAAATACTTTCGATTACGAACTGAAGCCATCTTCGGTAAAATGAATGATGAAATGGGGAATACAATGATGAGTGATATACGTTTATATAAATAGTTGGTGGGTGGAGATTTACGGAGGAAAATTTTACTAAAGGTAAGAGAAAGAATTGGAAGAATAAATTTTAAGGCCTTATATATGATCTTCTTTAACATTATTGTATGATCCATATGAGAACAAGAATATATTAAGAATTGCACAGAGTCTCTTACAAGGGGATTGTCAAAGTATTTATTCCTGGTGTGTGAGATCTGTTGCAGAGATTGGTTTTAAGTTATCCTGTTCATCTGAGGTAACATTTTCTTAATTTTTCTTTTATGTCTGTTTGATGCTGACTGCTTCAGATAATTCTAGGAACGTATAATTTTCTTTTTCGCCAAGTGTTCCGATGATGTTCTGATTGGGCAGTTATATTCGTTCGATTGATTGTTTTTCTCGTATTTTTATAAAAAAAAAATAGCTGATGATAAATTCCATTCCTAAATGCTGGACGATTACTCAATAGAAATGTTCGATTGCAGTAAGATTTTTATTAGAGAAGGCTCTTTTTGGTCGATAAAATACACTTAAAATGCTCTAATATCCTGTCTGATTTGAATATGAATGTTGATTCTGGGGACCGGAACACCATATTTAATCACGATGAGGGCACGACCGGTGGTGGTGGTGGGGGTACTAAATCGGAGTAAAAAGCAAACACGGAAAGCTCTGAATATGTATGAGCATGGAAAGCAGATCCGGACGCAGAATGGGATCACGGTGCACTAGTGAACGAGAGCAGGAAACACCGGATTGTATAAGGATCACAGGGCATTTAATCAAGATAATAATAAAGTGCTAATGAGACTTTTTCATTCCTTCCAACATACAAGCATATGTTTAATCATGGGAAGCTACTACAATGTTCTCTTCACACGATTGTCATTGCTGCTATCAATTGGACACAAATATGTCCACGGAAAGCAAGTCATGACTCATTTGCCACGGAAACAGTCTATGATTGCAATGTTCCACATATATAATAATAATAATGATATGGCTAAGAAAAGGAAACTTTAAGCGAGAAACAGAATCTCTCCTAATGTACCATAGGAACAACGTTTTGTGCAATAAAGAAAGAAGTCCACAAAAAAAGAAATACTCAACTCAAAGGTAAGGGAAGAAAATATAGCAGTCGTTTTTTATTCAGCTATGATCGCTGCAACTCGAAAAGTTCATTTTAGTTGCGTCCTTCTTCTCCCTTCCGCTCGGTGGTGACGGGGTGTGGGTGAGAGCTGGCTGTTTGACACACGCCTGACAGATCGGTCGTAGCACATTGGGGTAGGACGGGTCGGGACCTCCGGAACCTTTAATGCACCTGTTTTGACAACTTCCTTCAACTCTGCCAAAATCTCGTTACTTGTTTTCTTATATAGAGATTTTATAGAACAAATCGAAGATCCTCGAATGTTCGATGTCACCAGTGAAACACGGGATAGTACATCTGTGATTATTTTAAATTCACGTCTAACTTTGCAGGTCATTCTGCCCGCACGCGCTAGTCTCGTGACAGCTTCACTGATTGACGACGGCGCCCGTCCGTAATATTACACTAATGGTAGCACAAAACAGCGCCATAAGAAACAATCATATCAAAGCAAGTTTAGATAAGACGCAACAAAATAGCAAATGTAGACAATACGGTGACAGAGATGAAACCCTCAATCATATAATAAGCGAATGCAGCAAATTGGCACAGAAGGAGTACAAGATTAGACATGACTGGGTGGGCAAGGTGATCCACTGGAAAATGTGCAAGAAATTTAAATTTGACCATGCCAACAAATGGTATATGCACAACCCAGCACCTGTCCAAGAAAAGGACACACACAAACTCATATGGGACTTTGATATACAAACGGATCACCTCATCTCGGCCAGAAGACCAGACCATATAATAATCAACAACAACAAAAAAAAAGAAAAATGAAAAATTGTCGATTTTGCTGTCCCAGCTGACCACAGAATAAAACTGAAAGAATGTGAAAAGAGAGATAAGTACCTCGACCGTGCTAGGGAATTGAAAAAACTATGGAACATGCAGGTGACAATTATACCAATTGTAATTGGTCCGTTTGGAACAGTAACTAAAGGATTACTAAAGGGACTGGATGACTTGGAAGTTTGCGGACGGGTGGAGACCAACCAAACGACAGCATTATTGAGAACAGCCAGAATACTGAGAAGAGTCCTGGAGACTTGAGGAGACTTGCTGTCACTCAGACTCCAGTGAAAAACCATCGGCTAACACTGAGATGAAAAGCTCTAATGAGTGAATAATAATAAAAGTAATAACAATAAAACAGGTTAATAAAATGTCATCAAATGTATAAGATAGCGGACAAAGTCATAGAGTTTATCAACAAAACAATGGAAAACTGGAGAGTGGAAAAGCAGATAATAAGGAAAAGCAGAAAATGATGAATGTCAGAAGGAATATAACTATTAAATCAAGAAGAAATCAGAACGTTTGGAATAATTGAAACCTATACATACTTAGGAATAGTGGAAGCGGACATCATTAAACATGTGGAGATGAAAGAAAAAGATTTTAAAAAAGAATACCCCAGGAGACGAGAAAACTACTCGAAACCAAATTACATAGCAGAAATCTCATCTAATGGATAAATACCTGGACTACCACCTCGTAACATTCTCGGGACCATTCCTAATGTGAAACGGAGAAAAACTCCAACAAGTAGACCAGAAACAAGAAAACTCATGTTGATGCCTAAGAGATGGCGTACACAAAATGTATTTGTCATGAAAAGAAGGAGGAAAAGGACTTACCCCCATTCAAGATATCGTCGATGCATCGAAAGACTTGAAGATTACATTAAAAACACGTTGGAAGACCGATTGCAACGACCAGAAACAATACAGGCAACACAACATCAACGAAACAAAAATAACCGGAAAACAAAGAACTGGTATGAAAAAAACTGTATGGACACTTCAAGAGACAAATAAGCGAATTTTACACGGAAACCTTTGACCTGGCTAAGAAAGGGAGACCTAAAGAGAGAAACTGAAACTTTTCTGACAGCAGCACTGAACAACGCAATAAGGACTATTTCAAAGCAAAAATTGACAACACAGAACAAAATAGGATGTGTAGGTAACATAGTGATAGAGATGAAACAATCACTTACTTAATAAGCGAACGCACTAAGTTAGCGCAAACAGAGCATAATATTAAACACGACTGGGTGGGGAAGGTGATCCACTGGGAATTGTGCAAGAAGTTTACTTTTGACCATACTAACAAATGCTATGTGCACAAACCAGAATTCGTTCGAGAAAAGGAAACGCACAAAATTCTATGGGATTATAAGCTACAAACGGATTATCTAATCTCAGCCTGATGACCTGATCAAGTGACAGTCAAAAAAAAAAAAAAAAAAAGAAAAGAATACCTGCCGAATAGTGGACTTGGCCGTTCCGGCTAAGCACAAGATAAGACTGAAGGAAAGCCATAAGAGTGATGAGTCCCAAAACCTTGCAAGAGAACCAAAAAACTAAGGAACATGAAAGTGATGGAGTTACCAATTGTAATTATTTTGCTCGGTACTGTCACCAAAGGATTGATACAGGGACTAGAGGACATGAAAATTAGACGAGTAGTGACCATTCACATTACAGCAATATTAAGATCGTCCAGGATACTCAGAAACGTCCTGGAGACTTGAAGAGACTTGCTGTCACTAAAACTCCTGTAAGAAACCAGCGGTTAACGATGTGTGAAAAACTCTTACAAGTGTAAAATTATAATAAGAATAATAATAACTAAAAAGCTATGGAACATAAGAGTGACGATGATAATGATTGGAACGATCCCTAGAAGTTTGCCAAGGAGACAGGAAGAGTAAGAAATCTAAGGATGAACCAAGACAAACCAAACTACAGCCAGAATACTTAGTAGAGTCCCGGAGACTTGGGGAAAATTGCTGCCACTCCAATTAAAACCAACAGCTAAAGCTGGTATGAGAAACTCGCGACCTTGTCGGAGATTTGAAAAAGTTATGGAACATTAAAGAGTCTGCAGTACCAATTGTAATGGGGAGGGGGTCGGTACAGTCACCAAAGGAATGATACAGGGACTGGAGGACTTGGATATTTGAGGACGAGTTTAGACCATCCAAACTGCAGCATTAAAATCGACCGGAATACTGAGTCGAGTCCTAGAAACTTGAGGAAGCTTGTTGTCACTCAAACTCCTGGGGGAAGCCATCAAGTGACGGTGGTGGGAAAACTCTCAAAAGAGTAAAATAATAATAATTGAATGCAGTTGCTGTTACGAGGGATCGAACTCTGTTTATTGATTCGGTCATCCGAATTACCACTAAGTTACAGTGGAACTCTCATCGCTAATAAAGCTTTGAATCATGGCTTCTATTACCGTCCGACAACTAATGCTTATATTTCTTGTCTTCGAGTGAAATGATTCTGATTCTGAAGGGTAATAAATTAATCCAATCAGATAATCCGCGTATGACTTCAATCGTTTAATTTGATTTGCTTACCCATCACAATCTCTATACTTATACTTTTGTTCGAATAAGCGTAAAAGTGTCGTTGATAGAAAAGTTTAGTTTAACGTTCACTTCGTGCAAAAACGTATTGTTAATAACATCCTGGGACTCTTCATTTTGACAGCAACTTCTGTAGCAGAGGTGCCCGTGGTGTAATGGTTATCGTCGAAGGAAATGGTCACAGCGACACGAGTTCAAATCTTGGACGAGACTGATTGCATTTCACGTAGCACTAATACTCTAGGGAAAGTTATCAATCAAATTATTCTCCTTCCAGCTATGGATAAATAGTAGGGCGGACTAGGTTCTTCAGCCTTGGTGAGGCAACTAGTCTAGGAGAAGGAAAACTCTGAATTGAAACCTGTTAAACTCCGCTTAAGATTGACCTTGTGTCATATCCTGCCCGAGCGGAGGGGTTGATAAATATGATATTAAGCAGATGAACAGCTTTAAAGTTTATATGCATAAAAAGAAACAGGCTAGAACATACGTATAAAAAATTGAGCCTCTTTCGTCTGTCTATCTGTCTGTCTGTCTATCTTAATTTGTTCATACATATTTTATTTTATTCATATTCTAGTTTTTGATATTCTATTCTTGCCATTCGACTTATCTATCTATCTATCTATCTATCTATCCCATTCTTTTCATTATCTATCTATCTATCTATCTATCTATCTTCTTCTGTTCCTATATTTCTCATTTCATTCATATATTTTAAATGCATTTCATTATTCATATTTTATTTACTAAAAATATATTTATTTCATTCTATCTATCTCTCTATCTATCTATCTATTTTTTCGTGTCTATTTGATTTGATCATATTCTTTTTTTATTTATAGTCTCTTCCTCTCATTCTTTTCCTGTCTATCAATCTCTCTCTCTCTCTCTCTCTCTCTCTCTATATATATATATATATATATAAATATATATATATATATTATTCCGGGTGTTGTGGGAAGGACTCTTTCATATTTTCCTCTATTATCCGTCGTCTTCCCGAATGTATGGAGTCCCTATTTCTGGTCTCTTTTGATGTTGTCTTACTATTCACGAACATTTCTTTGGATGAGACAATATCTATACGCGCTGATTTTTTGTATCGTGGTCCATCTACTATTGCCCTTCCCTTTCCTGAGAAAATTTCCATTGAATTGATGAGTATTGCCACAAAATCAGTGTCTTCTAGTTTTAATGAGATCATGTACCACCAGATCGATGGCGTTAATATGGCCCAATTCTGGCTTATATTTTCGTTGGGTTCCAAGAAAGACACGTTTGATGGGTTTCCTAAGCCCTTCATTTACTTGCGTTGTGTAGATGATACCTTTGTTTCCTTTAGATCACGTAACGATGCATTATCATTCTTTGATGAATTGAATAAGTTACAGTCTTCTTTAAGATTTACCATGGAAGAGGAAAATAATGGTGAACTTCCATTTTCGGATGTATTAGTTGAAAGACGTGATTCTTCTTTTCTCACATCGGTCTATAGGAAACCTACATTTACCGGGCTATATCTGAGTTGGCATTCTTTTGCGACTAGGTTTAGGAAACTTAACTTAATCAGATGTCTTTCCTTTAGAGCATTAAATATCTGCAGTGATTGCAAGATTGAAGACGAGCTTAAGGTTATCAGCGATATATTTATTAAGAACGGGAATCCAGAGGGGGTCATTGATGACAATATCAAGTTTACAATGACTAGGTTAAAAAATAAGAAAAAACTCTTCGATCCTCCTGTGCACTTTAGACTTCCTTAGTTTGGTTCTGCTAGCCAGTCCTTTTCTGATAGGATTGCCTCTTCTGTGTATCGCAGTTATCATGCTGTCAATCTAAGACCAATATTCACTATGAGGACGGCCTTTAATTCTACACATAAAGACAAGTTGCCTATCTTTACACAAGGTATGTTAATATATAGATTTGTATGTCGATGTAGTTCGACATATATAGGCAGAACTTGTCAGCGCCTTGAAGTGAGGATTAGACAGCGTATACCCAAAGTTTTTTTTTATCAAAAGGCCGACGAACATCCGGGCACTCTCAGACAATGGATTCGGCTATTGGTGAGCATTTGCTCACCATAAATAGTTGCAGGACCAACTATGAAGATGATTGCTTCTCTGTTCTGCACAGAGCCAGGGACAGAATTCACCTTAAAGTCTTAGAGGCGATTTATATTGCCATAAATTGCCCCCCTCCTCTGAGCAAACAATTAAGCACTCATATTCTGAATATTTTGGTGAACTGTTGGAGACTGGGGTGACTTGATTTTCTTAATTTTTAAAAAATATTTTTTTATTCATTTATTTATTTACTTATTTTTCTCACCACGTCTCCTTAATCCTATTAAATAATTCAAACCCCGTTTGTCGAAATTTTCCGGTGACTAGCTTGACAAGTGCCGGACGAAAGGGCCCTCGCTATTTTATTATTTTAGAATAGTTCCCCCTCTTTTTACCAATGATTTTATAAATCTCTCTCTCTCTCTCTATATATATATATATATATATATATATATATAGATATATATTATTTTGTTCATATCTATTTTAGTTTGTCCATTGCTATATATTTAACTCTATACTTATTCTAGGTATTTCAGTTCTCACGATCTCATTCTATTCATATCTATCTATCTATCTATCTATCTGATTTTTTTCATATCTGCCTGTTTCCTTATTCATAATCTATGTATTTCATTCTATTCCTATATATTTCTCTATCTATCCATCTATCTATCTTCACTGAGTTGCTCTCCAATGTAACACTCGAGGTGTCTCCCATAATATAAAGGTTTCCAAGTTAACCTTATAGACTATCAATTCTCTGTGGGTGTAGGATTTGTATATATAAAGCCTTAATTAATCGTTAAATCTATTTTCCTTCTGTGTATTACAGTAGCAGACACAGGGAAGACAATAACCATGTGATAGAACAAGTCTTCCTCTACGAAACACTTTCCGTTTAATCATCAGCATTTGTTATTTCATTGGGATGATTTTTACTAATATAAAGTTTCTTTTCATAACAATCCATAAGTTTTCTATGGAATTAAAACTAGACATTCTAAGAGGTTGAAATCATCATCCCGAATACGTTTTTACATCTACATATATATATATATATATATATATATATATATATATATATATATATATATATATATATATATATGTATGTATTTACCCAAGGTATTTTATGTATAGTTTTCATTACTGAAGCTAAATAGCCTATTTTGCCTTACTCTTAACTCATAGATGAGTCAGGGAGAAAGATGGTTTCATTCTTCTCAGAAATGGCATCAGCACTAAGTGATATGTAAACAGCTATGTTAAGGATTTAAATTCTTAGTTTTTTTGGGTTTCGTTTTATGGCATATCAGTGGCTGTAAGTTATTTAATGCCACATGCAGTTTATACATATATATTAGATATTGATGATTTGTAAAGAAAAGTCAACAGCGTCAAATATAGTAGCACGTATAGCACTATCACTAACTATTCAACTAAACATTAGTCATTTGATAACACACAGTTAAATGACCCAACAGCTCTATTTCAAACAATTCAGTTTGCACTCAACTTAAATGGTCAAACAGTTATTTTTGATGCATAGATAAGACTCTTTCCGGTGCTATTGATTCAAGTCAGAGGGGACCAGGGAGCGATGGTAATGAACGGGTACTCTGCATTCCCCAACGCTCCAGCATTAGTGGAGCCGTATTATCAATATTGTTAATGTCATATCCAGGACACTCATAAGTGGAGGGGTCTTACCTCACTGCAGAGATGCAGTCGGTGTATATTACAGCTCCAGCTGACTGGTCTTTGAACGCTCGATTCATCTATAACTTTATCTACAATGCCTATTACAATAAGCATGGGGTACCGGCTCATTGGTCTAATGGTTAGAGTGTTCACAAATAGCCCGGTAAACCGGGGTTCAATCCCAGGTTGAGTCATACCATAGACCCAAAAATTTGTCCTTGCTGCTGCCTTGCTTAACACTCAGCTTTATAAGTTACGTATCGAAGGTAAAGTGGAGCAATCCAGAGAAAGGAGTAGCGCCCTCCGCAAAACTTCTGTGTAGTAGCTACTCAAAAAGGAACCTTTGAGTTGACCTCGACTACTACCACCAACTTTAATTTAATTAATAGTAACATTTGTTTTCAAATGAATGATTGTTAACAATTGATTTGAGTAGTATTTGCCTGGTGTACTTATTTAGTTGTTTTTTTAATTGTTTCTTAGCAGAACTATCAAATCTGTAACTACCAGATAATAGAACTTATAATTTATTTCCATCGGATCTGTTTTCTTGTTGTCGTAGATTAACATTCCGTATGAGCAGCAATAAAAATATTTTCATAGCAAAAGTAAAAAGAAAATACTATAAATTTATCAATCTAGAAATAAATGAAGTTTTGGAGAATGCTTCATTGGAAAATGGGATAGTTTTATCTGTTAGTAGATATTAATTAGTTGATAATAATAGTAGATACGGTTAGTAGATTCGAGTTAGTAGATGCTACTTCACGACATCTAAGTAATTTTTCGAATTTATTGTCACTTGGAGAGGTAGAAAAATCCTCCATGACTATTACGATAAAAACACCTCCAAGAATACATTTTGATAATTTCAATTGCTTACATATTTAATTTTGTCTCAAAGATTTTCCATGAAAAAATATGTACGCATTCGATACTCACCTAAGACATTGTTTACCCTGATATGAAGTTTTGTTCATTTTGATCAACATTATTCAGTTATTTTTCTTTATCTTCATTTCAAATGGTAGCTAGCCCTGTCGGTTAGGACTGTAAATACACCGACTATATCTCTGCAGAGGGCTAATACCACCACCTTTTCTGCTAAAACATATTCTTTCAGCGGTAAATAAGCTTACAAAGGTATCAAGTTCAAATTATTTCATTCAACACTAATCTTTAGAGATTAGTTGGTGGGGTTCAGATTTCTTCTTCATTTGATTCAAAGTACCTTCGGCGTCCCTCGTGGTTCTGTGTCTGCTTCAGCGGGTTCTCTGATCATTTGTCGTCCCCTTTGTTGTGTGGTCTCCAAATCAATGAATGCACCACTTACTCCAGTGTGCTTGCAGTATAACTGCCCCTGTCACTTCCAGTTACTTCTGCTGTTTCCGGGTACACACTGTTAGGGGGGAAAACCTATATTTTTTTATAATTTTAACCTAACATATTGAACGATTTTAACGGCATTTCAACCCTTCTAGGGTTATTTTATTACTAAATGTTAAGGTATTGTGTGCAGTGTACATTATTTTTTTGTTTAATGGCATAACAACATTCGTGGGCTATTTAATGCCAAAATTATCTTTGAAGAAGCACTAAAGTAGTACTATTTGACCCATATTAATATAAGGGGATTCATGTCTTTCCCAAGGGTATTAGTACAAAAGTGAACGTGATTGCGAGACTTGATTGCACATTCGCTTACTATGATGACACTACAGCATGTGAGCCACCATACAATTTGCCAGTCGGCTGGGCCTGTAGACTACCCCTACTGCACCTCTGCAGAAAGATTAGACACCCCAACGAGTGTCCGGATATGACACTAAACAATCTAATAGTGAGGCTCTTGTAATGCCGGAGCTTTGGAGATTGCAAAGTAACCCTTCATTGCTATCGTTCCCAGGTCCACTCTGGCCCGAAGTGGTAGCACCTAATAGGGTCATATCTATACTGCGTACTTATGTAAAACTGAATTGTTTTAAATAGAGTTGTTTTGACATTTAACTGTGTGTAAACAAAAACTATACTTGTACTAAACTGAATTGCTTGAATAAGAACTGTTCGACTAAAATAGGACTGTTTTGCCATTTTAACTGCGTGCTTATGCTAAATAAAACTGTTTTTAGATAGAACTAAACAGTGTACTTACACTAAACTGAATTATTTAAAATTTAATTCGGCATTAAATGACCAGGAAAAAAGTTGATACACCGTAAAACAAAACAACTAACCAGTCACTGCACGATGGAAACTTTCCTCGTATACTGTGCGTTCATATTTCCATATTTATGTGGTTTCTTAATGGTTTTCATATCTTTATAAGATACCAAGTAAATGATTGCAGGGAAAAAGAGTGAGAGTTAAAAATGTGTTGCTAAGATATTTTTAATGAATAAATCGTTTACATAATGTGTCACAAAAATGCTGACGCCAGTTTATGCGCTGAAAATTTGCTTGGTATATTGGGCTTTTTTTATCCTTTTCGGTGAGGGTTAACATTTTTTGAATGGATCTCGTTTATATATTTAGATTTTTGGCACACATGCACCCACATACACAGACACACAAACACACACACATACACGCATATATATATATATATATATATATATATGTGTGTGTGTGTGTGTGTGTATGTGTGTGTGTGTGTGTGTGTGGGTTGGGATTGGTATTACATTGGTAAATATCTCTACATACATATATGTGTGTGTGTGTTTGTATGAGTGCGTGTGTAGGGAACTATAGTGCATAGGTAAATATATATATATATATATATATATATATATATATATATATATATATATATATATATTATGTGTGTGTGTGTGTGTGTGTGTGTGTTTGTGTGTTCGGGGATTTATTGTATAAGCATAAACATACACAGAAAACGTTACAAACGCCTGCACACTAAAATGAACAAGTGGAAAATACATAATTTTACGCTGCTCATGCAAGTTTTATAAGTCGGTAATCGCTCTCTTATAGAAGGCATGAAAACATCACTTCAATGTCTAGATATAATTGGTATATTAAAATTATAGTCGATATTTCCTCAACATTATAATGTCCATTATCTAACCTATTTAAACATACCCTCCCAGTGGACCTCGTTGCAATTTATGCTCACAAGAACAATTTATACAGTTTTTCCATGAAAGAATTCTGATTAACTCACTT
Source organism: Sepioteuthis lessoniana (assembly GCA_963585895.1). NCBI lineage: Eukaryota > Metazoa > Mollusca > Cephalopoda > Myopsida > Loliginidae > Sepioteuthis > Sepioteuthis lessoniana. The sequence continues at coordinate 99,873,819 of OY757916.1, read as the reverse complement.
AATTTCTGTGCAAACGTCATCATAAATTCAAATTTTATATCAAATATAAAGAGTTTGCATAAGGATTTATATGAACCAAGCAAGTTAAATTAACCTATGCATGATAATTATTAATCATAGCGGGCATTTAATATAGCAGGGTTTTATTAACACAAAGATTATCGTTATTTGTGTTGTTTTGTATTTCATCATCATCATCATCATCATCATGTCGTGCCGCCAGCACGGATATCCCTGACGCTCTCTCGCCTCTTTTCTCTATCGTTCATCGTCTCTGGCAGGTCTTCTGGGCTACATCCCGTATCCTCACACAGCTGCTGTATGTATCTTCTACCTGGCCGTCCTGCTTTAGCACGGCCATATCTGGGGGTCCATAGGAGTACATCACTTATGAGCTCGTCCCTGCTCCTCCAGCAGTGTCCTGCGTGCCTGGCTCGTCTAACTTGGATAGTTTTCATGATGAGAGGCAGGTGGCCGTATAGTTGGTGCTTTGTAGGGTGTTGCCGCCAGGACTCGTTTAATATTGCTCGCAACATTCTTGTGTAGTTGCCGTCTAGCTTGTTTTCCAGCTGTTTTTTTAGCGTTCATGAGTAATGAAGCATATTTTATGTACGATGATTTGTCACAGCTAACTGTTTAATATATCAAGATATCAATTGAAAGTGTTGTATAAGATAAAGCCATTGGAAATGCATATACTTTTGGATGACGTCAATCGGGATACAAGTCTATATATAGGTCACTGAATTTAGGGCGATGGTCGATATTGCTTTCAGATGGCTTTTATTGAAGCTGGTTTAAGCAGTTACTTAGTGAACTGTCAATTAATAATAGACTAATTCAACATGTATCCCAAAATGTAGCCTAGGGAATATACTGATCCTAGGTAGATATTATGCCTGTAGCACGAAATGTTCTGCATTCAATGAAGTTGTGCTTTTTTAGAGAATTGCAAATGGCTGCAATCAAAATATAGCTTCCATAATTATATGACTGCTTCTCTATAGAATATTTATTACTCTCTCTCTCCCCGGGATAACATATGTATCGATATTTATATTTGCTCCTTTTTCTGTCAAGTTGTGAGGCAGTAGACTAAAAGGAGGATTACCATTCGCAGCTAACGTTCTGAACTGTGATATCTTAGTGAGAGTGTTCGAACTTCATTCACACTAAAACGGGTTGAGTTCAGTTACATCAACCTTTGTAGGTTATATAAAGACAAATCCTAATAATTACGCATATATATCAAATATATATTTACTGACACCGTTTACGCCGATGACATAACGCTTCTGGCAAATGCACCCGCCAAAGCCCTACTCCAAAGTCTGGAACAAGCAGCTTCTGGCATAGGCCTTCATGTCAATGCACACAACACGGAATATATGTGCTTTAATCAAACAGGTAACATCTCCACACTAAACGGTAGCTCACTGAAACTATTAGACAAGTTCACCTTCCTAGGAAACAGTGTCTCATCAACTGAGACTGACATCAACACGCAACTAGCAAAGGTATGTACAGCTAACGGTAGGCTACCGGTCAAATGGAAGTCAGACCTGACCGATTAAATGAATCGCAGCTTTTTCCAAACAGCAGTCGTGTCAATACTGCTGTATGGATGTAAAACAAAAAGTATTGAGAAAAAGCTTGACGGCAAATACATAGGAATGCTGCGAGCAATATTGAACGAGTCATGGAGGCAACACCCCACAAAAGAGCAGCTGTAAGGCAACCTACTATCCATCACGAAAACTATCCTAGTGAGACGAACCAGACATGCGAGACACTGTTGGAGAAGTAGGGAGGAGCTCATAAGTGATGTAATCCTGTGGACCCCTTCACGTAGACGAGCAAAGGTAGGACGACCAGCTATGTACGTAGGTTCTAACTGGTCGTCCTGCCTTTGATTTATTTGGGAAAAGTAAGAATTCAACTGTTCACTCCCTTGCTATGACTGAATATCAGGGTAAAGTTGACTCTTTAGTTTCGGTACGGCCATTACTCGAGGAGAAGAACAGCATAAATCCAATTTGCGTTGAAATATACACCGATTCAAATTGGACTTACAAGATGATGATCTTTAACTTTCATTCCATATATTAATATACCATTAAACAAATAAAGCAAACCAAATAAATAAAAAATACGGTTGAAAATGATGTCTTCTGTATATAGCACGGAATAAATTCAATTGTTGTTTATTACAATATCTAAATAAATGTCTTAATAAATTTCAAGTTCATTCATTTTTCTTATATCACAACTGGACTTTCTTTTGTCTAACCAGAAACTGCAGGAATAAATAAATAATTAAATAAATAAGACTGCCATTGTGATAAAAGGCAAAAGAAATAAGATGAAAAAATATTGTCAGAGGATGAAAACATTACTTAATATATAATCAAATGATAAATCAAAAATAATATTACTACTAATAGTACCAATGTGTGAGGCAACATTAAACAAAATTGTTAACATCTTAATCATTTGAGGACTATATAGAAAATTTCTATGTTGTTAGAATTAGGACTTTGTCGTTTTCGTCGTCTATTCCGTAAGACGGCTGTAGGAGATATGACTATTTTCTGAAAAAAAGTGAGTGCTCAAATCTCACCAAAAGCATACGCTTTAACTGTAATGTGTGCCAATTACGAGATAAAAAAATTCCAGATGTCGGAACAAGGAAGTATTAATGAAGAATATGAATCACAGAAGTCATTTCCTCAATAAACGATGAATCTTTGCATGTCATGAAGCCTGCAACATAAACCTCTATGTAAAACCCATCCTTACACACATGCACACACACACACACGTACACGTATATATATATATATATATATATATATATATATATATATATATATATATATATATAAAAATGAATAAAGATGACAGGACAAGGTCAGGAGAGGATTATTTTCTTCGTCGAAATATCTGCAGGCATTAAATGATTAAGTTTTTAGACCGTCATCAGTACATTTAAGTCATCAGATTCCCTATTTCTAATTGAAAAAAGTTGATCGAAAATCTACATTGACAGAGAAATTTGCCAAAAAATATACAGACGACTCCCGAGTTAAAATAAATCCAAATTCTTCGCGAAAAAAATACGACAACTGTTAATTAAACACATTCGTTGAAAAAATCTGGAATATTAGCCCAACAGAAAAAATTACTAAGGACAACAATCAAAGACAAGGCTTAAAATAAACAGGAAAGAGTCCCTTTACATAAAAGCAACTTTACATTACCAGAAAATAGAAATTTCATTGTATAAAATACCTTTATGAATGTAACATTGATAATTTTGAAATAAGGCCTACATACCAGACTACTGGATACTTCCAAAGAAATAAATTAAAACTTCATAGATAAATTTATACATACATTAAACTGAGCCAAACTTCGTGCTCACATACAAACACTCACAGTCGCGAGCAAACAGGACTGTACTTCACTCATTCACTCACAAACGCAAACATATATACACAGAGACTGTCTTTAAATAGATCTGTGAAATCAAAAACGTTCTCACATATAAGTCTCAGAGAGAAAGAGAAAGAAAGGAAAAACAACAACTCTGAAAATATGTAAATGGATGTGTTTATATGTTTCTGTAGTTGCATGTATACGAATGTATGCTTACACACAGTACATATTTGTATATATATATATATATATATATATATATGTATATATAGATCTGAATTGCCCATAGATTTTCTTGGACAATTAACTCCAGTAGGGCATTGACAGACACAAATCCTGGAATTAAAAAGGATCACACTCCGAGAAAAACAATCTTTACTATAAAAGCTAGAAACAAAGAATATCCGAATCATTGCCCATATCCTGAAGATCATAAAGTCTGAAACACGTGTAGAGCACAAATATATGAAATAATAAAAACCTGAACACCAAATTCAGATTCCTTTTCGGACCTATTCATTTAAAAAATTACTTCTCCCGTTGGACAACCAAAAACTAATATTTATATATATATATATATATATATATATAAACACCTCCCCACAAGCAGTTGAACAGGTTTTCTTTCTACTAGATCGGTTTTCCTACTATTAGATCGGTTGCCATACTAGGGCGAAAGAGATCAATATATATATATATATATATATATTAAGAGGCGTTCGTGGTGTAATGGTTACTGAATGAGAAAATGTACATGATGACATAAGTTCTAAACAGCAACCGTGCCTAAGAGGTTTAAGTTTAAGAAACAGGAAAATGTCCGATAGAGCTAAGTCTGGTGAGATGTAGAACGGAGAAACAATTCAAAATCACAATTGGTTGCTTCAGCTACTGCTACCTGACCAGTGTAAACCAGCACGTTGTTTCGGAACAAGAACACACCTGTCATCAGTATTTTTCAGCCATTAGATTTGATTAAAGATTTTACCTTGAGAATCGCAAAAAACAGAAGCCATCACCGAGATGCCAACTTTAACTTCTTTGTGGATAGACTACAAGGGTATTTATACTGCTTCGAATTTTTGTTCCAATTCGGAAGGGGTGAATCCAGGTTTTATCTAGAGTTACTGATCTACGATGGATATTCTTACAGTAAGCCTGCAAGCAAATCCATCGTTCCCAGCAAGCCTTCCAAATTACATTCTGTGTCTTCACAGAGCTGTTGTAAGCTCTTACTGGTCTGTTATCATGTGAATTAAGGGGAACGAATCCAAAGTTGAGTCAGTAGTGAACTTCACTAGATGCTTACAGGTCAACGGTTGGGATTAAATTGTTCAGTCAAAAATCAACTGCCCATCAATGTGTGGCGTCTATTGATGGGGATAAAAATAGCCAAAGAAAGATAAACATGACCAATGTAAACTTAACCAGAACAGATGCCTTAACTATCTTCTTGGCTATCGTACATTATTTCTGATACTTTAACATCTCTGGACACTGATTCGTCTATTTTTAGACTAAGTCCGCACTTCTCAAATTTGTATAGGTTTAACCTGCACACTAAGACTAAAATCTGGATTTATTTTTCTAGTCTTTTAAAACGGAAAGGGTTGGGACGACAAAAATGCTCAAGTTGATCTCTTCTATCTGACTGAGGCTTGGAACTATATATATATTTTTCTGATACACAAGGTCATTTTATAAGCGGAATTTATCAGGTTTGAATTCAGAGTTTTCCTTTTCTGAGATTGTATGATATACCAAGGTGAAAGAGCCCACTCTACACCCTTATTTACTCATAGCTGAAGTGAAAATAGCTTGAGGCGTTCCTTTTCCCAAGATATTAGCGTTATGATAAATGCAAATAATTTCGTCCAGGATTTGAACTGGTGTCACCAGATCCATTTCCTACAGCGGTAATTATTTCACCAAGAACACCCCAATTAAATATATATACATATATATCAATTAAATTATCATGACCAGAAAATCCAGCAAACACCTACATGTGACATACGGAACAGCTGTTTCGACCTTATTTGGTCTCATCTGAAGTGCATACCATAATCTCCATCACTAGAGATCGAACCAGCAACCCCAGAATGTAGAAACCTAACTTCTACCAAAGGGCCACCAATTCAAGCCAGACATAAGCAATGCCAAATCAACTATCATGGTAAGAATGCGTAACTGTATGATCATTTGTATCTTGAAAGTACGTTTTTTACCTTACAGAGGACACGACCACCCCAAGGGCCACGTCTTCCCAGTAGGTGTCATGCGTCCGCATAACTATAACCTACAGGGCAAGAATTAGATTATATATAAAAGAGGAATTGATATTATATATATATATAATCGAATATCCAATAAATATCAGGTGATATAACAAATTATTTTAATTTATTTTTCTAACTGGGGTTAAGCCTTTAGTTTAAAGGATTTTCTCCGTTTATTTCTTGGTCTTTTAGTTTATGTTCATAGAATGTTTCATCCGAAATTCTTCGTTTGCGTTCCATCCAGGCAGGATTAAATTTAGACAGCCAAGTAGAAACCGTCATTGTTTGAGATTTAATTTTTCCTGTTGACTGAATCCCTTCATTCGCTAGCTTTATCAAAGTTGATTCTGTGCTTAAAACAAGACATTAAGTAGCGGAGCCTGGTTTGTTTTTTTATAAAATTTATTATTTAGGGTTAGCTTTATCACATACACACACACACACACACACACATATATATATATATATATATATATATGTCATCAATACAACTAAACTGTAGGTCGAGTGAAATCTGCCTAACCTTTATATCTTGGTGTTTACGCATGTTACGATTGAATTTGCTATGGTAATGTTGCGAATTTTAACTGCATTTTGATCGTTAATAGCATTACGACTACCTCGTAAATCTATTTTGTTGACATATAAAAGTAAGAGATACGCTGATCTGCGTCAGCAAGAAGTAAGGCCATCAGATTTATGCTTCAGCAAATATAAATTGGGTTCTGCAGTTTTGTTTATTTTATTTATATGAATCTGTCACAGTTATTATTACTATTATTTTACTCATTTGAGAGTCCTTCGCACTAGCGTTTGCTGATGGCTTTCCACTGAAGTCTGAATGACAGTAACTCTTCAATTCTCCAGGACTCTTCTTAGTATTCTAGCCGATCTCAACAATGTTGTAGTTTGGATGGTCTCCCTTCGTCATTTTATTTCCTAATCCTCCAGTCCCTTTACCAATTCTTAAGGGATTGATCCAAGTGTACCCATTACAATTGGTCTCAGCGTCACCTTCATGTTCCATAGTTTTTTCAGTTCTCTAGCAAGGTCTTGGTACTTATCAGTCTTTTCGCTTTCCTTCAGTTTTTTCCGGAATGGCAAAGATCACTATTCGGCATGTTCTCTCTTTTTTTTACTATCTCTCAGTCTGGTGGTCTGGCTGAGATTAAGTGATCGGTTTGTATCTCAAAATCGCAAAGAACTTCGTGAGTCTCATTTTCTAGGATGGATTTGGTGTAGTGCATATAACATTTGATGAATGGTCAAAAGTAAACTTCTTGAACAATTCCCAGTTGATCACCTTGCCCACCCAGCTATGTCTAGTCTTATACTCTTTTTGCGCTAATTTACTGCATTTGCTTATCATGTAATTCATCGTTTTGTCTCAGTCACCAAATAATCTAAATCTGGTGTTCTCGTGCGTCTAGTCAATTCTTGCATTGACATAGTTAGTCCTTATGGCGATGCTTTGTGCTACAATCAGAAGAGAATCAGTTTCTCTCTTAAGGTTTCCCTTTTTTAGCGATGTCTAAATTTTATCGCGTGTGATTTCCCTTGATTATCGCTTGAAAATTTCAAATAAATTATAGTTCCAATGTTGAACCCGGGTATTACTATTATTTTCCTCATTTGAGAGTTTTTCAGATCTGCGTTAGCTGATGGTTTTCCATAAGTGTCTGGGTGACTGCAAGTTTCCTCAGGTCTCCAAGGCTTTTCTTTATATTCTGGCCGATGTCAACATGATTATTCTAGTAATTACTTTTCTTCTTGCAAGTTTTTTCACAAGCTTTACCTGAAGGTTTTTCAATGGAGTCTGAGTGACAGCAAGTCCTCTCAAATCTCCCAGACTTTTTCAGTTTTCATGCCCATCTTAATATTCTAAATCTTCATGTCCCTTAACCAATCCTTTGCCGATCATTCCAATTGGTATCACCTTCAGTTTCCATAGCTTTTTCAGTTTTCTAACGAGGTTCATATTTTGTTCCTCGTTTCACCTTCTTTTAATTTTAGTCTGTGGTCAGCCGAGACGTCAAAGTCCACAAATCGGCAGAATTTGTTGTTGTTGTTGTTGTATTTGTTTTGTTTTTTTTTTTTTGCCATCATTTGGTCTTATCTTTTAGCCAAGATTAGATTGTATCTTAAAATTTCAGAGAAGTTTATGCGTCTTATTCTCTCGGAAGGATTTCGGGTAGTGCACATCCCACTTGTCAAATTTAAATTTCTTGCTCCATTCCCAGTGTATTAATATTATTTCTATTTACTCTTCTAGAGTTTTTCACATCAGAGTTAGCTGATGGTTCTTCACTGGAGTTTGTGTGACAGCAAGTCTCCTCAAGTCTCCAGGACTCTTCTCAGTATTCTGGCCGTCTTCAATAATGCTGTCGTTTGAATTGTCTCCCCTCTCCGTCAACTTCCAAATCCTCCAGCCCCTTTAATAATCCTTCAGTCACTGTGCCAAAAAAAAAAAAAACATTGTTGTTGTTATTTATAATAATAATAATCTTTTGTATCTAATTTTTAGTTATTTATGACAACCTCCTCGGATCTTCATTTTACAATACGGGGACCTGCGCAAGTAATAAATATGGATAAATGATATAGTCTCGTTTAAGCTGAAATTCCCGTCAGGATAGAGTTTGTTTAAATCACGCAAGCAGTTTTACTGAACTCTAAAGAGCTCTCTCTTTGAGGAATCTCAGAATAGACTCATAAACGTATCCTTTATTATTCTGTTCCTTGGTCTCTCCTTGCTTTCTATTTCTTGTTTTTGTGAAACTAGTATTATTTTCAGCATCTTATATATTTATTAATCTATTCTTTGATGAAGAATTATCAATCACATTCCTTAAATTTTGGTCTTCGAGTAAAGTGTTATGATTAAAAAAAGTATATTATCTTCAAGAAATCAGAGAAAATGGAGTTACAAATAGCGACTGGTAAGATAAACTATCATGAAAAAATGTCTTCACAAACAATAGATTTTGTATTTGGTTAAATATTATTTATAAACAATTTATTCTCATGAAAAAGTCGGCTTCTAATTTACTGAAAATTACTGTAATATGAGCAGGCAATGTTTCTGAACACACGTCAATATATTGAGATAAGGACTAGATTGAAGGGATTTTATTTACCATATATCTCGATCTTTTAAGTTATTTGAACGAGCGAAATATACTTAAAGAATTATTCGGATAATTAAGCTCCTTATTTTCATTTTTCAATCGATTTTTTCAGTGCATTCTCCGTCCATCTTTAGTGACATTAACAAAGAATATGCATAAAGAAAGAGATCTTTGTAATTTTTTTTTTTTTTTTTGTGGCTCAAAGCAAAACAGTATCAAGAAAGATTTTAGGGATATTAGTTTGTTCCCAGATCTTTACTGAAAAATTCATTTTGAATCCCTTGTTTCTGACGAGCAGCTTAAAGTGAATAGAAAAAAATACTCACTCTAGGATGCAGCTTAAATGTTACATCTCCATCTTTTTCTCTTGCTTTTCTCAACTTCGATCGGTCGTCGATCCTTCCTCCTCATTATTCCATTTCTTTACTGTGGGGATAAATAATAAAGCTCTTTTTCTAGTGGATATTCTTCATTATCATAGACGTCTCTTCACGTCCATTCGATATCACCAACCCCACGTACCAGGAATAAGTTACCATAGACCATAAATGGAAATGATATATCGCTTGCAACAGCAATTCTGGACAACGTAATTCGCAGTTGAAATCTAAATTCTAACTTTTTGAACCCCTCGGTCACCTGACTGTGATTACTAATCACATGCAGTGGGGTAAGACGGCCCTCAATGAGTGTCCTAGATATTACATTAAACAATTTGATTATGAGGCTTCAGTAATGCTGGACCTTTAGGGAATACGGAGTACTTCTTCATTGCCATCGCTCCCAGATCCACTCTGGCCCGGATTGGTAGCACCTGAAAGGGTCTTATCTTCGCGTCAAATAGAACTGTTTGACCATTTAAACTGAGTTCAAACAAATGGCTTAAACAAAAATGATTGATTACAAAGAGAACTGTTTGACCACTTTATTGTGTGTAATGACTGATGTTAACTTGAATTGTTAGGGATGCATAACAATACTTGGAACTCTTTAACTATGTGCTAAAAATGAAGTCAGACCAGTTTTAAAATATTCTCAACAAAATGTGTTTACAAATCATATATCTAATATAAGTATAAACAGGATTTGGCATTAAATAACCAACAAATGTTAATATACCAAAAAGCCAAACAAGCAAATAAACAATTTGGATCTCAGGGTAATCACCTTTTAATTAAACTGAATTGACACAAACGGTTTTCGCTTTGGGAACAACTGTTTAAATCATTTAAAAATGTCTAAATTACCTCAAAAGTAAAATATTATGGAACACAAATCATTAACGGAATTTTTGGTTCGATGGTTGGAAAAATCAAGGAAGCAGCATATATAAAGATGTCTTGTCAGCACTAAATTCAACCCATCATTGCTTCTGATTAACAACAGAAACAAGGGATCCAAAATGGTGTTATTTGAAAAGTTCTGAAAACAACTGATTTTGTCATCGTTTTGATTGGTTGATAGATTGAATTTAACGGCATGATAACATATTTTGAGTAATTTTAATACCTAATGTTTAGATATTTGCGTACATCGTTCGTTTATATTATTTTTTGTGAAATAAAATGGTGTTCTACTCATGGTTATATTGTTTCAATATTCCTATCAATAAATATAATTTTCAGACAAGTCTCTTTGACCCATAGACAGGATCCTTATATGAACAATCATTTCGTGTCAGAAGATACTGTTTTGCTTTGTATTATAAAGAAAGAGACCATAGTAATAACCTCTTTTTTAAGAGGATGCTTATTACACCTTATGTAGACCGGAGAACACCGGGAAACAACAAAAACAATGGAATTAATTATTTATTTGCATGTTAATAATATGTTTTAAAAAATGGTGAAATAAACAATAATCAAGAACCATTTCTGACGAATATATTACCAACCATCTTTTGTGCAACATTAATTGATAATTATACCGTATAGTTACCGGTTCAGTAACCTAGTGGGTAGAGTGTGCGCCAAGGTCCGGGATACCCGAGTTCAATCCCGGGTCGCCTCATACTAAAGACTTTAAAAAGATACTTGATACCTCCTTACTTAACACTCAGGAATAATTGGTACATATCAAGGGTAAAGCGGAGCAATCCAGAGAAAGAAGTAGCGCCCTCCCCTACACCTCGGTGTAGTAGCTACTGAGAAGGGATCCTTCTGATCGCCCTTGATTACGGTCGCCAGCTTTACTTACACCGTATAGTTTTTTGTTGAAATCATGGAAATTTTGGATATTTCAGTTCGGAATTCATATATTTAATTGAAATAAATGCCCTACTTGAATAATATCTCGTGTATAGGTTAACGCCATGGAAAATAGAATCAGTGACCCTATTTCAAATCCTGGACAAGACTGCTTGCATTTTACTTAGTGCTAATGTCGTTGAGAAAAGCGTAAATTCATTTGTTCTGCTCACCATATCCAGATACTGGTAAATAGTAGGGCAGTCTAGTTTGTATAGTCTTGGTAAAGCAACTTGTCAAGGAGAAGAAAAGCTCTGACTTCAAAACACTCGCATAGCGTAGTGGCTAACCGGAACGAAATTGTTTGCTCATAGTTTCACGTTAATACCTTTGGAAAAAGCATGAATACGTTTTTTCACCAAGCCCTGAAACATGAATAAATAGTTGGACAGACTGATTCTTTATCCTTGGTAAGGCAACCCGTCTTCGAGAAGGAAAACTTCGAATTCCTACCAACTCTTCTCCATCTAAAAATGACACTGGAAAGAAAAGAAAATGCACTTAACTTGATAGTTTTAGATAAGCTAACAGAACGGTGGTTTCTATTGTTGTTGTGTTTAACGGCATCAACGATTTCAGAAATATGAACTGACATTTTTATGCACCGAGTGAGAGGGTTAGTGTTGCTGTTTGAGTGCAGGAATAACATTGATAAGTTTCTCTGATCTTTTGTGCTACTGGATCCAATAGAATACAATTATTAATGCAGCGTTGTCGAGATTAAATATATTATTTTTCATTTCGCTGCAAACTAAACGGTTCACTGCTTTTTATGTTCATTTCCTTACAGAGTTGACGAATGTGCATTGTTTGCACACAGATATTACAACATAATTCAGTTTATAATGTGTATTTTCCGTACATACACGTCACTTTGCTGATCTTAAATTCACAGTATTTACAGACCTATACACATGTATTAAGTTGATGCAAAGGTTTTCAGCAGATTTTCTAAAAAATTTTTTTTTCGTTCACACCAGGTGAGAATAAACAACTCTGGTTGTAGATTGAAAGCACAAATCATTCCAAAAATTCATGATAGATTTTACGCTAAATGAGTTTTCAAACAAAGATTGAGTGGTCTGTACACAAAAATGTAAACAGTAACTAAATACTTTAAAGATGAAATTCTATAAAACAGGATCAGATATCATAATTGAGAGTTTCAAGAAACTGATTCAAAAATGAGACAGTCTTGACACATATCTCTCGAGCAAATATCATCGTGATGATAATCTCTCTCCTAAAATTAGGCCACAGGAAAATCAAAGTCGTGAAATTTTTTCTTTTATATATATATATATATATATATATATATATATATATATATATATATATATATATATATATGTATATATATATATATGAAGAAAAGTTGAAAAATAATCAAAAATTTAATAATTTTTTTATGAAAGTCGACGTTGAACGTTTCGGTTACAAAGATTCTCTTCTTGATTTTAAATTAATGAAAACTGTTGTTAAACATATTCATCGCTATTTTAATCACACTTTTTTATGAATTTAAAGTCCCGAAGAAAGTTATTTTAACCGAAACGTTAAACGTCAACTTTCATTGTAAATTCATCAAATTAGGATTATTTTCTTTTACTTTTCTTCACACTCTCGGATTTAACATCCTTATTTTCTTATATATATATATATATATATATATATATATATATATATAAACTGATCAATTTGAATACATTTGTATATATATATATATATATATATATATATATATATATATATATATATATATATATATATTTATTTAAACAAGTTTGATTAAATCTAGAAAATAGTTGTTTATTTTGAGGTTATGTTACAATCTTGGAATTTATTGGTATTTTCTCCAAATGTGTTATTTGTGTTATACAGAGTATTTTCAGTTCTCGTCAGAACCATTATCAAGGTAATTTATATGCTAATTTCAAATTAAACTTGTTTAATATTAAAGCAAAATTGTTGTTTCATTTTTGTTTTTATTACTAAAGTAAAGATTGTTTTTACTACGACGGTGATGCTAAGAGGTAGTGGCAGTTTATTTTAAAATATTTTATAAGTTTATTTACGCACACACACACACACACATATATATATATATATATATATATATCATCATGACATGCGGCCAGCATGGATATCCCTGACCCTCTCCCTCCACGTCTCCCTATCATTCATCGCCTTCGGCAGGTCTTCGGGGTTACATCCCGTATCATCACATAGCTGCTGTATGAATGTTCGAGCTGGTCATCCTGCCTTTGATTGGCCATATGCGGGGGTCCACATGAGCACATCACTTACGATCTCCTCTTTGCTTCTCCAGCAGTGTCCGGCATGTCTGGTTCGTCTAGCTTGTATAGTTTTCGTGATAGGGGATATGTGGCCGTACAGTTGGTGCCGTGTGGGGTGTTGCTGCCAGGACCTGTTCAATATTGCTCGCAACATTCTTGTATAATTGCCGTCGAGCTTTTTCTCCAACCGTTTAGTCAGCGTCCAAGTAGTGCATCCATACAGCAGTATCGACACGACCGCAGCCTGGAAGAAACTGCTTTTCATTTTATCCGTCAGGTTTGATTTCCATATGATCGAAAGCCTATCGATAGCTGTCCATGCCTTCGTTAGCCGTTTGTCGATGTCTTTTTCGGTTGATGAGACGCTGCTTCCAAAGTAGGTGAATTTGTCAACCAGTTTCAGGGAGGTTCCGTCTAGTGTGGAGATGTTGCCTTTCTGATTAAAGCACATAAATTCTGTTTTGTGTGCATTGACATGGAGTCCAATGCCTTCAGCGGCTCGTTCCAAACTATGCAGATGTGTTTCGGCCTGGTTGGGTGTATTGGCCTGTAGTGCTTTGTCGTCGGCGTAGTCGGCGTCGGTGATTGTTTTTGCGGGGTACCTTCTGCTTCTTTTCTTTGTCAGCTCAAAGCCGTTTTCCCTAATGTTATCGATCGATGTCCTAAGTACGTAGTCTCGACAGATGATAAAGAGGTATGGGGCAAGCGTGTCCCCTTGTAGTACTCCAGCTACAATATCGAAGTAATCTGTGTTTCCATCCGGTGAACGCACTTTCACTTTGGTGTTTCTGTACAGAATCATTATTGCTGCTACGGTTTCTTTTGGTAGGCCGTATGCTAGTAGTATTTGTTCCATCTTCCCTCTGTTAATGGAATCGAAGGCTTTGGTAAAATTGACAAATAGTAATGTCGCCTGTAAGTTTTTTGCCCTCACGCCTTCTAGGATTCTACGCATGGTCAATATTTGTGAGGTCGTGGACCTGTTTCTTCTGAAGCCATTTTGGTTTTTCCCCAGGATTTTGTCGGTTTGGGGTACTATGCGGTTTCGTAGTAGGGCATTGTAGATTTTGGCTGCTATGGGTGTGAGTGTTATACCTCTATAGTTCTTGGCTAATCCGAGATCACCCTTTTTAGGGAAGGGTAGTATGCATCCCTTCGTCCATCTGTCTATCGGATTTTGGTTATAAACTGCGTTGCAGTGTCGGAGCAGTATGTCGTCGAATTGTCTCGTCTTCCACACTTCTGGGGGAATCTCGTCAAGCCCTGCAGCTTTTCTATTTTTAATTCTTCTAAGAACCGAGTCGAGTTCTTCTTTAGTGAACGGCCCCAGTTTAATGTCTAATTGCTTACTGATTATTCTGGTGATCGGTAGAGAGAGAAAACTGACGAGATGGAAGTAAAAATATATCATTGATGAACAAAGAGGTACAGATCATAATGGTCTTAAATGACTGGATTTTAAAAACATTTAAATGCCAAAAAATGCTGAAAGTCGAAATACGAATTTACTAGTTTTAACTGATATATAAATTATGTCCTTGTAAAATATGTCAAAATCTAAACGTCTGAGATTGATAATAATTCAAGACATTATTCGGGTGGGGGAATGGATGAAGTTTGTTCATTCAACACTTGCTTATTTACAAGCTAAAATTACACTTAATCTATCAAAAAAGAAAACTTGATTGTCTTTTAGTATGACATACGCCATATATATTATATTTCTAGGACTTGTGTTTGTTTAGCCAACAGGTCATATCCACGAATGCAAAATACAAAATCTTACATATCGATTTTAATGAAAACATTCAAGAAGCAGAAGAAATGAAAATGTTTTCTTTTTTTTATTTGAAAAGAATCAGATCACATATAAACTTAGTTACCTTATCTATCAATAGGCAAACAACAAAATAAATTGTTTTATTCAGCTGAGCACTTAGAAAAACAAAGGAGGTTTATTGGATAAAATAAATATTAAAAAAAGACTATAAAAGAGACAATGGCAAAGTGTTGATTTTCATAAAAAGGTACACATGCACCTTACGTCCGTTACTACAGATATAAAACGGCAGTTAGAAAGACCCACACACGTACGTGTATATCTATATATATACATATACGAGGATCATTAGAAAAGTTTCCAGACTTTTTTCGTATGGGCATTTTATTGATAGAACACACATGAAACTCTAGTCCCCTTGGAAGTAATCTCCTCCGGCTGCTATTTACTTGTTACACCATTCAAATAACTTCTCAAAGGCCTCATCGAAGTCCTCTAGTGTGAGCGTGTCAATGACCTTCGTCACAGCCTCTTTCATCTCCTCAATTGTCTCATAACGACAGCCTCTGAGCTAAGGGAATAACCAAAAGTCACAGGTAGCAAGGTCTTGACTATAGGGAGGCTGAGGAACTGTCTTGATGCCAACCTTGGTCAAATAGTCTGTGACAAGGATGGAGTTGTGGACTGGTGTATTGTCCTGCTGGAAATGCAACTGACCCGATTTGAAGAGTGCTGACCTCTTCCAAACTCCCTAAAAACCTCAACATAGTAACCATAACCCTAACCCTTTGGCTAATCAACTCTGGTCTGTTGACTTCCTTACTCCTCCCACACCTCTCATCATCCCTCACAGACGCCCTGCTTTGCTTAAAGCTCTTATGCCACTCAAAAACTGATGCTCGATTCATGCAAGATGTTCCGAAAGCAGTCTGAAGCATTCCATACGTTTCGCTGACATTTT
>OY757916.1:99830190-99855190 GCA_963585895.1 Sepioteuthis lessoniana | reverse complement strand
ATGATTTCAAGTTTAAAAACAAAAGGACGAAATCATTTTGAAGATTGAGTCGAATATTGGAAAAAGAAACAAAATTATCTTAGGCACAAATATGCTATTCAGATTTCATTGATTTACTCGAATAAAAATATCAGCAATTGACAACAATTAGGAAATAAAGATGATATATATTCGATCATTATTTGAACGTTCTGAATTATATATATATATATATATATATATATATATATATATATATATATAAGTGAGTCGGCCAACTGAAAAGTTTATAAGATACCCAAAATTCTCTCATCGAATTCAACCGAATAGGTTCATTTTTAACTTGATCCCCCCTGTGATCAACGCACAAGTTCTTTCGGGGTTCTGGTGTTTTGATGTCATTAGTGCAAAAAAGGAATAGATAACAGTTATAACGTCATCAACACTGTTTCTCAATCAAGTATTTTATTCATGTTGGGAGATCATAGATGAGGCCAAATCAGGCGAATAGGAAGTAAACAGATTCAGTCATAGTTACGAATAGCATCCTTTAAAACCATAGACTTGTGGTCTGAAGTATTTCTTTCCATTTATTAAACCACATTCATCTTTTTTCCTCAGTGTTTGGTCATAATAGCTTTTTCTCACTGTCTCAGCACGTTGGTACAGTATTCTCTATTGGTTAAATGGCTCTTTTGAAGATAGCTATTAAACAGAATGCCTTAGGTATTGTCAACGACAGAGGCCATTAACTTACTTTGAGATAAAAATCACCTTGGTCTTCTTTGAAGCTGATGAGAAGGGGTGTTTCTACTGCATAGATTTATTCTTTTTCTCTGGCCTAAGCTGATGAACTCAACATTCATACTTGGTTTGAAAAAAGTACAAGGATCCAGAAGGATCTGTCTCAAATGATATCATATTTCCCAGGGATATGATCCACCTGGAGCGCTTTTGATTGGATGTCAGAAGCTGTGGCCTCAACGTGCAGGAACTTTCTTCATGCCAAGCTCATTTTGTAGAAAAATCTCAACTCTCTTCCAGAATTAGCAAACAATAGGCTATTTAAATCATAGTCAATCGCATGTCTTCTATCACCGTGAGATGAACGAGATCAATGATTTCCTCTGTGGTGGCAGTTGCTGGACGTTCAAACGTTGGGTTATCATCTCTACCCTCCCTTTCCCTCCAAAATCCAGCAGCCCAATTTTATTCAGTTGATAAAGCTGGAACATCATCCCTAATGTAGCAACGGCATCATTATGAATGTCCTTGGGAGCTAAACCCTTCTTTCTGCAAGTATTTGATGACACCATGATCTCAAATTTTGTCCATTTTTTAGAGAAGTCATTACTAGTTACTTTTGCAGTTTTCTTTGAGTTGTCATATGGCGGTTTAGCTGCAAAGACACTGTAGAGGTATTAATAAGAACTGAAATTAGTGCAAGCAAGATTTCACAGGCCTAACATCATTCTTTCATTGTCAACCTATGAACTTTTCAGTCGACCCTCATCAATATATATATATATATATATATATATATCGGGGGGTACCCAACTCCTCCGCCATGATGCAGCTATTTTACCCTCTGGTATTTTTCTTAGGTGAATATATTTGTGTTTAGTTTGTATTGTTTATTCGTAACTTTTCTTTGAACTGAAGTTCAAAGACTCAATTGATTTTTTTTCTTCGCATCAGAGTCGGCCCTTCTTTGTTCAAGCTTTTTTGCTCTTAGCAATTTCTGCGCCGTTTGCTCCTCATTCATTTAGTTACAATTCAGAAATACACTAAAACAGTAATGACTCTTTTCTCCCGGGTGATAGTTTGACTGACTATAACCCCACATTTTAATATTAAATTGGTACACAACCATCACGGCCTGGCGCTATAATATCCTAAATCTAGAGAATTATTTTATCCCTGAAAAGAAAGGAAAAAGAAAAAAAAAAATCCAAAACACCTCAAATGTAGTCTAACACGTGCTAAAGACGAAAGCCATAAAAGAGTTGACTCCTCCTCTCTCTTTCTTTCTCTCTCTCTCTGTGTGTCTCTCTCTCTCTCTCTCTGTCCACCACCAGTTGACCATGATATAGGAGTGGAACCTTTAATATAAATACTAAAATTAGTAATAATTTAATCCTTCATTTGTTGAAATAGTATGCATACGTTTGGAAGTGATTCCGTTTCCAGAAGTTTTTTCACAGAGGTCAGTAAATTTGTTCTACTAAACTATTCATTTAAAAATGCACATTTGATTTAAAATAGTAATGTCTTAAATCTCAGCTGTATTATTGTGTTGTTTAAATGAAGAATGAAGACTTATGCGATTTAATTTTCAGGAAAACTTTACTTTTGGAAGGCGAACTTCTAAATTTGCTAACGAAAACCCCCAAAATTGCCCCCCCCCTGAAAAGAAAGGAAAAAGAAAAAAAAAAAATCCAAAACACCTCAAATGTAGTCTAACACGTGCTAAAGACGAAAGCCATAAAAGAGTTGACTCCTCCTCTCTCTTTCTTTCTCTCTCTCTCTGTGTGTGTCTCTCTCTCTCTCTCTGTCCACCACTAGATAACCATGAAATATACCACAAAATTTCTTTGAATTTTAACATCCAGCAGTCCTGGACTTTAACTAAGTTAAAACTTAAGATAAAAAAAGAATTAATTTTTTTTTTTTTTTTTTTTTTTTTTTATTACTACCGCGTACACATGGGAAGCAGCATGCTGTACGTGTGAGTCTTGCGGCTTAACGCTCAAGATTGCCAGTTCGATCGGGGAACTACTGCTGCTCATCTATAAGAGTGGCTTCTATAGATGAGAACAAAAACAGCCATCGAAAGATAACCATGACTAGTACTCAAACCAGATCCATAAACCGCATCGCTCTTCGCGCGGGTAAAAAAGGGGCGCGTCCTGCTGAGGTTGGAGCCCTGGCCTCGGTGTTCGAAAAATCAGCTACAGAGCTCAAACACAAACATAAACTACTAAAATGCAAACAAACAATACAGATAGCGACATTTAACGTGAGAACCCTAAATAGAATAGGTCAACTAGCAGAGCTAACTGCATCAGCCGTAGAACATAAGATAGATAGAATTTGCATACAAGAGCACCGATACACGCACACCGAAGATATCAAGTATCACGAAACTGGAAATGGATGGATGCTGGTGACTGTATCGGCATGGAAAAACTCTGTCAATGCATCGGTAGGAGGGGTGGGAATACTTCTAGGACCGAGAGCGTTAAAAACACTGAACAGCATTGAGAGAATACAACCTAGGATGATGGCCGCAACGTTTAATGGCAACCCCAAAGCAACAATTATCTCCTGCTACAGCCCTACCAATGTTAGCGAAGAAAACGAAATAGCCACCTTCTACGAAGATCTATCCTCCCTAGTACGTAGCATTCCGAAACACAACCTGCTAGTCATTGGCGGAGATATGAATGCACAAATCGGGAAAAACAGACACAACAAATACAGCCTACACTACACGTCTAACAGGAATGGACAGCATTTAATAGATTTCATGATAGAAAATAGATTAACCTGCCTCAATACAAATTTTCAAAAAAGGGAGGGGAAATTATGGACCTACACATACGCAAATAAGAGTAAAGCACAGATAGACTACGTCCTTATAAACAGGAAATGGAAAAACAGTGCGATGAATTGCGAGGCATACTCCTCCTTCGAGGGTGTGTCCTCCGATCATCGAATAGTTACGGCCAAAGTACGACTAAGCCTAAGAAAAAACGCCACACGTAAAGCCACGACCAAACACTATGACTGGGCCCTACTCAACAACAGAGATATTAGAGACAAATATGCATTAGAATTAAGAAACAGATTCGAAGCACTACAAGAGAAGGTAGAAATAGGCACCCCAAATGACGAATATGAAAATTTTGTAGAAGCGCACCTGGAGGCGACAGAAAAGTGTATTCCAACAAAACCTAGAACTAAATATAGAGTCCCTTGGGAAACGCTAGCGGCTAGAGAAAAACGTGCACTTGTGAAGACTGCCTCCAAAAACTATCAACAGAACCCAACAAATACAAATGCACGAGAACTAGAAAAGGCGCAACATCAATTAACAGGAATATACCTAAAAGAACAGGCAGAATACGTACAAAATCAGATAGATAAGATTAGAGACTCGGTGGAAGATAGGCAATCCAGGATAGCCTGGCAAACAATAAACGAAGTAAGTGGAAGAAAGAGCACAGCCAAAGCAAAATTGAAAGCTGCAAGCCAACAAGAAAGAATAAAACTGTGGGAACAGCATTTCAAAAATCTACTAGGAAACCCACCGGAAATAACGGATGAACCGATCACCAGAATTATTAGTAAGCAATTAGACGTAAAACTAGGTCCTTTCACCAAAGAAGAACTCGACACGGTTCTCAGAAGAATTAAAAATAGGAAAGCGGCGGGGCTAGACGAGATCCCCCCAGAAGTGTGGAAGACGAGACAATTCGACGATATACTGCTCCGGCAATGCAACGCAGTCTATAGTCAAAATAGGATAGAACGATGGACGAAGGGATGCATCCTTCCATTCCCTAAAAAAGGCGACCTCGGACTAGCCAAGAACTACCGAGGGATAACACTTACATCCATAGCAGCCAAAATCTACAATGCCCTACTACGAAACCGCATAGAACCCAAAATGGAAAACATCCTTAGGAAAAACCAAAATGGCTTCCGGAGAAATAGATCCACAACCTCACAAATACTGACCATCCGTAGAATCCTGGAAGGCGTTCGGGCAAAAAACTTACAGGCGACATTACTATTTGTCGACTTTACCAAGGCCTTCGATTCCATACACAGAGGGAAGATGGAGCAAATCCTACTAGCTTACGGCCTACCAAAAGAAACTGTAGCAGCGATAATGATTCTCTACAGAAACACCAAAGTAAAAGTACGTTCACCAGATGGAGACACGGAATACTTCGACATTGTTGCAGGAGTACTACAAGGAGACACACTAGCCCCGTACCTCTTTATCATCTGTCTAGACTATGTGCTTAGGACTTCGATCGACAAAATCAGAGAAAATGGCTTTGAGCTGACTAAGAGAAGAAGCAAAAGGTACCCCGCAAAAACAATCACGGACGCCGACTACGCTGATGACTTGGCGTTACTAGCGAATACGCCTAATCAAGCAGAGACACTACTACATAGTCTGGAACGAGCTGCAGCCGGCATTGGCCTACATGTCAATGCAAACAAAACCGAATATATGTGTTACAACCAAACAGGCAACATTGCCACACTAGACGGAGCCTCTCTGAAACTAGTCGACAAATTCACCTACCTAGGAAGCAGCGTCTCATCAACCGAGAAGGACATCGACACACGACTGACGAAGGCATGGACAGCTATCGATAGGCTCTCGATCATATGGAAGTCGGACCTAACAGATAAAATGAAACGCAGTTTCTTCCAGGCAGCGGTTGTGTCGATACTGCTATATGGATGCACCACATGGACGCTTACGAAGCGGCTGGAGAGGAGGCTGGACGGAAATTACACAAGAATGTTGAGAGCAGTATTAAACAAGTCCTGGCGACAACACCCCACGAGACTCCAACTATACGGACACTTGCCCCCCATCACAAAAACTATACAAGTTCGACGAACCAGACACGCGGGACACTGCTGGAGAAGCAAGGACGAGCTCATAAGCGATGTACTCCTGTGGACCCCCACTCATGGATGTGCAAGTGTGGGACGACCAGCACGAACTTACATACAGCAGCTATGTGAGGACACGGGTTGTAATCCTGAAGACCTGCCGGAGGCGATGAGTGATAGGGAGAAATGGCGAGAGACGGTCAGGGATATCTGCGCAGACGGCGCGACATGATGATGATGATGATTTTATCCTAATTATAGCTGGCAATATTTCTTTCTGTCATTCGGGGTTCTTTCAAGTGTTAATTTTATTTATTTGTCCATCTCACAGAGTATATGAAAGGTCGTGTACGTTTGTGTGTCAGTTTATGTTTGTACATGTGTATGGCTGCTCATGTGTATGTATGGGCTGAAGTTCGCCCGCATGTCTATATATTTTTATTGATGCATGCACATGTGCATGTGTATATGTCCGTGTATGTGTGCTCGAGTGCATTGATGCTCACGTGTATGTGTGCATGCGTGCTCGTGTGTATGCGTGTGCACGTGACTGTGTGTGTGTGTACGTATGTATTAAAACGCTTGTCTGTGTGCGTGTGCGTGTGCATGTGTGTACGGACGTGCATGTGTTTATGTGTATATGTAAGTATGTGTGTGTGTGTGTGTTTATTTGCACGTGTGTGGTTGAGCTTGTCTATGTGTTTGTAACAATATGGCGCATGAGAGTTTATGAGAGTTGTGTGGATGTATGAGAGAAAGATTATATGTGAGATAGTTGGTGTACGTGAGTGGGTGAGAGATAAGGAAAGAGATGAGAGACTCTATGTGTGAGTCTATGCGTGTGTATGCACGTGCGTGTGTACGTTAAGGCCATTCTCTTACCCTTATCCCTGCTAGTCTATATTGCTCTTTAGATATCAGCCGGTTTGGTTTAGTTGCTTTTTTAATGGCATATCAACCTTTGTAGGTTATTTAATGCCCAAGCCATTCTCTTAGAAGAACAGTAGTGGTATTATTTAATCCATAGCTGGGAGGATAAGGGGGTTCATACGTTTCCCAAGGGTATTTGCCCGAAAGTGAATGTAATGGCGCGACTGGAGTACGAACTCGCGTACTACGATTCCGCAGTCTATCGTTTTAACCATTACACCCCTAGGACACTCCCCCTCCATCAGCCTGTTTTCTCTTGGATATTTTTTTCTTATTTGCTTTTTGTTAGCCTAGGTTCTTTCCTTCAACCTGCATTTCTGTGCTTGTAAATATATGTTCTAAAGCCCATATTGATCCCTTTAGCACAATTGTTATCTTCGTTGGATAGAGAATCGAGATTCGAGTTCAAATCCTGACGGAAGCTGTTTCTGTTTCTCATTGAGTCAATCCTCTTTGCCGTTCCGGTGGATCACTGAGGGAAAATAAAAGAAAATGAAAAGATAAACAAATGACTTAGACTTTGCCAGAGAACTGAAAAAGCTATGGAACTTAAGAGTCAAGATAATATCAATTAAAGTTGGTGCAATTGGAAGGTCTCTAAGAGACTGGAGAAGGGAAATCATCCAAACTGCTTTATTGCTAAGATCTGCTAGAATTTTGAGAAGAGTCATGGATACTGGAGGGGACTTGCTGTCATTCAGACTAAAGTGAAAAGCGACAAGCTAAAGCTGGTGTAAAAAACGCGCTAGTAGTAAAATAACAAATACAAAAACTAGAAAACAAGTGAGAAAACATTCTCTACTCACGTCGTTTGTGATTTAGAACTGCGATGATCCCAACTCTTATCTACCATGAGCTTCATTGCAACCAATGTAAAATAAAAACAAAAATAAATGGTCAAAAGACGATTTTAAGAATATTGTATGTATTATTTTAAAGCATTAAATGCATAAAGACTGGGCCTATCAAGAAAACAAAAAAAAAAAACAAACTTCGGTATGGTTTGGTTTGGTTTGGTTTGAGGGCATATCAACAATTGTTGGTTATTTTACGCCAAATCCTGTTTTTACAAAGATATTAAATATTTAATTTGTAAATACATTTTGCACATACTTTTTGCAACTATTTTTAAAAATTCAGTTTACCATAAGTCAACAAAGCTAAATGGTTCCAAGTATTGCTATGAATCACAAACAATTCAATTAAATATCAGCCTTTTGTTTATATAGTTAAATGATCAAATAGTTCTCTTAGTAACAATTCAATTTAGCTCAATTCATTTGTTTGCACTAAGTTTGAATGTCAAAAAGTCTGATTCGACCCATAGATAGGACCTCATCAGAAGCTACCACTCCCAGCCCGAGTGAAAATGGAAGAAATAGCAATGAAGGGGTATGCCGCATTCCTCAAAGCTCCATCATGACTTGAGTCTCACCATTAGATTGTATTGTTTCGTATCAAGGACACTCTTTGGGGTGATTTTAACCCTCCACACAGAAGCAGTCAGTGTATTCTTCAGCCCAAACCAACAAGTCCGAAAATTCTTCTGATCAAAAAAATTAAAGAAAGGTTGTACATGGACAATATACACAAAAGATTAGAAATGCCGACATCAGCAAAATAAAAATTTACAAACGGCTGAGACAGGAGGGTTTAAAATAGCAGTACGGTACCAGTGCTATCAAGAAGAAACGAATTTTTCAAAACGGATGGAACTTGATATGTTTATTATTTTAACAAAAAATAAATCAATTGGCCTCTTAGTCTCCGTTTTCCTAAATCTAACACCAATAGAATGGAAAGAAGAGAATGATAAAATAAGACATGATATTCATTGAAATACTATGGAGAATCATAATTTGAAAAACAGTATAAACATCGACGAGAGCCATTAAGAAAAGCCAAAAAGTCTTCCATTCTCTTGGACTTTGCAATCCAAACAGACAGAAAAATATAGAGCGATAGACCAGATTGAGTGGTTAAGAATTATTAAAAAGTATGACTTCAAATTGATATGCTGGTGCCAACAGTCAAAGAATATAATGAAATAAGTATGTAAGAGGACCTGGAATTAGAAATTGAAAATATGTGGCACCTTAAAATTACCACCGCGCCGATAATTGTGGGCTCCTGGATATGATGAAAAAAGAGACAAATAAACAAATTATTTAGAGAGCTGGTTGTCCCTACTAATATTAAAAAAACTTGTTCTTTGCAGAATTTCTCATCCGCTTAGTAAAGTACTATCAGTGTACTTGGAAAAATAGTACCCAAAAATCCAGCAAAAGACGCAGATAAGTTGAAAGCATATAATTACAATCTTCCTTTACACAAGACTTGGTGAAAATTGGAAAGAAAAACCGAATGTAGAGCCAAAAATTTATTATTATTAATAATAATAATAATAATAAACGACTAATAAACAATATCTCACACGAGAAAACCTGGACATGTCAAAGAAAAGGAAACTTTAACTGATAAACAGCATTTCTCTTTATAGCAGCACAAAAAAATGCCAAAGGAACCATCATATCAAAGTGAGAATAGATAAGACGCAACAAAATAGCATATGTAGGCTATGCGGTGACAGATGAAACCATCAATCACATAATAAACGAATGCAGCAAATTAGCACAGAAGGAGTATAAGACTAGACACAACTGGGTGGGCAAGGTGATTCACTGGGAGATATGCAAGAAGTTTAAATTTGACCATACGAACAAATAGTATATGCATAACTCAGCATCTGTCCAAAGAAATGACACACATAAACTCCTATGGGACTTTGACATACAAACAGATCACCTAATCTCTGCCAGAAGACCAGACATAATAATAATCAACAAAAAAAAAAGAGAGAGAATTTGCAAAAATGTCGGCTTTGCTGTCTCGGCTGGCCACAGAATAAAACTGAAAGAATGTGAAAAGAAGGATAAATACCTCGACCTTGCTAGAGAATTGAAAATACTATGTAACATGAAGGTAATAATTATAACAAATGTCTTTGGTGCTATTAGTACAATAACTGAAGTATTTTTAAAGAGACTGGAGGACTTGGAAATAAGAGGACAAGTGGAGACCATCCAAACTACTACATTATTGAGAACGTCCAGAATACTGAGAAGAGTCCTGGAGACTTAAAGAGACTTGCTGTCATTCAAACCCCAGTTAAAGACCATCAGCTAAAACTGATATGAAAAACTGTCAAGGAGTAAATAGTAATAATAATAAATCAGAAAAAGAAGAGCCATTCTTATTTTTTACCTTTTACAAGATATCTTATCATAAACTAATTTATTTGATCGATTTGATTTCTATAAGCGTAATTTTTTTTATTGCTGGTATCCCAATAAATCAATTGAATTATTACTTAAAACTGAAGAAAGTCTTTCGAAAGACGCATGTGCCAATGACCTAAATTTTGGATATATGCTGCACAATTTGGCTGTTTTTCTATGTAGTATTTATTCATTTATTCTCATTTGATTTTATGTTGGCTGTTTTAGTTGACTGAGAAGTTCACATGGAGTATGTGACATAGGGTTTTATTGCTTATTATGAACAGTAAAAACGGGATTTCTGACTGAGGTTTCCCATTTTTTTAAACACTTGCTTTTCTGTTTGTCCTCGTATCATTTAGTTTATCTTTACTCTTGATTATGTATTACTCACTTCAATTAACTGATTATGTATTCTGTTCCTTTTATTGTTTTTCTCTTTTTTGTTGTGCCTTTAAAGACTGTAAATCTCTAAATACCAAATTCCATTCCAATGACTTCGCTGAAAATACTAACTGTATTAGGGTTTCCAAAATATCTTTTGTTTTTCACAAAGACTTTATATCATTTTTATCTTTTTCTTGTAGTTTCGAGCATTTGTTTCCTATTTGCATTTACTTAACATATCGATTACTCTATCGAAAATAACAGAAGATAATGATTTTTTTTTCTGAAAGATGCGTTCTTGTATGGAAACTACTGCTAAGTTTTGTCATATTGTTGTGAATTCCAATCTCCAGTTCTCTATTGCTCACCTAATGTTGATTACTTATTCAAACATTTTAAATTCATTCTATTATTCAAGGTCTTGGGATCATGTCCTATGCCCCCCCTGTAGTCTATCAATGCCGTTGCTAGATTTTCATCTCTGTTAGAATGTTTGGGTCTTTGGTCAATAGGTCATTATTGCCTTAGGTTCATTTGTGGCATTCTTTCTGTTCTACGGCAAAGTGTCTGCGACTTTCAAGGGAATAATAAATGTCTCATCTGTGCGGTTTGTATTTTCTGCCTCAATTAGTATCATTGATCTTCTCGCCATAAGAAATCAGCTGAGAGTACGTAGACCCAAATTTGTACAACTTTAACTAGCATTCATGCTGACATTAATATTTTTTGCTCGGTTTTCTTATTCTGCCGATCTCTCAATGAAGGTCTCTAGGATTATGTACATTATATTTTTAATTACAACAATTTTCTTCAGCAGTCTTATAAGGTCTATGCAAATGTCATTATAACCTCATCTTTCAATTATAAACTCTGGTTTGCTGGATTCTATACGTACAGTTTGTATGTTTGATTGTCTTTTAAAATAGTTACGCACACAAAATACGATGCATTGTTATATATATAAGTATACACACACACACACACACACACACAAACACACACACACACAAATATACACACACACACACACAAACACACTTGCCCAGTCGGCTGGGACTGTAGAATACACCGAATGCTTCTCTGCAGAGGTGTAAGACCCCACCAACAAGTGTCCTTGATATGACACTAAACAATCTGATGGTAAGGTTCCAATAATGTTAGAGCTTTGGGGGATGCGGAGTACCCCTTTTTTGCCATCGCTCCCAGGTCCACTTTGACCCGTTGCTGAAGCACTTGATAGAGTCATATCTATGGGTTAAATAGAACTAACGGCATACTTATGCTAAACTGAATTGTTTGACTAAACTGAATAGCTTGAAATAAAAGTGTTTTTGACCATTAAACCGAACTTAAATTTAAATTGAGTTCTTATGCTAAACTGAATTATTTGAAATGGAACTGTTTTTGACATTGAAACTGTACTAACACTTAACTGATTTGTTTAATATAGAAGTTTCGACATTGAACTGTGTGTAAACAAAATCTGTATCTATACTAAACTGAATTCGCTGAATTAGAACTACTTGACTAAACTGAATAGCTTGAAAGACACACACACACACACACAAACAAACACACACACACACACACACACACACACACATATATATATATATATATATATATATATATATATATATATATATATAATGAATTATCTAATATTTATGAGTAAAGATTTCTCGGTATTTTTATCAGAACATAGCTAAGTGATTTGAGATTACAATTTTTTCTCATGATTGCATTACCGAGAAACCAAGTCACCAAGCGCCATTCACTCTACCTGCTATATATATATATACAGAGAGAGAGAGAGAGAGAGAGAGAGAGAGAGAGAGAGAGAGAGAGAGATGTCAGAGAGAGAGGAGAAGAAAACTTATAAGATAAATAGGAATATTTCGTTCGTGCAATTTATTCATTGAATGTTCTCAAATGATTTCGACATTTGTCAGCATATATACATCAAACGCGGATAGTTTAAGTTCTGACAAAAATTTTAAACAGGAAAGCTCCCGGTCTTGATGAACTACCACCAGAAGTATGGAAAACAAAGTAATTCAATAACATAGTTACTCCGATACTGCAACGCTGTATATAACCAGAACATAATAGACAGACAAAAGGCTGCATCCCCCCTTTTAACAAGAAAGGTAACCACGGAATTGCCAACAACTACCAAGATATAACCCTTACTTCCATAGCCACTAAGATTTACAATGCTCTGCTACTCAACCACATCGAACGCGAAAATGAGAAAATTCTTTAAAAGAATCAAAATGTCTTTCGGACAAATCTATCAAAAACAGCGAATTCCAACAATCCGTTGAATCGTAGGAGTTCGTGAAAAAACCTCGAGGCGACACTCTTATTTGAAAATTTCTCCAAGGCATTTAACTCCATGCACAGAGCGAAGATAAAGCAAATTCTTCTTACCTATAGTCTCCACAAAGGAACCGTCGAAGCCATAATGATGTTCTATAAAACCACAAAAGTAAATGTTCACTCACCAGACGGAGACAGAGACTTCTTTAACATTGACGCAGTCGTTCTGCAAGGTGCAAGGGGACACATTAGACCCATACCTGTTCATAATCTGCCTAGACAGTGTACTTTGATTGTCGATTGATTTAAAGAAAATAACTTTAAACTGAAAAAGGCAAGAAGGAGACAATACCTCGTACAACCTATTACAG
Source organism: Sepioteuthis lessoniana (assembly GCA_963585895.1). Lineage (NCBI taxonomy): Eukaryota > Metazoa > Mollusca > Cephalopoda > Myopsida > Loliginidae > Sepioteuthis > Sepioteuthis lessoniana. Next base: position 99,842,280 of record OY757916.1, on the reverse strand, counting down.
ACATGGACTGCCCGGATGGAATAGCACTTCTGACAAATACACCTACCCAAGCCAAATACAGGTTGCATAGTCTGGAGCTGCAAGCAGGAGGCAAAGGCCTCCATGAGAGCCCAGAAAAAACGAAGTGCATATGCTTTAATCAAAGAGATTATATCTCCACAGTAAATGATGGTTCGCTGAAACTAATGGACAAGTTCACCTATCTCGGAAGCAGCGTCTCATCTATAGAAAATAACATCAATACGCGACAAGCGAAGACATGGACGGCTATCGATAGGTTATCAATCATATGGAAGTCTGACCAATCCCATAAAATAAAATGCATTTTTATCCAAGCAGTGGTCGTGTCCATAATACTATATTGATGCACTACATGTATATAACATGCTTATACAAATGTATTATACATGTAAGCGCATATATACATATTTAAATATATATATATATATATATATATATATATGTGTATATAATTTCACTTGAAATCTCTCTAATGCATTTGCCTTTTCATTTATGCTCTTTAATTCAACCGTCGCTCGTTTATTACACACATTTCAAATGTAGCAATAGACTTAAGTGGTTAAATGCCTAAATTTTTTCGGATGTTTTTCCATACATTCAATCAGGATTTACGTCACCTATTATTATAATATATTTGATAATTCATAGTTTCTTCCGTGTCAGTTATTTTTAACCAAGCATACACACATACACACGCTCGCACACAAGTATATATATATATATATATATATATATATATTGAGAGAGAGAAAGAAAGACACTCATAGCCCAGTCAGCTGGGGCTGCAGAATATACAGACTGCATCTCTACTGAGGAGTAAGACACCCTGAACGAGTATCCATGATATAATTCTAAACAATCTAATGGTGAGGCATCAGTAATGCTGGAGCATTGGGAAATGTAGAATGCCACTTCATTACCATCTCTCCCAAGTCCACTTTGCGCTGGAGTGGTATCACCTGATAGGGTCTTATTTATGTGTCAAATAACACTATTTGACATTTGAACTGTGAAACTTTACCAAACTGAACAGCTTTTAATATAATTGTTTAATCATTTAACTGTTTGTAAACAAATAACTGATGTTTAATTAAATTGTTTGTGATACATAGAATTTACTGGAAAACTCTGTGCCGACAAATGATTCATCGTAAATTGATATGTTCGTATTTGATAGAAATAAGTGAAACCATTTAATTGTGTGCAAAAAATCGTTTTATAAATCATATATTTAATATATATGTATTAATAGACTTCACCGGCCCATTGGCCTAGTGGGTAGAATGTTTGCCAATGGTCCGGGAGACCGGGGTTCAGTCCCAAAGTCATTAAAAATGGTAAAGCGAAAGAAATCGCGCCCTCCCCTACACCTCAGTGTAGTAGCTATTGAAAAGTGAGCCTTCGAGTCGTCCTCGACTATGGTCGCCAACTTTACTTACTTTTATGGATAGATTTGGCATTAAATAATCTACAGCGGTTGATATCCCATAAAACCAAACCAATAAAAACGGATAGAAATGAAGACAAATAGGAATTATCTTTAGAGTGATTAATTGATTTAACGGCATGTGGACCAATCATGGGTTATTTTTATTCCTAGGAATATTTGTTAGGAAAACTCTGTCTTCGTATTTTTATATGTACATATCATGTAGTTAGTTTTAAAGGAGGTTTTGACCTGCAGTCTCACGATTTGATATAGTTTAGTTTCATACACAGTATGGCCGTTTTTTTGGTAGGAATGGGTTTTAACATCAGTGAGTAACATACTCATGTTGACCCCTTCACATGGACGAGCAAAGACAGGACAACCAGCTAGAACTTATATACAATAGCTCAGTGCAGATACTGGATATAATTTGGAAGACGTCTCGGGAGCAACGGAAAATAGGGACGGGTGGCGTGAGAGGTGCAAGGAGGTCCATGCTGGCGGACCGACATGATGATGATGATGATGAACACCATTGCCCCAAAGAGAATATGGTGTAATGTACCCCTTAAGTTTTAGACGGATCCTATAATCAGTTGAACACAAAACCCTATCTGTTGATTGCAGGATAGGAAAGTTTTCTTGCAAATACACTTCCATAGTAGTCGTCTAAATGAGGGAGATAGATTATAGGGAATTGTTAAGCCGATTTAGATTAGCATAGAGAAAAAAACTGTCATGAGACGAAAGAGGCAGGGATAGAATTTGTAATTATGATTTTCGCCCCGGTCCCTTCGGTTGTAGTTTTTGTACGTGGCTGTTCTGAGTTCCATCTGGTCTCTGCCTTCTGCTACTTCTTCTACATCCCATCAGGGTCTCGTCTCTGGTCTGCGATTCGTTCATTCTTCTTTGTCTGATCTAACTGCTTTGTTTATCTCCTCTAGGTACTGGGGTCTCTGCTTTAAATGTCTTTCATATATATGTACTTCAAATTATTCCCTATGCAATCGTTAAATGTAACCACTCTCTTTGGTGACACGTCATTGCAAAATAACAGCTGATATCAACCTTATTGTTTACCTTAATAATTGCTTACAGTTGATTCTAAAAAAACGTGTCCATGTTTAGAATTTGCTTATCATTGACATGTTTATGCAAAACAAGGATTACTCGCTTTGATCTTTACAATTCGAAAACCCTGCAACTTAATACGCCAAGTTTAACTCATTAACTAAAATCCCTTATTACTTTATACCTTCACATGTGATGACATCAGCATATTCTAATCCCGGTATTCTTATTAATGTTGATCGGAAGTTATCATCAGAAGAATTTTTAGAGAAAGTTTTTAAAAGTGTTGATTTAAATATATCTATACATCGACCACCACGCACGAGCATGATCTGAACCAAGGTCAAATTTTGAGAGGAGTTTAACGGTTTTGAAATTTGTTTTTATTTCTCCTACATTGGTTGATATACCAAGGTTAAACAGCCCAGCTTACCCTAATATCTATCCATAGCTCTGAGGGGGGCGATCGTTGGATGCCTACCTTTTACAAGTGTATTAACGATCGTTTTAACGCAAACAGCCAGGAGAGATGTCCACGTGGTGTAATAGTAAAAGCACTTGACTTCGGAATCGTAATAAGCGAGCTACAACTCCAGTCCTGCTATAACGTTAACTTTTGGACAAATATCCTTGGGAAAGGTATGAACCCCCTTATCCGCCCATAGTAGCACAACTGTCCTTCTAAAAGGATGGTTTTGGTATTAAATAACCAGAGAATGTTGATGCACCGTTAAATAACAAACAAACTAGCAAGCAGCCTGGTTAAATATTTGGTTGGTTAGTGGTGTTGTTTTACGGCGTATCAACCGTTTTCAGGCCATTTAACACCGAATTAAGTCCTTTTGTTTACACACAGTTAAATCTCAAAACAAATCTATTTCAAGCACTTCAGTTTAGCATAAGTACACGGTTGCCCGTTGTGTAGTCGTTATCGTCGTAGGAAATGGACATGGCGACACGAGTTCAAATCCTGGACGAAACTGATTGCATTTCACATAGCACTAATACCCTTGGGAAAGGTATGAATCCAATTATTCTCCCTCCAGCTATGGATAAATAGTAGGACAGACTAGGTTCTTCAGCCTTGGTTAGGCAACTAGTCTTGGAGAAGGAAAACTCTGAATTGAAACCTGTTAAACTCCGCTTAAAAATTGACCTTGTGTCATATCCTGCCCGAGCGGAGGGGTTGGGTAAATAGTAGCATAAGTACAGGGTTTAAACAGAATTAAATGTAAAAACAGTTAATTTCAAACAATTCAGTTTAGCGTGATTACACAAATAAGTTTAGTTCTATTTTACCCATAGATAGAACCCTATCAGATACTACCACTCCGGGTCAGAGTGAACCTTGGAGCGATGTCAATAAAGAGGTACCCCATATTCTCCAAAGCTCCCGCATTACAGGAGTCTCGCCATCAGACTGTTTAATGTCATGTATCAGGACACTCATTGGGGGAGTCTTACCCTTTTGCAAAAATGCAGTCGGTGACAGGGCCAGCTATCAAATGACATTATTATAGAGAAAACTTTTCCATTCTTTTGATAAATTATGATATTGATCGATTTTTCACACCCGAAAATTGCAAATTAGATTAACCCATTCAAAACAAACAGTAATCCATTAATACGTGTAATTTTATTCTAGCTTTTATACGGAATCCCTTTTTAATTTTTCTGGCAAAGTATTTTTTATTAAATTCATTAATGTTGTACAGCTGAAAAATATAGGAAAAAACATTATTTTTATCGAAAATCTTACCTCGTTACCTACACACAACTGACTTGAACTCTTACCCCACTGGCGCATTAATTTGGTTAAAACTATCAACATTATCTACAACATAGATGCAGTTTTCATCTTCGAATGAGGCGCCATTATTATCAGGATTCTCCTCCGATGTCAGACATTCATTTGATGATCTGTCCCCATTAATAATACCCCGGAAAGAATCTCAATCCACTTTCGTCTAATATAGACTATTCCAGGAAAACCAATGGCTTTTTCCGTACAAATATTTCATTTTCTAATAGACATGAGGCTCAACGATTTGTTTGTTGAAAGCAAAAAGGAGACAGATTAATAAATGCCCCTCTCTAAATATATAAGCATTCATAAGATTTCTTTACGTACATACATGAATGCTATATGCACAAATAAACATATCTGTAAGCACACTAGTACTGATAGTGAAATAATTTATACGCACTCACTTACACACAAACAAAAGCACACACACACACACACACACACACACACGCACACACACACACACACACACACACGTCCATATATATATATATATATATATAACTTGTGGGAGTGCACTCATCGATATGAGTAATTACGTATATTGAGATGTCGACACAGAAAGAGACTGAAGCGAAAACACAATCAGATAGATAGATAGATGTTTGGAGGCTTAGTTCGTAATCTCTGTCAGATTTGATAAACCCCTTACAACTCTAGCAAAAACAAATATATCTGATTTTCTCAGAAATGTAAAAGAATTTCCCCAAGCGAGCAATCTTTTAAATTCACGTAGCTTACAATCTCCCAAAAGCTTATACACTAATTCACATGAATATCCACGGACTTTGCTTTATATATATATATATATATATATATATATATATATATATATATATATATATATATATATAAATTTCAGACCGTATACGTATATATAAGCTTTACCTCGTATTTATATATTAATATATAATTGTATGTTTATATATCTCTGTACAAAGTCGACACACTTTTCTAGGCTTGATTGGTTGACCACTCTTGAAGAAAAAAACTCTGAATTCATATCAGAGCGGATCTATGATAGTAAGTGCTGATAAAAAAAAACTGCTCTTCTTCTTCTTCTTCTTCTTCTTCTTCTTCTTCTTCTTCTTCTCTTCTTCTTCTTCTTCTTCTTCTTCTTCTTCTTCTTCTTCTTCTTCTTCTTCTTCTTCTTCTTCTCTTCTTCTTCTTCTTCTTCTCTTCTTCTTCTTCTTCTTCTTCTTCTTCTTCTTCTTCTTCTTCTTCTTCTTCTTCTTCTTCTTCTTCTTCTTCTTCTTCTTCTTCTTCTTCTTCTTCTTCTTCTTCTTCTTCTTCTTCTTCTTCTTCTTCTTCTTCTTCTTCTTCTTCTTCTTCTTCTTCTTCTTCTTCTTCTTCTTTCTTCTTCTTCTTCTTCTTCTTCTTCTTCTTCTTCTTCTTCTTCTTCTTCTTCTTCTTCTTCTTCTTCTTCTTCTTCTTCTTCTTCTTCTTCTTCTTCTTCTTCTTCTTCTTCTTCTTCTTCTTCTTCTTCTTCTTCTTCTTCTTCTTCTTCTTCTTCTTCTTCTTCTTCTTCTTCTTCTTCTTCTTCTTCTTCTTCTTCTTCTTCTTTCTTCTTCTTCTTCTTCTTCTTCTTCTTCTTCTTCTTCTTCTTCTTCTTCTTCTTCTTCTTCTTCTTCTTCTTCTTCTTCTTCTTCTTCTTCTTCTTCTTCTTCTTCTTCTTCTTCTTCAAAAGAAACTCTGAAGTCATGTGTCATCAGAATGACAGAATAGCAAAATAATATTCAAGTCTACTTAATGAAAATAAGGATGTCACCGGGAGACCAAAGTTGTACAGAATTTTATTGAGAAAGAAACTCTTTATTTCCCAAGTTGTTGGTAATTACTGGTTATCTTGCCTTGGCTTTTATTTGGAATATAATCCCAATCACTCAAACAGTGGTATTCGTGTTGCACAAGCAATTGTAACTTTAATTGCCTAAAGTACAAATGTTTCTTTTTTTTTTCTTTTTGACAGACAAGTGATTACAAACTTCTGTAAATATGAAGCAATCATGAAATCTATATACCCAGGTTAAAACAAAAGACATATATCTATCTCTGAATATATATATGTGTGTGTGTGTGTGTGTGTGTGTGTGTGTGTCTTTACATTACATGCATTTTATGCAATATCTGATATTCAATTTAAAAATTTAACTGTCGCACTCTAAAAAGATAAGTTTTAGCTTATTATGTTAATTCTTCTCCGGGGAGAGTCTTTTGGCGTAGTGGGTAACGTGGTTGACTGCGACATCAAAATAATTCTTCTCCATCCTTCTCAAAACATTAGTTTTTTTATTAATTGTCTTCCCATCGAGGAGATCGCTGTTTATTTTAAAACCAAAGATACCTTAACAGATATGTAGAATAGGTGAAAGGAGTACCCGCGCTATAAATTGTAAGTTGCAGGACTGCGAAATCGTAGTAAGCAAGTTCGAATTGTAGTCGCTCTTTTATGTTCACTTTCGAACTAATACCTTTGGGAAAGTTATGAACCCCCTTATCCTCCCAACTATTGGTAAAATAGTACTTCTAACAGTCTTTTACAAAGCAGGCTCCGGCATTAAAAAACCCACAAAGTTTGATATGCCACTGAACAAGGAAACTACCAACGGAATAGATATGGCATTGAAATCCTAATATCATAAAGGTATTTCTATGCATGCGTTAAAATCTTATATATATATATATATATATATATAAGTTGACTAAAAAAAAATTAATTGATGCATAGGAATACCTTTATGATATTAGGATTCCAGTGTCATATCTATTCTGGTTGATAGTTTCTTCGTTCAGGAGCATGTTAATCTTTGTGGGTTGTTTAATGCTATATATATATATATATATATATATATCAATTGGTTCTTAACATCTGTCAATATCGTCTATTGTTCCTTGTTGATGTTCTTGACTGTATCCAGTGTTAGCATTGAGCTGATGTATGTAAATCTTTGCTAGTTGGTAAACTTAGGTATATCCATATTGAGAAGTCCAAAAAATAATGCTGCTTACGATTTCATCCTTACTTCTCGGGCAGTGTTCAGCATGACTTGTTTGACTAACTTCAATAATTTTGGAGAAGGGAGGTATGTGAATGTACAGGTGCTTTTTTGTGAGAAGCTTCTTCCGAGATTAGTTCAAAATAACTCACAGTATTCTCGTGTAACTTTTTTCCCTTGGGTTTCTTGTAAGTCCAGGTGGTGCCTACATCGGCTCAACTGGGAAGAAATCCCGTTCAATTTTATCAGAGAATTTGGATTTCCGTGTAACTTTCTATTGAAAACTTCTCCGCTACAAAAAGGATGTGACATAAGGTCATTTCTTAAGTGAAGTAAAGCTGGTTTTAATTCAGACTTTTACCTTGACTGGTTGCTCGACAAAAGCCAAAGAATTATATATACCCGACTATTTACACATGGCATGAGAAGAACGAATCGCGTTGAGAGAAAAACTTAAACATCCTCGTTCGGGTTTTCAATTATATTTCCTCTAACAATAACTATTACGCTAAGTGTTTCCTTCTCTCTCTGTCTCTGTGTCTCCATATATATATATATACTATATATATATATATATATATATAATTTCTGTATATTTGTATGTATATCTAACATATACCTAAGCAATTCTTATATATATCTACCAATTCCTATATATATATATATATATATATATATATATATATATATTGTGTGTGTGCATGTGTGTGCGTGTGTGCGTGTGTGTAATTAAGCTAAGTAGTTGGAAGGCAATTAATGCAACTCAACACATCTGTACTATCGATAATGAGAATGTAATTTCACACGTTTCCGGATGCCTACATCAGATAAACGCTGCATTAACAAAAATAAAACTGAAAAAATAAATTTCCTTATGGCAATCAATAAAATCTTCCTCGCGATAAGTTTTCACATCGCTGACAATTGGCTCTTGGCTTGTATGCCCAACAGTTAAATATAACTGCAAGGCCTCATGGATTTCAAAAGTGAAATGCGTGGATGAATCTGCGCTTTTTTGTACTCTCATTTTATTCATCAAAGATATTTTCTGAATCGTTAATTTGATGTTACCAGGCTACCATGTTATTGATATATAAGTGTAAATGTTTCTAGGGATGCAGGCACGGCTACGAAAAACGGTCGTGGGTGAGGATATGTGACTTCAAACGGTAGATATAAAACCCGCTTTACTCCCATTGAAAAAAATAGATAACATATATATATATATATATATATATATATATCAGCCCAGTTAGCTGGGGATGTAGAATACACTAAATACATCTCTGCAGAAGAGTAAGACCCCTCCAGCTAATGTCCTCAATATTACACCAAACCATCTGATGGTGAAGCTCTTGTAATGCATTAGCTTTAGATAATGCGGGTACTCCCTCATTGTCATCGTTCCCAGATCCCCGCTGGCCGAGATTGGTATCATCTGGTAGAGTCCTTTCTATGGGTCAAATAAAACTGTTTGACATTTAAAACTGAGAGCAAACAAATGGCTTATGTTAAACTGAATTGTTTGAAATAGAACTGTTTGATTATTTAACTGTATGTAAAGAAGTTACGTGTTTAATTGAATTTTTAGAAATACAAAGCAATATCTTCTCTGGCCCCCCTTTTCTGGCTAACTCAGATGAAAAGTGTTTTTTTTTCTTTGCCCTGCCCGAATTAATTTTTGATTCCTGTTTCTTAACAGCCGCAATGAGAATAGTTATATTTGGTTTATCGTTGATTACAACCTTTGACGAAAAGAAAAAAGCTTTCAGTTGATTCCTTAAATCAGAACGCTGATGATGGCTTGTCCTGATAGATTGGATTTAAAATACATTAACTCTATCCCTGATAGAAGGGTAAGACTTGGTAAAATGCTAAACTTCAAATGGGTTCGACGATCCACATTAAAATCCTGGATAAGGCTGTTTGTGTTTCACACAACGCAAAGACACTTGGTGAAAATTATGAATCCAAACATTCTATTTCCAGTTACGGATAAGTAGTAGGGGACACTGGGATCTTCAACTGTGGCATTGTAACAGGGCTATGCGAAAGAAAGTTCTGATGTCAAGCCACTTGAACTCTGCTTGTAAATTGACCTTGTGTCCTGCTTGTGTGGAATGTTTGGGTAAATACATAACTCTAAACTGTATCTGAAGATGAAACTCCTGTTCTGTCAATCTGGGGAATGGGAAGTATCTATTCATTGCTTTTACACACTGTTTCACAAAGAACCATGGAAAGAGTACCTTATAAAGTCCTATCTAACTGTCAAATACATGTATTTGAAAATTATTCGTATTCACTCGCATCTTGTGAAAATCACTCTTAAGATACAACACGAAAATGTAAATATGAAATTAAAATGGACGTGAATCTCTAATCTGTACGCGTAAAAATGAACTGAGAAAGGTTGCCATTGTTTTATTATAATAATACAATATCATTTTTCATTAATTATATTTATCATTAAGTTTGGTTGGGCTTTGAACTATTCGGGTTAAAAGTTCAGGTGTATAGTCAATTGGTGCAGTTTATGCTCGTGCGCAAAGGATATGACAATCACCATTGTCATAATAAAACCCAGACATGAAATGGGGCTGGAGTATGCATGACGTCATGCCCAGAAGAGATGGGCTGAGAATTTTAAAAATTTTGAAAAGGATTCTGTTGAAGTCCGACCATGGTTTTTGGGAAATTGAGGTCCGACCATGGTGTTGAGAAGTTTGGTCCGACAATGCAGTTGAGAGTCGGGGTCTGACTATGGCGTTGAGAAGATAAAATTAAGATTTAGGTATAATTACTAATGTTGAATTATTAAATCTTTTGGATCTTGTCACAATAAAAAAAATGCAAGTTTTGTAATTTAATGATTAAAACTTTATAAATATTCGTATTTATTTTAATAATTTGCCAATTATTTTAGTAAGAATATTTATAACATAGTGTATGTGGAATTATTTTGCTTAATCAATTTTTATTTCAATGATAATTCCACATACAATGGACTATCATGCATTGGCTCTTGTTGCAAATAAAAGTGCAACCAACCTATACATACCTGGCACAAGAATTGTGTCCAGGAACATTGATATATTCTGGAAACCGTCCCCTCAGTTGCACCCGCTATTATACTTTACGGGGTAGGATCAAGGTTAGCCACAAATGCCTGGGGCGTCCCAGAGCAAAACAATTTTTGTCCTTACTCATTCTGATGCACCCAACTTTGTGTCATATTTCATCCTCGGAGGGAGGTGAAAAATATTGGTTTTCCTGTTCTCCATTCACTCAAATAGTATAAAAATATAATACTTCATATGTAAATTTGATAACCTTCAGATTGCAGCCTGCAATTCACATAAAATTTGAAGGGTGTTCTTGATGGTTAACTTTTAAAATATTTATTTTTACACTATCTAAAAAAAAAAAATTTTAATTATTTATTTTTTAAACAAATCACTAAAATGTTTTTCTTATGCTTTAACTTTTTAAAGAATCAATAATCATGCAATTTTTACGATAATTTATATCCTCTCTTTACTTGCATAAACAGTAAAATTAACGATAGTGAAATAATTGATGACGATTAGAATCAAATCAGTTATTTCCTCCTTCCTTAGTCCTTTACTGGTTTTATTTTATTTCATTTTTTATTAACTTTCATTAGAATTACCATATGAAGCAATAAGGGTAGGTTCCTTCTCCATCTAGGTAACCATGGTAAACATATAGCTTCGGCCAATCAAACGAGTGAACTTGTCTGGTCATTGTTCTTCGGAAGGTTGCAGAAACAGTTTCTGTTCAACTATCTATCAGAGCAAGACCATTGATGCTAGCTGGCTGGCCAAGGCTTGAATGGCTTAATCGATTTTTCAAAGAAAGGAAGCTCTGTTGCCACCGCTTCTTTTCTTCATTCCAGCATCAGGAATTCCAGCAGCGTATTTGCTATCGTCACCATTTTCTTTTGGGGGCGGAGTAGAGAAACCCAAACTCCATTTTTCTCCTCCTCTTACTTCTACCACTAAAAAACAATATCATTCTTACTATTATTATTACTGTTTGATTATTATCTGCAAAACCCATAGTCAGAGTTTATTTTTAAAAAAATAATAATAACTGGTGAACATTCTTCATCGTCAATTTTTAATAGTTACAACTTGAAAGCGAAATCATCACAACCATTTTCGCGTTTTGTATTCATGATTTTTTGCCTTGGCGATGATAAAGTGTCTGTTGTTATCATCATGTTACTTTTATTTCGAGACTTCACATTTTATGGATTCTACGAACAACGATTTTCTGCAAGTCGTTTCTACTCAGCTTTTGTAAAACATTTATGTTTACTTCTACACCCTCCTACGGGCCTCTTTGTCTTTAATAAACCCAGGTAAGATAATTAATTCTCCACTCATTACCTTTTATTATTATTATTATTTCTTTTTTAATTCGAGTCAATCTATCGAGTAAATTCGATATCTTCTTTTTCTTGCTACTTTGAAAACTATGCTTGTAATGAATACCATAAGCTTGTACTTACTTTTACGAACTTTGTCGTGTTTACGTGAGTAAAATTACAAAAAGCAAATGATCAAAATTTCACTCGTAATCAAAAATAACCTTTAAACCTTAACATTATAAAATTATCTTTAAATACACCTTGCCTACTAAATAAACCCTTTTTTTTCTTGGAATTCAAACATCTTCATGTCCATTTCTCGTGCATTACGACCATCAAAATTAAACTAGTCGAGTTTTCTGAAATATGA
>OY757916.1:99814525-99829990 GCA_963585895.1 Sepioteuthis lessoniana | reverse complement strand
CCTTAACAGATATGTAGAATAGGTAAAAGGAGTACCCGCGCTATAAATTGTAAGTTGCAGGACTGCGAAATCGTAGTAAGCAAGTTCGAATTGTAGTCGCTCTTTTATGTTCACTTTCGAACTAATACCTTTGGGAAAGTTATGAACCCCCTTATCCTCCCAACTATTGGTAAAATAGTACTTCTAACAGTCTTTTACAAAGCAGGCTCCGGCATTAAAAAACCCACAAAGTTTGATATGCCACTGAACAAGGAAACTACCAACGGGAATAGATATGGCATTGAAATCCTAATATCATAAAGGTATTTCTATGCATGCGTTAAAATCTTATATATATATATATATATAAGTTGACTAAAAAAAATTAATTGATGCATAGGAATACCTTTATGATATTAGGATTCCAGTGTCATATCTATTCTGGTTGATAGTTTCTTCGTTCAGGAGCATGTTAATCTTTGTGGGTTGTTTAATGCTATATATATATATATAAATATATATCAATTGGTTCTTAACATCTGTCAATATCGTCTATTGTTCCTTGTTGATGTTCTTGACTGTATCCAGTGTTAGCATTGAGCTGATGTATGTAAATCTTTGCTAGTTGGTAAACTTAGGTATATCCATATTGAGAAGTCCAAAAAATAATGCTGCTTACGATTTCATCCTTACTTCTCGGGCAGTGTTCAGCATGACTTGTTTGACTAACTTCAATAATTTTGGAGAAGGGAGGTATGTGAATGTACAGGTGCTTTTTTGTGAGAAGCTTCTTCCGAGATTAGTTCAAAATAACTCACAGTATTCTCGTGTAACTTTTTTCCCTTGGGTTTCTTGTAAGTCCAGGTGGTGCCTACATCGGCTCAACTGGGAAGAAATCCCGTTCAATTTTATCAGAGAATTTGGATTTCCGTGTAACTTCTATTGAAAACTTCTCCGCTACAAAAAGGATGTGACATAAGGTCATTTCTTAAGTGAAGTAAAGCTGGTTTTAATTCAGACTTTTACCTTGACTGGTTGCTCGACAAAAGCCAAAGAATTATATATACCCGACTATTTACACATGGCATGAGAAGAACGAATCGCGTTGAGAGAAAAACTTAAACATCCTCGTTCGGGTTTTCAATTATATTTCCTCTAACAATAACTATTACGCTAAGTGTTTCCTTCTCTCTCTGTCTCTGTGTCTCCATATATATATATATATATATATATATATATATATATATATATATATATAATTTCTGTATATTTGTATGTATATCTAACATATACCTAAGCAATTCTTATATATATCTACCAATTCCTATATATATATATATATATATATATATATATTGTGTGTGTGCATGTGTGTGCGTGTGTGCGTGTGTGTAATTAAGCTAAGTAGTTGGAAGGCAATTAATGCAACTCAACACATCTGTACTATCGATAATGAGAATGTAATTTCACACGTTTCCGGATGCCTACATCAGATAAACGCTGCATTAACAAAAATAAAACTGAAAAAATAAATTTCCTTATGGCAATCAATAAAATCTTCCTCGCGATAAGTTTTCACATCGCTGACAATTGGCTCTTGGCTTGTATGCCCAACAGTTAAATATAACTGCAAGGCCTCATGGATTTCAAAAGTGAAATGCGTGGATGAATCTGCGCTTTTTTGTACTCTCATTTTATTCATCAAAGATATTTTCTGAATCGTTAATTTGATGTTACCAGGCTACCATGTTATTGATATATAAGTGTAAATGTTTCTAGGGATGCAGGCACGGCTACGAAAAACGGTCGTGGGTGAGGATATGTGACTTCAAACGGTAGATATAAAACCCGCTTTACTCCCATTGAAAAAAATAGATAACATATATATATATATATATATATATATATCAGCCCAGTTAGCTGGGGATGTAGAATACACTAAATACATCTCTGCAGAAGAGTAAGACCCCTCCAGCTAATGTCCTCAATATTACACCAAACCATCTGATGGTGAAGCTCTTGTAATGCATTAGCTTTAGATAATGCGGGTACTCCCTCATTGTCATCGTTCCCAGATCCCCGCTGGCCGAGATTGGTATCATCTGGTAGAGTCCTTTCTATGGGTCAAATAAAACTGTTTGACATTTAAAACTGAGAGCAAACAAATGGCTTATGTTAAACTGAATTGTTTGAAATAGAACTGTTTGATTATTTAACTGTATGTAAAGAAGTTACGTGTTTAATTGAATTTTTAGAAATACAAAGCAATATCTTCTCTGGCCCCCCTTTTCTGGCTAACTCAGATGAAAAGTGTTTTTTTTTCTTTGCCCTGCCCGAATTAATTTTTGATTCCTGTTTCTTAACAGCCGCAATGAGAATAGTTATATTTGGTTTATCGTTGATTACAACCTTTGACGAAAAGAAAAAAGCTTTCAGTTGATTCCTTAAATCAGAACGCTGATGATGGCTTGTCCTGATAGATTGGATTTAAAATACATTAACTCTATCCCTGATAGAAGGGTAAGACTTGGTAAAATGCTAAACTTCAAATGGGTTCGACGATCCACATTAAAATCCTGGATAAGGCTGTTTGTGTTTCACACAACGCAAAGACACTTGGTGAAAATTATGAATCCAAACATTCTATTTCCAGTTACGGATAAGTAGTAGGGGACACTGGGATCTTCAACTGTGGCATTGTAACAGGGCTATGCGAAAGAAAGTTCTGATGTCAAGCCACTTGAACTCTGCTTGTAAATTGACCTTGTGTCCTGCTTGTGTGGAATGTTTGGGTAAATACATAACTCTAAACTGTATCTGAAGATGAAACTCCTGTTCTGTCAATCTGGGGAATGGGAAGTATCTATTCATTGCTTTTACACACTGTTTCACAAAGAACCATGGAAAGAGTACCTTATAAAGTCCTATCTAACTGTCAAATACATGTATTTGAAAATTATTCGTATTCACTCGCATCTTGTGAAAATCACTCTTAAGATACAACACGAAAATGTAAATATGAAATTAAAATGGACGTGAATCTCTAATCTGTACGCGTAAAAATGAACTGAGAAAGGTTGCCATTGTTTTATTATAATAATACAATATCATTTTTCATTAATTATATTTATCATTAAGTTTGGTTGGGCTTTGAACTATTCGGGTTAAAAGTTCAGGTGTATAGTCAATTGGTGCAGTTTATGCTCGTGCGCAAAGGATATGACAATCACCATTGTCATAATAAAACCCAGACATGAAATGGGGCTGGAGTATGCATGACGTCATGCCCAGAAGAGATGGGCTGAGAATTTTAAAGATTTTGAAAAGGATTCTGTTGAAGTCCGACCATGGTTTTGGGAAATTGAGGTCCGACCATGGTGTTGAGAAGTTTGGTCCGACAATGCAGTTGAGAAGTCGGGGTCTGACTATGGCGTTGAGAAGTTGAAGTCTGACCATAGAGTTGAGGATTTGAGATTGGACCATGCAGGCAGACAATTGAGTTTCTGCCATTGGGGCAGAGAATTGAGTTCTCTGCCATTGAGTTGAGTTTTCTACAGTTGCGGTGGTGGTTAAGTTTTTCGGTGCCCGACCAGCGAAGATGAATTGAGATCTAAAACACCACAAGATATGCCAAACTTTGGGGGTGTTATTAGCATAGTATGATTAGGAAATACTTTTAAGAATTGTGTCTCTCTCCTCGTGTCGAAGAACTGAAATCAGAATTTTATAAACCGTTCGCGTCTGAACAACTGAGTCCATCTGTGTATTGTGTGGTTGCATATGTGTACGTGTAGTATACAACAACATGCCTTCAAAATTAATCGTTCAATCAATTTGATTATGATACAACAGGTTGAGTATAATTTTTACCTAAGTAATGTTTACTACTAGCACTAAAACCATGGAAAGTATTCCTCTACAAAGCAATGATAGCGTCAATACATTTAGTTTACGTGTATGAGATCGTTTCAAATTTGCCGATGCTTTTACCAAAGGAAGTTTTCAACTATACTTATATCACTATTACAATATGAAAGAAAGGTTATTGCATCTGGGCAATGGTGCTATCCATTTCTATTATCTTGCTTCCTGTATCTGTTGTAACTTCAAAAGCAATACGATTCATTGCTTTCACGTGTGGCGCCGTTCGTATAAATGTTACTGACGTAGACAGGGAACACAGTGATCCTAGTTGTGTGCGTTTGTGTTGAGCAATTTGACCTATGATACAAGGTTTGGTTTGGTTTAATGGCATTTTAAATTTCTTCGGCTATTTAAGACCGAAACCATCCTTGTAAAATAGTAGAAATGATACTATTGTATACAGCGTTGAGATTAGAGTATGATACAGTCATTTGCACAACCCAATACAGTCGTTTTTATTCAGAGCATTATCCTTTGACAATGACGTAATACTTAGCAAGTATTTGTTTTTATTCTCTGAGTTGTTTCTATTATGAAACATACTGAACATGTTATGAGCTCGTCCCTGCTTCTCCAGCAGTGTCCTGCATGTCTGGTTCGTCTAACTTGGATAGTTTTCGTGATGAGAGGCAGGTGGCCGTATAGCTGGTGCCTTGTGGGGTGTTGCCGCCAGGACTTGTTCAATATTGCTCGCAATATTCTTGTGTAATTGCCGTCTAGCTTCTTCTCCAGCCGTTTAGTTAGTGTCCAAGTAGTGCAACCATACAGCAGTATCGATACGACCGCTGCTTGGAAAAAACTGCGTTTAATTTTATCGGTCAGGTCTGATTTCCATAAGATCGATAGCTTATCGATAGCTGTCCATGCCTTTGTTAGCCGCGTGTCGATGTCCCTTTCTGTTGATGATACGCTGCTTCCTAGGTAGGTAAATTTGTCTTCTAGTTTAAGTGGGGTTCCAACTAGTGTGGTGATGTCGCCTGTTTGATTATAGAACATATATTCCATTTTGTGTGCATTGACATGGAGGCCAATGCCTGCGGTGACTCGTTCCAAACTATGCTGTAGTGTTTCGGCTTGGTTGGGTGTATTTGCCAGTATCACTATATCATCGGCGTAGCGGCGTCGGTAATTGTTTTTGCGAGGTATCTTCAGCTTCTTTTCTTTGTCAGCTCGAAGCAGTTTTCTCTGATTTTATCAATCGATGTTCTAAGCAGGTAATCTAGACAGATTATAAAGAGGTATGGGGCTAGCCTGTCTCTTTGTAGTACTCCTGCTACAATGTCAAAGTATTCTGTGTCTCCATCCAGTGAGCGTACTTTCACTTTGGTGTTTCTATAGAGAATCGTTATTGCTGCCACGGTTTCTTTAGGTAGGCCGTATGCTAGTAGGATTTGTTCCATCTTTACTCTGTGAATGGAATCGAAGGCCTTGGTAAAGTCGACAAATAGTAATAACGCTTGTAGGTTTTTTGCCCGTACGCCCTCTAGGATTCTTCGGATGGTTAATATTTGTGAGGTCGTGGATCTATTTCTTCGGAAGCCATTTTCGTTTTTCCTAAGGATGTTGTCTATTTTGGGTTCTATCCAGTTTCGTAGTAGGGCATTGTAAATTTTGGCTGCTATGGATGTAAGTGTTATGCCTCGGTAGTTCTTGGCTAATCCGAGGTCACCCTTTTTAGGGAAGAGGATGTGCGTGTGTGTGTGTTGTAAACTCATATTTTATAGATTACATTTTTATACGAGCTAAAGATCCTTGTTTGCACTCAGTTAAAGGATTTTAAATAATTCTATCGGACTTTAACACAGTCATTTAATATAAATAATTTTTGTAAACGGTTAAATGGTTTAAACTATTCCTATCTAACATACTTTTATTTACTATGAATTATTTGTTTATACCCAGATAAATAGTTTGAAGTATTGCTATGTGATACGAAATTTGATTTTTCACCCGTTATTTTTGTACACAGTTAAACGGATATGCATATAATTTGTAAAGAAATACTTTGTAGGTAACTGTATTTTAAGAAGTTTTAAACTATTTTTCCTCACAACTACGCATTGCTATAGTTTGTACACAGTTAAATTGTTGCAAGTATTGCGATCAAAGACTAATATTCTCTACGTGGCAGTATGGTAGAATTTCCGGCAAGCGTAAAAGTCAGCCGCGTTTCGCACCAAGGTGCGAGCATCTTGTGAGTTTAGCCACACTGAAGAGTTGTTATATAACGAAACTGTCTATCTGTGGATAACAATATATATATATTTTACAACCGGCTCATTGGCCAAGTGGGTAGAGTGTTCGCCAGTGGTCCGGTAGACCTGGGTTCAGTCCCAGGTAGCGTCATACCAAAGACTTTAAAAATAGTACTTGTTACCTCTTAGCTTAACACTCAGCAATATAAGGTACGTATCGAGGGTAAAGTGGAGCAATCCAGGGAAAGGAGTAGCACCCTTTCCTATACCTCGGTGTAGTAGAGATTGAAAAGGGAGCCTTCTGATCGCCCTCGGCTACGGTCACCAACTTTACTTACTTATTAATCATATATTTGCAGTGAAATGGTTACAAATATTAATATTTCACTTTTATAATTCTATTAAATGCTAATTATTCGTTTGTACACAGTCAAACGTTTCTCTGAATGGATATGTAATACTAATTATTCAATTTAGCTACACCTTTAAAGAGTATTCAATTCTTGTAATTCTGTTTAACATTACTCATTCGTTGCTCACAGTTAAATGGTTTCGAGTATTGCTATGAAACACTAACAATTTAACATCAAACATTTGTTTGTACAGTTAAAAGATCAAAGAGATCTATTAGACGCATAAATGGTACCCTATCAGGTGCTGCCATTTTGAGTCAGAATGGGAGTGATGGCAATTAAGAGGTACTTCACATTCCCCCAAACTCCAGGACTGTAGCCTCACCATTGAATTGCTTACTGTCATATCAAGATCACTCGTTAGGGCTAAATGTTCAATAGTCGTCGGTTAACGATTCGCCTCTTTTTGGTTATAGAAGAAAATGTAATGTTTGTCTTTGGAAAATAATCTCTTCTTTTTATTATACATAGCTAGTCTTTTAGCTCAGAACTTAGCGTAAAAACCAGTAAAGCGAAAGAGATATATCTATCCACAGTGGCACCAGATAGATATGTCAAGTCGTGTCTGGTGGGAGGCAGCGAAAAATATCTGGCACCAGATAGATATAAAATAGAGAGAGATGGAGAAAGAGAGAGAATATGTGTGTATATATATTTTGCATTCGTCAGTATAAGTAAACTTAACATTAACCTATCCCGCGATGTACACCTGTCCGAGCGACCAGTGTTTCTTGACCACGAGAGCTTTGACTTCTTGCGTCAGTGATGTTTCTGTCTTGGTAATTCGAAATCGCACGCTAGTTACCACGTTTCACCCGTGCTCAAGGTCGACCCTCTTGTCTAATTAACGCGCCCTTCCCTTTTCCACGTTTTGAAAATGACCCTCGCTTAAGCGCGTTTCAGCACCCATATTATATAACATATATATTTTATTCTACCTCTTTTGCCTCAATAACCCAATATTTTGTGTCGAGAAAAGTTCGCTTAAGTTAAATTCTGATTGTGTTATACCAGAATCAACCGGTGAATAAAACTTAGAAAAATCCAGTGCTTCAACACATTATTACTATATTTCGGCATGTTAGTTGCAATAAAAAATGAATCCGTGTCGCTGGTTCCTGACATTACAAAGTCCTTGACATTCATTGTCCATCAGCCATTCGAGCGAACGGAAATCGACTGTTTTTTTTTCGTTATTTTTTGCTTTTAATGCATGTGCTGCAGACATAGACAAATGTCTTTGTAAAAATAGAACATCTGGAATTAATTTGACTGACGTATCTCGATTAGAAGAGAAACTGATAATTATACGAATCAATCAGTTTAAAATACAGAAAAAATACTGATAATGCTAATCAATAGATATATAAAATGAAGGGATCACTTTTCAAATAGACTCTTTCATAGTTTAATGATGATATATATATATATATATATATATATATATATATATATATATATATAGAGAGAGAGAGAGAGAGAGACAGACAGACAGACAGACAGAGAAGGGTGATTTTAACCTTCTTAGCCTTTCCCAGGTAGAAAAGTGTCAGCCAAATATTTTTTTGCTGCAACAAAGTAACACTTTTTATAAAACTGGGAAATACCAAATCAGATTTCTGTTTTAATTTCTGTGCAGGTGAGGCTCATGCAAAGGTGGTGGTGCAAAAAATCCAGAATCCTATACATGTTTAGAACTTTTTGAATGACCTTCATATATATATATATATATGTGTGTGTGTGTGTGTGTGTGTGTGTGTGTGTTAGTAAATAATCGAAGTAAATCCGACAATATGGAGAAAATTGATAAATGTAATTCAAGAAGTAAAAGAATTTAATGTGAAAGAAAATCAGTCAACACCTTAGCGCTTCGGTTCTAATGAAACATCATCAGGATTTAAGAGGATGCTATCTAGGGATGTTAAATTACCTATGAATGTTTGATAGAATATAAAAATCCAGAGAAAATACTATTAAATCCTTTTTCTGTATATAGTATTTAATTCTTCTACTTCTTGGATTATCTTGTTGATCAATTTTCTCCCTCTATTTCTCTCTCTCACTCTCACTTTCTTTCTCTCTCTCTCTCTCTCTCTCTCTATATATATATATATATATATATATATATATATATATATATGATTATTTTCAACATTTTCCACCAAAGCTGTTTTAAATACAAAAGACGCTAAAGATTCTATGTATTCTCAAGCTCACTGACATGGCTTTTAATAGAAATAATTTTTTCGTGATTATATGTGTTTAATATTTCAAACAATCACATGTT
Source organism: Sepioteuthis lessoniana (assembly GCA_963585895.1). Classification (NCBI taxonomy): domain Eukaryota; kingdom Metazoa; phylum Mollusca; class Cephalopoda; order Myopsida; family Loliginidae; genus Sepioteuthis; species Sepioteuthis lessoniana. The sequence goes on along the minus strand of OY757916.1, from coordinate 99,821,192 downwards.
TTCAACTAACTAATAATACTCATTTTATAACAATTATTGCTAAATCTATCTTAAATATGAATAATATGAATACACTTTAAAGAAATCTATTTGATCAGTATATATATAGCTTTGTTTTGGTTTCTTTGTTTAATGCCATATCAGTCTTTGTAGGTGATATAATTCCAAAGCCATGTTTATAGTGGAATAATAGAGATAGTATTTAACCAGTAGCACGGGGAACAAAGAGTATCAACCTCTCCCAAGGGTACTAATCTGAAAGTGAACGTAATAGCGTGACAGGAGCTGAGGCTCACTTACTACGATGTCACAGTTCAGCATGTTAACCACTGCGCCACGGAAATTCTTCCCATATATCAGACCCTAACAAGTATTACCACACCGGATCGGAGCTGGCCATAAAGATTGGTTGGTTGGTTGTATTCTTTATGGCGTATCAACCCTTCTTGGGTCATTTAACGCCAATTTAAGTGATTTTGGTTTGTCTTGGATTTGTGGCATATCAACCATTATAGATCATTTAATGTCTAATCCATTTTTATAGATATAAACGGTTCAATTTCAAACTATTCAGTTTAGCATAAATACGAAGTGGAAATGTCAAAAACAGTTTTACTTCAAACAATTCAGTTTAGCATAAATCCAATATTTAGTTCTGTAAAGCCGTTGATAGAGCCCTATCAGGTGCTACAACTTCGGGCCAGAGTGGATCTGGGAGCGATGTCATTGAAGTGGTCCTCCACATTCCCCAAAGCTCCGGCTTTACTGGGGCCTCACCATCAGGTTGTTTAATGTCATTTCCATGGAACTCGTCGCGGGTGTCTTACCTCTATGCAGATATGTAGTTGGTGTACAATCTGCATTTGACTGGGCTAAGCTAATAAACGGTCTCTTCCTATTTTCCTCAGTTCTAGAAATGAAGCCTCACAACTAGATATAGTTCAGTTTCATAGCCAGGAAATTCTTTTTGATGTGATTCTCACCCCTCAACTGCGGATGCATTGAGTGTATTTAATTTCTTGTTGATAACGTGTATGAAATTCCAGATAGAAATATTATGCTAAAACATAGACAGTTATGCAGACGTTAATGAAGAAGATTTTAAAATCGATATAATCGTTAAAATTCTACGTTTATATGCATTTTATCGTATATTCCAGTTTTAAATGAGCTTTATGAGATCTGAGAACTAATCAATAAGCTTCAGAACAGGTTATTTTGGCCTTATTGTTTTATCAATTTTTTTAAGTTATCATTTTTAAGAACTTTTAAAATTGATACTCCAAAGTTATTTTACGTAAAATTTTAATTTCTAATAAAAATGACGAAATAAAAATATTTTCTAAAATCTGAATAAAAATATCAAGAAAAAAAAAAGAAAAAATGAATGAGTCCATTATTCAAATATATTTGAGGAAAACGTCAGCATTGAAAAAAAGAAATGACATATTTTCAAAGAATACAAGAATATAAACGTTTTTGTAATAATAAATTAAAGCTAAGATTCAACGGATATAAAAGAGATGTGATGGATTGTTTTATGGAGAATGTAAAACATTTATCGTCATAAAGTCATACTGTCAGCACAAAGTTCCTTGACTCCCTGTCTCTACCTCTCTTGACCATATTTGGCAGATCTTCTAGATTGTTCCCATTGTCCACACAAATCTGATACATTTAAGTCCATGCTGGCCGGCGTATCAATAGTTGTCCATAAAAGAACGTCCCTTATGAATCTGTCTTTATTTCCCCAACAATGTCCAGCATTTCTTATGAGGTTTGTGAGATGGAAGATAAATCGACGTACAGCCGCTGTTTTGTGGGGGGTTTCTTCTAGAACCCATCTAAAACAACAGGTAGGATTCTTGTCTAGTTACCATCTAGTTTTTTTTTCTGTGGGTTTCGTTTGAGTTTACGTTGTGCAATCCATACAATACAAGATACAGCTTGAAAAATCCCGTTTAATTTGATCATAGAAATGATTTCCATGTAATTAATAACCAATCAATAGCCGTCCACACCTTAGATGGGAGTATGTTGACATCGATTTCAGTTGATGAGATATTACTGCCGATGTCTGTGAACTTGTCAACTAATTTCAGCTATGCTACCAAAAGTGAACATAATTCCTTCTCGTTTTAAACGCGTGAACACTGCTTTATCTGCGTTCACATACTGGCCAATGTTTAATGCGGTATTTTGCAGACTATGCAACAGGGATTCAGTTTGGTCGGGTGTATTTGCAAGAAGCCATTCCGAGGTCATCTTTCTTGGGAAAAGGGGAATACAACCTTTCGTATTTGCCTCTATTGTGTTTTGTGTATACACAGCATTTTATAATCAAAGTAGTATGTCAAAGAATTTTCTTGTCTTCCATATTTCAATAGGTTGGAGCCTGTGACTTTTCTGCTTTCAATTTTTCTTTTTTTTTTTTTTTGTATGTATCAAGTTCTTCTTTTCTTAGTACTACTATTTTAAGATCAAGTTAGAAATAGATATTTTTCGATAATTTTATAAGTGATTTCAAAAGGCTTTCCCAGCAGATTCTGGAAATGTTCTTCTGAAGACTTTCTGCTGGCAGGTTTTAGTTTTATTCTTGAGATACTTTACCTATCACTTACTTCTGTTACTCTCTGCTGTGCTTATCGTGATTGTTTGTCTCCTACCGAATTTCTGATTGTATGGATTTTGTCTTGAATGCATTCTAGTTGTTCCCTTTGGTAATATTTCTCCACAGGGCAAAGGGATTTTTGCATGTAACGATACCTCTTATGTATTCTCTGGACCCTGTTGTTACCCTGACGTGAAAAAAGGTGACAAACACACAAAACTCTGTTTTAGTTCATTAACACAAAATATTATTCGCTACTACACTTTTTAAGTAGTCTTCGGGGTGAAAGAAACAGAGAATGAAAAGTGAGTCGCCTTTGTTTGCTGAAAAAAGAGAAACAACATGTCATGAGGAGAGAGATAGATACAGAGACAGAGAGAAAGAGAGAGAGAGAGAGAGAGCAGACACAGGCAATTGCATTTTTTCTGGTTTTCTGTTCATTTTTTTAACGTGCTTGTTCGCTGGTTTCGTCTCCACTGCTGTGCGTCTGGTGTGAGACTCTTTTTCGGAACACCCCCCCCCCAAAATTGAGGGCGTCTTCGTATGGCCATACCTAGTCTTCAACTGACGTCCAGCTGCCTACTAACTTTCAAAATAGAGTTGTACCCTTACTTCCACCAGGTGTCAGAGGGAGGAACACGTCCGTTTCCAGTGGTTCCACACCTGAGCGAAAAATTTGGAATTCTCAGATTTTTTTAGTCATTTTAATTTACCGTAGTCATTCACCCATGACCGACTGACCTACAACAATTGCTTTGATTCACTCAGAAGTCAACTGGCCGTTCCGGACATTTTCTGTCTGCTTTTTCTTATATTTTTTCTTCTCTCTCTCTCTCTCTCTCTCTCTTTCTCTCTCTCTCCTTCCCCAGAAATTAGCTTGATGTTTTCTTTCTAACTTAGACTCTTCATAAGCCGTTAGATCATGGCACAAAAAAGAATTAGTTTGCATTGGCTTTCTTAAGTTTCAACTCATTTACATTTATTCGGTTTAATTAGTTTATTTAGGACCCTTTGTTCCTTTTATCTCGCTTTTCCCTAACTTCTATTGATTCCTACAGAACTCTGTACTTGGCTCTTCTCTTGATTGGTCTGTCATAACCAGTTCCTATATTGGCGGTAAAAACTTTCATGTTCATCATTTGGAATATGTCTTTCACATATCGCCTGAAGACTATAACATTTTTACATGTATTTGTATCGATTGATTATATCCCCATTGTCAATTGCGGACCAGTCATTTTGTAAATTTTACTTATTTGCTTCTAATTTCTGTTTGCTCAGGCGAATCTTTGCTGAGACGATTCAGAGGTTGAAAAAATACTCCTTCAAAGAAGGAGTATGCCTCAGATTTTAAAGCGCTATTTATCCATTTCTTGTTTTTTGAATTTATAATCTAGCTATGCTATGTAGTTATTTCGGTTAGTGTATGTCCATAGTTTTATCTTTCTTCTTTCGAATTTAGCGTACAGGTATTCTTGTCTATTATCGAGTAAAAAAAAATCTGCTAGATATTCACTATTTCTGTTTGGAGGGTTATGCAAGCAGAATTTATAACTTTCGTTTTTGTCTATTTGAATATTTATATCTCCACCAATGATAAGAACGTTGTGATGATGAAATTGTTTGAAAAGTTAACATAGTTCGTGATAAAATGTAGAGATATCTGTTTCATAATTAACATCAGTGTGACTGTAGAAAAAACGATTGTTCTACTTGGGTTGTCTGTATAATACATATCATTCTCGATTAGGCTTGGTTTCTTTGTTTAAAGGCGTATCAACCTTCATAGGTTATTTAATGCCAAAGCCATCCTTCTATAACAGTAGTAGTACTATCTAACCCATCGCTGGGAGGATAAGGTGTTCATAACTTTCCCAATTGTATTTGAAAGTGAACGTAATAGCACGACTTGAGTTCGAACTTGCTTAATACGATTCCACAGTCCATCGGCTTAACCATTACACCACGAGGACCCCTTCATTCTCGGTTAGATTCTCAGAATGATATTTTGTGATAGCACGCTCAATATTATAACCATTTACCTAACGACAAATGGGAAGCTAAGCGATAAAGAAATTTAAATTTATATAACTTTAAAAATCTGAGATCCTCATGCATTCCAAGGTACTAAAAGAGAATAACTGAAAATTTAAAATTCTGTAATCAATATTCAGTAAATAATGACGGAGAAATAAGAATTTCACAACAGAAATCAGGCTGCTTGTGTATGCATAGGTTTAGATAGCAATACACATACCGGCAACTTGGATTCTAAGGGTGAGAAAGATACTCTGAAATAGCATTACATTAAAGTGTAAATTATAGGTAAAAGTTTGCTGCTAAAATAGTGTAGCATTGTCAGTATACGCTACTTGGATGCGAATCGATAAGTGATTAAAAAAGACAGTTGCCCATAGAAAGACTTGAAAGAAATCAGCATATTGTGTTAGGGTGTGACAAGATATGCTTGATCAAGCACCTGGGACCTATCCGAGGCAGAAATGGGAATAAGGTCTTCTATGAACCCCATGATATATATCACGAATTTCATGTTTCAGTCGCTTTTTCTGTTTTGGTAGTAGGGGCGCGAAGCGACGAATGATGCGTGGAGAGCGAGAAACGTACCGAAAATACGACAAAAAATGCTTCTAAACAGAACGAAAAAGCGCATTATGATCATTCTCCATTATTTTCTGCTCCTGAAACTGAACAGAAAGAAAATAAAGCAGCGAAGATTTTCTGGACAAAAACAAAGTTCTTGTCTTTTTCTCTCTCGAACCGTCGATTAACCATCACAGGCATGACAGTTGTCGATGACAACACGTCAATAGTTGTAGAGCTTTTAAAATATTTCTTGTTAGTATTTTTTATAATGATAATGATAACAATGATATGCAATTATGGGTGGCATTCATATTTCAAATACGGTGAAATGTTAATTGAAGACCAACTGATCGAGCGAACTTCAATAAGCGAAAATGATAAAAATGTTAAATAAACTTTGTCAGGCAATTAAAGAAGACCGTTTTCTCTCAGAATTCATAGTATGTTGTCGATTTTGGGTTCTAATAATGATAATAATTATGTTAATTTCCTGTGATGTAATGGCTAAAGTGAATTCGAAATCTAGTCACCTTATGACGTTCACTTTCGAACTAATATTCTGGGTAAAGATATCAACCCCTTTATTCACTAAGCTATCGTGGCCATGTCAGAATAAACCGACTGCATCTCTGCTGAGAGGTCAGACTCTCCCAACGAGTGTCCAAGATATGGCACCAAACATTCTGATGGCGAGGCTCCAATAATGCCGGAGCTTTTGGGAATGCAGATTACCCCTATATCACCATCGCTTCCAGGTCCACTCTGGTCCGGAGTGGTAGAATCTGATAGGGCCCCCTATAAAGTCAAATAGAACTAAACTATGAACTTATGCTAAACTGTTTTGCTTGAAAAAGAACTTTTTTATATTTATAAAAATGGGTTTGGTATTAAATAACCTAAAATTGTTTACATGCCATAAAACCAAACTAAACCAAACCAAACCTAAGCTACGGGTTGGAAAATATCACTGGTTCACTTCTAGAAGGATGGTTTGGCATAAAATAACTCCTAAAATATATTATAAAGTTTTGTTACTTACTTTTTAAAATGCTTCTTTTTTCTTCTCATTCTTATTTATTTTTATTTCTTTCAGCTGCGGCTTCGGCGCCACTTCAATGACGATGCTTTCAGTGCTTGAGATCTACGAGAGCTTGCCATCGTGGCCGTTTCTCATGCTTTTCATCCTCTACATCTGCGTCGCTGTTACGGGCAATCTGGCCGTCATCATCGTGGTAGCCTCTCGCAAGTACATGCGCACCCCGGCCAATCTTTATATATCATCGCTCTCATTTGCCGACCTCATCATCGCGTTGGTTGTTATTGGCAACACGGCAAAAAGTTTCAGCAAGATCTATCTCGAATACAACATATATCGCTGTGTCCTGGTCCCTTATTTTGAGGTTGTAGCCATCTCTGCTAGTGTTCTTTCTCTGATGGCTATCACAGTGGACC
>OY757916.1:99727025-99809525 GCA_963585895.1 Sepioteuthis lessoniana | reverse complement strand
ATTTACAAGAAAGAAATTAAAGGCTTAAATTTTTACTCATTCCTATTTTTTTTCTTTCTCAATCGCTGTTTTAAGCCGACAATATCAATTTGATGAAAGGACATATCACAAAGAATGGGATGCTTGAAGAACAAAGGGAATTGTCAAAAAATGTATGCAAACTGTTTAAACTTAGATTTGATCACAGACTGATGATGCTGTTTTTATCAAGTCAACACTTCCGACATCTACCTTCAATGAACAGGCCGCGCATTTTTAAACATTGATTTCTATGCTTCCCTTTCATTTTGGCTCTTCATTTTCATACTGATATTATTATTGAACAAGTAGAAAAAGACCCGAAATATTAAAGGTATCATTTTTCTTAGAGATATAATACACTCAAAACAATAATTAATTGTTTATAAGTACAGTTTATAATCACGAAAAACGTTCCTAAAAAAATTTAACTAAAATTCTTTCCATTCAAAATTCAAATTTATTGGAATTTGGAGCATTTAAGAAACAGGCAATAATCCTTCTGATTTGTTCCACAAATTGAGTAACCTTCAGAAATTAAAATGACATAATACAAAACAAACATAACAGATTGTACTTGGTGGTTTTAAGTCGAAGCACATTGAAACTATCAAGTGTAGGATAGTTCTTCCGTTTGAAGATACAGCTGCGTATATATGTGTGTAAATGTGACAGATAGATAGATAGACAGATAGATAGATAGATAGATAAAAAAGATACATAGATAAGTTTAAAGATTCTAACATGTTAGTTTATATACATATTAAAAACAATAGAAAAAAAATCTGAATCCAGTATCATTTCAAACCACAACACTATAAAATATAGACAAGGCTCTTTCAGTTTAGCATCTTATTTAGATCGATTAGTGCTAAAACGTTACAAAATTCTTTATTAAAATAATTAAATAGATAGATAGATAGATAGATAGATAGATAAAATAGGAGGGAAGGACGAAAATGATTTACCGTACATATTTAACACGAATTTATTTATATAATTTCTCAAAAAAAATTCTTTATGAATAGAGATTTGAAATTATAATTGGACTTGAAGTGAAATTATAAATACTTGAAACCTTAGAAGTGTTAGATATTATTCACATTGATAATGGTTATATATATATATATATATATATATATATATATATATATATATATATGCGTGTGTGTGTGTATATGTATACATATGTTGCTTATGATTATTACTAGTTACTCGAACTTATATAAATTCTCGGAAAATTGTCATTATTCGAGTTGACTGCTTTAAACTAATCAATTGTGTAAAATTTTTATTATTATTACTACTCATTATAGTTTTTCACATCAGCGTAAGCTGATGGTTTTTCACTGGAAATTGAGTGACAGCAAGTCTCCTCAAGTCTCCAGGACTCTTCTCAGTATTCTGTCCCTTTTCAATAATGCTATTGTTTGGATGGTCTCCACTCGGCCGCCAACATCCAAATCTTCCAGGCCCTTTAATAATCCTTTAGTTACCGTACCAAAAGCACCAATCACAATTGGTATAATTGTCATCTTCATGTTCCATAGCTTTTTCAATTCTCTGTGAAGGTCGAGGTACTTATCTCTCTTTTCACATTCTTTTAGTTTTTTTCTGTGGTCTGCCGAAACAGCAAAGTCGACAGTTTTGCAGATTTTCTTTTTTTTATTTTGTTGATTATTATAAGGTCTGGTCTTCTGGCCGAGATTAGGTGATCCGTTTGTATATCAAAGTCCCATAGGAGTTTGTGCGTGTCATTTTCTCGGACAGATGCTGGGTTGTGCATAAACCATTTGTTGGCATGGTCACATTTAAATTTCTTGCACATCTCCCAGTGGATCACCTTGCCCACCCAGTCGTGTCAAGCTTTGTACTCCTTCTGTGCAAATTTGCTGCATTCACTTATTATGTGATTGATGGTTTCGTCTCTGTCACCGCATTGTCTGCATTTGCTATTTTGTTGCGTCTTATCAATCCTCGCTTTGATATGATTGGTTCTTATGGTGCTGTTTTGTGCTGCCATTAGGAGAGATTATTATTCCTTGAGAGTTTTTCACATCGGTTTTAGCTGATGGTCTTTCACTGGAGTTTGAGTGACTGCAAGTTTTCGCAAGTCTCCAGGCCCCTTCTCAGTATTCTGTCCGTTTTCAATAATGCTGTTGTTTGGGTGGTCTCCACTCGGCCGCCAACTTCCAAATCTTCCAGGCCCTTTAAAAATCCTTTAGTTACCGTGCCAAAAGCACCAATCACAATTGGTATAATTGTCACCTTTATGTTCTATAGTTTTTTTTTCAATTCTCTAGCAAGGACGAGGTACTTATCTCTCTTTTCAATTTCTTTCAGTTTTATTCTGTGGTCAACTGGAACAACAAACTCGACAATTTTGCAAATTCTCTTTTTGTTTGTTGATTATTAAAAGGTCTGGTCTTCTGGCCGAGAATTGGTGATCCGTTTGTTTGTCAAAGTCCCACAGGATTTTCTGTGTGTCATTTTCTAGGACAGATGCTGGGTTGTGCAATTACCATTTGTTGGCATGGTCAAATTTAAATTTCTTGCACTTTTCCCAGTGGATCACATTGCCTGCCCAGTCATGTCTAGCCTGGTACTCCTTCTGTGCTAATTTACTGCATTCACTTATTATGAGATTGATGGTTTTGTCTCTGTCACCGCATAGTCTGCATTTACTATTTTGTTGCTTCTTATCTATCCTCGCTTTGATATTATTGGTTTGTGCGGCTATTAAGAAGGATTCTGTTTCTTCGAAAGGTTTCCTTTTCTTAGCCACGTTCAGGTTTTCCCGCGCGAGATGTTGTTTATTAGTAGTTTAAAACACACATAGAGTTCTTCTTTCCATTTTTGTTTTTTAGTCATTGTCATTCTGTTGTCTATCGTGTTGTCTGTATCTTTTCCGGCGGCTGTAATCAATCCTCCTTTGTACTTTTCTATGTAGTCCTCAAGTCGTTGTATAGATGCCTCAACGCTGTCTTTAATGCCGGTAAGTCCTCTTCCTCTTTCCTTTCTTGATACACATAGTCTGTCATCTTCATTTCTGGGATGTAATTCTTTATGCATGGTCATTTGTTTCCTTGTTCTTTTGTCCATTTGCTTAAGTTCTAATCTGTTCAGCTTTAAAAAGGGTCCTGAATATCTAACGAGGTGTACAGACCAGGTATTTATTCCTTTGATAAGGTTTCTACATCATAGATTTGTCTCGTGTAGCTTTCTAGTTCTCCTAAGATATTCTTTTTAATTTTTCCTTTTATCTCCACTTATTTGATGGTGTTAGCACCCAAGATGCCCAAGTATTTGTAGATTTCCTTTTCTCCCTGCGTTTTAATCTTGTCTTGATTTGGCAGTTCCATTCCGTCCATTTGGTGTCATTTGCCGCTTGGCACATTTTCTATGCCAAATTCTATTCCTTTGTCCTGAATGTATATTCTGACTGGGTGTATCAGAGTTTCTAGTTCTTTTTCCTTTTTGGGCAAATAGTTTGATGTCATCCATGTACATTAAGTGATTGATCTTTTCCTGCAATCTACTAATTTTGTATCCAGCAGTGAATTTTCTGACAATTATAATCATTATTATTTGCTAGTTTTTCACATCAGTGTTTGCTGATGGTTTTCCTCTGGAGTCTGAGTGACAGCATGTCTCCTCAAGTCTCTTGGACTCCTTTTTGCATTCCTTTACGACCTCAATTGGAGACTATATGATAGTATCTAGATTATTATTATTATTATTATTATTATTATTATTAGATAATGACACACGAAACTATAATCTGTGTGTCATTTATTTTGATTAGATAGAAACAATTGATATTATATAATTACAAATTACTATAGAAAAATATAAAAGGGTAATCTTTAAACATGAAATGGAATATTGAATATGATATTTATGATTACAATTAATCTTTTACAAATGTTAGATTTAAATAACCCATAAATACTCCAAACCAAACAGAATAATCGAGTAGAGTAAGCTGTTGATATTCAAAAAAAGATATTTGCTTTTAAGTAGAAAATAAAGTGATAAAACTGATGGAATATAAAAGGACAGAAAAGTGACACACAATATACAATCAATACATAACACTTAAATTATCATTGATATTTGTTAAGTATTACTTAGTACTACAAAATACCGTATTATTTTTATAATCAACTAAATATCCAACCGTCGGCATTTTTAACGCCCTGCCATTCGTGGATTGATTTCATCTTGACTTTCTGGAACTGAGAGAGTCGTGTCTGAAAAGACTTTGAATAACACGACTATCCAGTTTAGATTTTTTTTCAGTGGAATCTATCTCAGACTTTTAGCTTTACATCGTAGTAAATAATGTTATTGTCTCCCACCCAATGTTGATTACCTAAACCCTTGTTAACCGTTATGAGTGCCAGATGGTTTTCTCCCTTTGTATATTCACTCAATATTTCTCTGTCACATCCCGCTGACATGATTACAGGGAATTCATTTGATCTCAACTTTCGAATAGTCTTAAAGAAGTCTAACAATCCAATTTAAAAAATGTTAATGACTTTTCTTTAAGTCCAGCAAAATAATAAACTTGAAATATTTATCTAATATTTATTTATTTCTAGGGGTTATCTATAGTATTTGAGATTTCCGAACGAACCTGAAGTTGTCTTTCGTACGCCAAGCTAGGAACAAGTAATGTAAGACTGAAATAAATAAACGATAAAATTGTTTAAGTTAGAATAATTATCCTAAACGCTTATAGAAGCCACTCGAGATTCCTAAATTATAATGATGAATATCTTGCAACACATATGTAATATGAGTAAGTAATGCAATTATCTACTAATCTTACTAATACTAGCATAATACCATATAGGGATAGAAAATGGTGTTGTCATTTTTATGTAGGTGAAGTGAGATTTTTTGCCTTGAAATATGAATTAATTATCCAGGCATTTCGTTAAATTTGAACTATAATATGAATGGAAGTAGAGAAATATTCTGTAAATTTGGTAATTGCCTTAAAGAATAAACACATCAAAGATCAGAGATATTTGATAAATGTGTGACCAACTTTATTATCATGAAATTACTTGGTACCTTTCAAGTTTTTGAACAGATTAAGCTGTTAATAATTTCTCTTTGGAAGGAAGCAGAACTTTCTTTTGAACTAAATTCACTTCAAATTACCATATTCTATACCAGTTTCTATTATTCACTTTTATTCCCAGTTCAAGTTAATTAAGATTATATTTGAGATTAATTGACAAAAACCGTTTGATTCCATTTATATATCTTCCTTTTGAAACAGAAACTTATCAATTTTCAAATATTCAGACAGTAGAAAACCGTCTACAATCATTATCAAGTTATCGAAACAAAGTATCCCCAAGAGGTTGAACATGAAAGACAAAATTTCTTCCCAAGAGATCCGATCGGACAGTCGGTAATCTCCAAGAGAGTAGACCCTTTTAAATAAACAAAGAATTTATATACATAGAGACAAGCGCTTCCATAATATCGAAATGAGATCGATTCTTGCTTTGTCATTTTCTCAATATGTTCGATTTTATCTTAAACTGGCACATACTTATGAAATTCATTTGTGCATTCGCTCTGAAAAAAAATCTCATTCTGGGACTGATTCCTTTGGTCAATGTGAATGGATTATTTTAAAATTAGGCCTGTCGATATTATCTCTGCTTAGAAATGTCACATTCCTCCCTATATATATATATATATATATATATATATATATATATATATATATATATATATATATATATATATATATATATCATCAGGTCACTTAGACTTTCTAAATGCCCAGTTACTGTTATACTTCCATGGACTGGATCTTCTTCCTAGCTGGTTGCCAAGAAAGTTTCTTCCTCTGTTACACGTTGTTATCATATTTACCAACCCCTCCGCTTTGGCAGGATATGACACAAGGTCAGTTTTTTAAGCGGAGTTTAACAGGTTTGAATTCAGAGTTTTCCTTCTCCTAGACTAGTTGCCTCATGAAGGCTGAAGAAACTAGTCTGTCTTTCTATTTACCCATAGGTGGAGGGAGAATAATTGGATTCACACCTTTCCCAAGGGTATTAGTGAAATGTGAAATGCGACCAGTATCGTCCAGGATTTGTACTCGTATCCCTGTGTCCATTTCCTGCGACGATAACCATTAGACCACGGGCACCTCATATATATATATATATATATATATATATATATATATATATATATATATATATATATATATATATATATATATATATATATATATATATATATATATATATATATATATATATATATATATATATATATATATATATATATATATATATATATATATATATATATGTCTGTTACACGTTGTTATAATGCGGCCATGGTTCAAATCATCTTTTCTACTCGAGCTACATTTCGCTCTATTCTTAAGGATGTGCTTCCTATCTTACAACAAAACAATTTGATTTATAAATTTTAATGTAATTGTGATGCCACATACATATGGGGCACTTGCCAACCCCTTGAGGTTAGAGTTAAACAGCATGTTCTAAGAAATATCCGTAGCCACACAACATCCGGACATTCAAAATTACTCTATTCTGCTACCTATGAGCATTTGAATGTCTTAGATAGTTGTGTGGTTAAATACAAAGATGAACGTTTTGTGGTCTTGTGTAAAGCTAGGATGAAAGAACATGATATTGTCCAAGAGGCAATTTATATTTTATTTGATAGGCCTTCTCTAAGCAAACAAAACCCTAACCACTCTCTGAATTTATTAGAAGGTATTCCGTGCTTGGTTTGGGGTGGTTTTATTTTTCTCTCTCCCCCTTTGTCTGGCTATCATTTTTCATTTTCACCCCCTCCTTTTTCTTAATCTTATTTTACATTTTTTAAACTTCCGAAGGCTGTCGCTTTACAAATCTCGGATGAAAGTGCCCTTGCGATTACAATGAAATTTCTTCATATTGTAAATCTTCTATTTTTGAATATGTCTCTAGATATTTGCCTTGGTAAATTTGCATGTACCAACAATTTATATATATATATATATATATATATATATATATATATATATATATATATATATATATATATATATATATATATGTGTGTGTGTGTGTGTGTGTGTGTGTGTGTGGCATTTCACAGTAGCTTCAAAATGAGTATTCAGGATATTACTTTTCACTAAAACACTGACTTTGTTTCATAGGAAAGTAAATATCCGACCGTTTCTCCCATCATCTCTAAAAAAGCCTCGTAGCCTTTTATCTCATGTTCTTTCAATTAAACGTCATTACCAGTTCTGAATCTAACTGCTTCATTATGTTTCAAGTACTTTTACTACATGCTTATTTTATTTGCTACAGTTTGATGACCATGACATTGGCATGTCATTGTTTTATATCGTCAAAATAATTGATACTTTTTTTTATATACGCTATAGTCTTCAGTATAATGCATATTCATTTTTATGAAATAAATCTAAATTCATCATTTAACCTGATAGATCTTTCATTAACATAAGGTATCTTAGATTTATGATGAGGTTTTATGTCTGATACGGGTTTAGATATTTGACATCTCTATGTAAATTTTGCCAAACTTTTAGTGGTAGATAAGTTTGGTTTGGTTTCTTTGTTTTAATGGCATATCAACCTTTGTAGGTTATTTAATGCCAAAGCCATTCTCCTAGAAGAACAGTAGTGGTGCTATTTAACCCATAGCTGGGAGGATAAGGGGGTTCATACCTTTCCCAAGGGTATTTGCCCGAAAGTGAACGTTATAGCGGGACTAGAGTACGAACTCGCGTACTACGATTCCGCAGTCTATCGCTTTAACCATTGCATCAACTCGCATCTACTGCCAAGGATGCAGTTCTGTAGCTCAAGAGGACGTGGTCTACCCTTTCATTGCCTATATTCCCGGGTTCAATCTTACCCAAAGCGTTAGTCACTTGCTATGAGTCAAATAGATTTGTTTGAAATTCAATCGTATTAGATAGGAATACTTGATACCAAATTACTGTGTAAACTCATCGCTCATATTACTACCCAAAATATATAAATATGAATTTACAATGTACGCAATTAATTAGCCATTAGGCATAGAATAATTCTATATGTGATGGCATACCGTTTAAATTAATCAGTCAAGCATTAATGTTCACCCTTTTCCGTGGTTTTGCCAAGCGAATGATATTAATTGCCTTCTGACGAGGAAGAACTCTAAGAAGAGCTATTAAGCTAAGTTAAATAGATAGAAATAATGCGCACAAATATATATATATGTATATATATATATATATATATATATAGAGAGAGAGAGAGAGAAGAGGAATAATAAGAGAGAGAGAGAGAGAGAGAGATAAAGTGAAAGAGAGAGAGAAATACAATCTTCTGAGACAAAAAAAAAAAACCAGAGCCCAAACCAGTGAATGAGGTTTGAAAGCATTACAGACAGACCTGGAAGAGTACATACTTTTGCGTGAGTTTTACTCATGTTGTCGACTCAATGTTTACTTTTGTATTTAATACTGATTCAATGACGTTAATAAATTTTGGAGAAGATTAAAAAACTATAACAAAATACATTCATGTTTCTTTATGTAGCATTGATTTTTTTATGTACTAAGAAAATGACTTTAACAAGGACAAATTCAAATGATATTAAACACAGATTCGACAAAATAGTGAACATTTCAACCTAAAATAAAATACATCATTCAATGTTTGACTGCTCAACAGAAGCGTATAAAAACGCACATCGATTAAAAAGAATTAGATTTTTCATAATCCAGCCGTCTATCAAAATGAAAATAAAAACAAAAGGAAACACAGATTTGTCCCCCAATACTGTTCAAGAAGGCTTTTAAACGCATGTCAAGTATTTATTCATCTAAACATTCAACCACGAGCAGCTGAGACACAAGTTCATTTTTTTAGTGGAATATAATTGGTTTGAAATCAGATTTTCTCTTCTAGTACGCTAACCTTAGACAAAATAAAGATCTCATTATACTCAACTATTTATCTCCAACTTGGTGATAAAACACGAATTCATACCAATCCCAATAACATACAGGTAGCAATGAAAACGAATATATATATATATGCATTAAGAATAGGCCTCAACATTTTACATCCGTCTTATGTACCACTTACACTCTATCTTTTTCTGCAATAGCGTATAAATCATACAACGTTAACACAAAACATATAATTATTAAAAATAACCACCTCAACTGCCCAACTATTATCCATACCTCCCAAACCCGCCATCTATTTCCTTAATCTATTTCCTTAATTTTATAATGTCATCACGTTGCTCTTCAGTTACAATCATTATCGTACATAAAAATACTAACTATTATTGTAACCCTTCATTATTTTCATTACGTACGTACTAACACAGATAACTATAGTATGAATAATATTTACGCAGCATTTCATCAATTTATTATAATATTCTAGCCCAATTCTCTTCCCTAAATATAATACCAACATTGTACAATAATCCATATTATATTGTAATACAATATATCCCTACCTCTTTATATACATTGTGATTCTAGTCTACCATACTACAACCGGTTAAATACGCTTACAAATCAAATCTTTATTTATTCCCCTCGACATGCAATGATGTTTTGTTCCTTAGCTATAGTCACCTACACATAGAGGAATAAAATAATGTAGCATAAAATAAGATACACCGACGAATTTATATCCGGTTAAAATAACGCGCTGCGTTTGCACCTTCACATATCCTATATGCCACCCACACATACACACAATAATACGCAACTATAACCCACAAAAACACACGCACACACCCACACACACTCACGCGCTTACAATCACACGTAAAGATTCCTATAAAATGACAAAGTTTTCTGATTGTATTTTTTCGATTTTAGATTCCTTTCCTTTTGTTAACTGCCTGATGATTGTTGTTTTATAAAAAAAGTACATGAAACCCAGGGGTCGTAGTCTAAATTCCATGACATTAAAAATATAAATATAAAAATCTAATATATATATTTATTTATTATTATTATTATTATTATTATTATTATTATTATTATTATTATTATTATTATTATTATTATTACTGTTATTGTTATTGTTATTATTATTCACTCATTAGAGCTTTTCACATCAGCGTTAGTCGATGGTTTTTCACTGGAGTCTGAGTGACAGTAAGTCTCTTCAAGTCTCCAGGACTCTTCTCAGTATTCTGGCCGTTCTCAATAATGCTGTCGTTTGGATAGTCTCCACCCGTCCGCCAACTTCCAATTCCTCCAGTCCCTTTAGTAATCCTTTAGTTACTGTTCCAAACGCACCAATTACAATTGGTATAATTGTCACCTGCGTGTTCCACAGTTTTTTCAATTCCCTAGCATGGTCGAGGTACTTATCCTTCTTTACACATTCTTTCAGGTTTATTCTGTGGTCAGCCGGGACAGCAAAGTCGTCTATTTTGCAAGTTCTCTTTTTTTTTTTTTTTGATTATTATTAAGTCTGGTCTTCTGGCCGAGATTAGGTGATCCGTGTGTATGCCGAAGTCCCATAGGAGTTTATATTTGTCATTTTCTAAGACAGGTGCTGGGTTGTGCATATATCATTTGCTTGCATGGTCAAATTTAAAAATCTTGCACATCTTCCAGAGGATCACCTTGCTGACCCAATCATGTCTAGTCTTATATTCCTTCTGTGCTAATTTGCTGCATTCGCTTATTATGTGATTGATGGTTTCATCTCTGTCACCACATAGCCTGCATTTGCTATTTTGTTGAGTCCTATCAATTCTCGCTTTGATATGGTGGGTTTTTACGGCGTTGTCTTGTGCTGCTATTAGGAGAGATTCTGTTTCTCTCTTAAAGTTTTCTTTTTCTTAGCCATGTCCACGTTTTGTCGAGTGAGATGTTGTTTATTAGTCGTTTAAACCACCCATAGAGCTGTTTTCCTAGTTATTGTCATTCTGTTGTTCATCGTGTTCTCAGTATCGTTTCTGGTGGCTGTAATGAGTCCTCCTTCGTGTTTTTGTTTATAGTCCTCTTCCTCCCTATTTTCTTGAAACATATAATATGTCTACGTCGTCTCTAGGATGTAAAGCCTTATGCATTGTCATTAGTTTTCTTGTTCTTTGGTCCTTTTGTTTAACTTCGTCTCTGGTCCACTTGAGTAAGGGTCCGGAATATCTAACGAGTGGTACAGCCCAGGTATTTATTCCTTTGATAAGATTTCTGCTATTGAGTTTTGTCTCGAATTATATATATATATATATATATATATGTGTGTGTGTGTGTGTGTGTGTGTGTGTGTGCGTGCGTGCGTGTGTGTGTGTGTGTGATTGAATCGTTTTTTTGCTGAAGTCTAAGTGACAGCAAGTCTCCTTTGATCTCCAGAACTCTACTCAGAAACCCCGCTGACCTCAACAATACTATAGTTTAAATGCATTCTGTTCATTCTCCGATTTCCAACTCATCCAATTCTCTTACTAAGCCTTAATAGATTGTTCCAAGTGCACCTATTACGACTGGTATCACCGTAAACTTAATGTTCCATAGCTTTCTTAATACTCTGAAATATCTAAGCATTTTTTCGTTTTCTTTAATTTTCACTATGTCGTCATCCAGTTCTTTTTTTTGTTAATTTTTAGTAGATTGTTGTTGTTATTATTGTTCTGACAACAACTGTGATAGATTTAAAATCTTTAGCGTCCAGAATGGAATGGTTTTATGAATATACAGTAATTTCTGAATATTTACATTTTTATAACAAATAAACCTAAGCCATATATGTATGCCCGGATGTATCATTCTTCTTATTATCTTCAGCAGCAGTCATATTTTAAATGAACGGTTGGACAAAGGGCTTCCTTAATTATTTCCATGACGAAGTGGATTGTGATGCTCTCTGCAAATTCCACTATCATTGTTCAATCTTCATGCGAGTGTTTTCATACTAAAGTTATTATTTTTAGGGTCCAAATGAAAAATTTTATCGAATGTTCTCATGCACACACATCAGATTATCTGTGTTCAATCAGTGCCCAAATCCTCTTTTATATAAAGGATATTTTCAATCGTAATACAAAGAGATGGTTGGACAAGATAATTCTTCTGAGAAAATATTTCGTACATTTTAAAATACTTGGACTGAATTTGTAGAAAGTCATTTCTTACACATATTTCTACTGCTGATATTAAGAAAATCAAATTGAAAGAGATAGAATTATTTTATAACATATGAAACTAAAATCATTTACATTGTCCTAAAACATAATTTTTTTCGAGTTCTATGCTGACAAAACTTTATATTCTTCCAATCAACTAATTAATAAGAATAGCAGAAACCCTACCCCTACAATATGGTGGAATTTCAAGTAATGTCTCTGTTTTTAGTGCAGAAATAGAACAACAGTTAGTTTTGAAGAAGACTTGAAAGATAACAAACACGATCAAGAAGTTAATTTTTGCAGCCCCCAGCTCGTATTAATCGTATTACAAATGTTAACACAACACCATTTGTTTTTTTTTTTTTGTTTTTTTTATTTGAATTTTACAGTGATGTAAAAAAAAAAAGAAAGCATGGACAAAAGATCATAACTTTGGTTTTTAGCTGGCTAGAAGACTACTTTATATGGTTATTTAAATGATAAAGATTTAATTTAGTTAAACTGAATAATATAAAAAAAAATTTTAGTTTAGGGTTATACTTACGCGTAAATTGAACCCTGTGTAGGTGCGCGCGCGCGCACACACACACACACACACACACCTGTTCCCTCTCTGACAAGCTCAGTGAATGTCACAAAAGTACATCTTTTTATCATTGAAAGTATTTTAAATTGTCTTGGTCCCGCATATCAGACTGGTTGGTTTTTATTGCCTATTAGTTTACTTTTGTTTTATTATGAATAGAGTTTTTGGCTTTTATTGATATTCAAATACAATATGAAAATAAGCAAAAGAAAGAATTTTCTGTGGAAGGTGCTAATTGGTTAGCAAACCTAAAATAACGGAGTTAACTATAATTAACAGTCTGATGATGTGATAATAGTTGCTGGTGACAAAAGTAACAACAAATTGGCTTTAAAGTTTTTACTTTTATCAGTTTTTTGATATTTACGATTTTTCAGTGTCGTTAGAACATTCACTGGTCCTAAGAACCTTTAGGAATTACTAAAAAAATGACATATATATATATATATATATATATATATATATATATATATCTCAACTAATTTCTCAACTTCATAGAAATCCGACGTTGCGATGCACCGCACCACATCAGTATACGTTACTAACATATTACGAAGAGTAAAAAGACTTGCTCGTCACTGGCCTGATTCAAATGCTTCAGAGAATATGTTGATTCTTTGGAATCAACACTTGTTGACTATCAATGTCATATCATCGAAGAATTAATAAACATCGCAATTTGAATTAGAGACATAAAACTTTAACTAATTTGATGCTTGACAGTCTTTATCAAGAAATAACTAGTTGCGGCACTAATAAATTAAATTACACCACAAAATAGAGTATATTAACAATTATATATATATATATATATATATATATATATATATATTTATATATATATATATATAATTGTTAATATATAGCCTAGTTCATTTTTGCAAATATGTTTTTCGATTTTAAGTATCACAGTGATTTTAGGTTGTATTCCAATACTTTTTACTTGCCTTCAATATATAAATTCGGCCACCTGTCTCACATCTCAAAACTATCCAGATATAACAAGCTAGACAGGCTCAGAGTAGCGTGAGAAGTAAGTTGAAAATCTTGATCAGCCTTCTTTCAAGGACTCCTTCAAAAGGGCAATCAAGTATAAGCCGACTAGCAAAGACTTGCATATATACGAGGATCATTAAATAAGTTTCGTATGGGCACTTTTATTGATAGTACACGCATGAAACACTTGCCCCCTCTGAATCCCCTTGGAATCTCCTCTGACTGCAATGCACTTGACGTACCGCTCCAACAAAATCAGGAAGGCTCCATGGATGTCCTCTTGTGAGAGCGTGTCACTGACCTTTGTCACAGCCTCTTTCATCTCCTCAATTGTCTCATAACGACGACAGCCTCTGAGCTTAGGGAATAAGCAAAAGTCACAGGAAGCAACGTCTCGACTGAGGAACTGTCTTTATGCCCATCTTGGTCAAATAGCCTGTGACAAGGATAGAGTTTTGGACTGGTACATTGTCCTCGTGGAAATGCCACTGACCCGATTTGAAGAGTACTGACCTCTTCCGACGGAATCTCTTCTTGAACTCCCTTAAAACCTCAACATAGTAACCCTAACCCTTTGGCCAATCAACTCTGGTGTATTGACTTCCTTACTCCTCCCACACCTCTCATCATCCCTCTTAGACCCTCTACCTTCCTTGAATCTCTTATGCCACTCAAAAACTGATGCTCGGTCATGCAAGATGGTCGAAAACCGGTTTGAAGCATTCCATACGTTTCTGTGGCATCATTTTTTCCAAGTTTAAAACAGAATTTTATTGCATATCGTTCTTCTTAAATGTCCTCACATCCAGATTGTATTTTTGAAATTCATCAGCTGTGACAATCAGGCCTTAGTAGGGTGTATTCCAATTGCTGCTGTAGCTGTTGATTTGAACCTGAAATCATAAAATGTGGTCAGTCATCTCATACGCTATATAGCAAAATCATACTGAATTTTCAAGAGTCTACGAAAATGATAAATGCCTGTACCAAAAAGGTCTGGAAACTTATTGAATGCACCACGTATCAACTCTGGGACACATTTGGTGGTGTAATGGTTCTCAAGCTAGATTAGCAAACATATATGAGTGAATTCGAGTCTCATTGGGGGTTCCATTGATATGGCTTTGTGCCACATATAAGCAAAAGAAGCATAGTAAATTACTACAAGCATCAACTCTGTATGGACACTATATATTGTCTTAAAGACCATCCAAAATGGCGGATGATATAAAGTGGTGGTGAGAGAGTTTGTGGAAACTCCGTCCACAAAACACGACCATGATTATATATATATATATATATATATAGTATTATTCGATCCAGTTAAACAGGAGTTGGGAGTAATTCCAGCAGGACAAAAAGAAAACATTCAAGAGTGAACATTTAAATTTTCCTGGTAAAGAGCTCAATGTAACTGATATTACAGAGCAATGATTTCTTTAAGAAAGAAACAAAACTGATCCCATTAGGATTATGAATTCATTTCCATCCTGTTATATGTTTTTGATAAAAATCAATTCAGAATAGTCTATTCTGAATTATTTTATCCATAAGATTTGAAGTCCTGTGAATTTTTTTTGTATGTTTTTCATTTATATCAAAAATATATAACAGGATGGAAATGAATTTATAATCCTAATGTGACCAGTTTTGTTTTTTTTCTTAAAGGTATATATATATATATATATATATATATATGGGTGTATGTGTGCGTGTGTGTGCGTGTTGCTTGAGTAAAGAGCATTTAACGTATATGTATACACGTTCAAATTATCAAATATGAACGATGTGTATATATGTTTCAATGCGTATGTATATATGCCTATATATTAGTGTGACGCGGTATAAAATATCTATCCCAACACGGGAGTTTATTTTTCGCACATGTGAAGACGGGACAGCCTGACACTTGATCCCTCGCAAAAGTAAGTGCCAGTTAAGATTCCCTTTTTGAGCGTTGGAGAACTGGCAGATTATGTGGAGGTTAATTTGGGGCCAGACTGACCGCTGCT
Source organism: Sepioteuthis lessoniana (assembly GCA_963585895.1). NCBI lineage: Eukaryota > Metazoa > Mollusca > Cephalopoda > Myopsida > Loliginidae > Sepioteuthis > Sepioteuthis lessoniana. The sequence continues at coordinate 99,793,730 of OY757916.1, read as the reverse complement.
GACAAGGGGTTTCCAAATTTCACGTTACACACACACCCACCAGATCACTACCGCTTCCTCTCCCTAGGATAATGGAAGATATTTGCCCCTAGGTTTATATATAATGATATTAATTATCGTAGTCGACAATTCAAGTTTCCCATGTAATATTTTTAAAGGCGAGTTGGACATTCAGCGAGAATAACATAAGGCGAATGAAGCTGAAAAGGAACATGTAAAAGGCAACTTGATAGGCAGACAACACAATGAATAAATTTCAACACGAGGAGAGATATAAAATATAACAAGGTTTTTAATACATGCGGACACACATATTTAACGTGTCAGCTATATTATCAGCGGATAATATCAAAGTAAAAATGTCTTTCTTTTTTATTCTTTTCTTTCTTCCTTCTTTAAATTGAGAGAGAGAGAGAGAGAGAGAGAGAGAGAGAGAGAGAGAGAGAGAAAGAGAGTATGTAACTGCAGTACTTAGGAAGGGTGTAGGGAGAAACAGTGTTAAGGTTTACTTAGCTTTTTGACGGGTTCCTTCTGAGAGAATTTTCTCTTTTACGGGCTAGCGGGGTTTTATATAGCTTGGCTTGAAGGCGTCTGTTATCTCCTTGTCCAAGATTCTTTCTGCTTTTCCCCGGGAATTTCGGCGGCAGTTTCAATACATCTTATCACATCAACTACTGTCCTGAAAACACCGGTTCTGCTTCTTCGCCCGGAGTTTGGCATGAGATTCGCCCGTCTGTTCACGGCTACATCTGTCTTCAAAATTGATATTCTTTATCCCTATTTCCGCTGACGAAAAAAGAGCTACTTCCGCTTTCGGGTTCTGGCCAATCATTTAGCCTCTTTCTTCTTCCTTCACCCTGTCAGGCGATTCCTCTGGACTACTATATGTCCTTATACCCACTTCTTTATCCATCTGGTCACAGAATGCAAACATCTGTTTGCTTTCATTCTGACACAGATTTGTTACTTCGGCCGCGGGGAATTGACCTACATTCCTTATTCCTCTTTTAACGGTCAATCTTTGACGGCCAGTTAATTCAAACACGGAGGGGTAGGGGAAATCTCTTATTTCTCTCCTCTCAGTGGTAGACCACGTGACATTAGCGTATGTACATACATATGTATGAATATATGTGTGTTTGTATGTAAATCATCATGTAGGTGTTTTATATGAATATGTTTATGTGTATGTATGCATGATTGTATTTATGTATATATGTATGTATGTGTGCATGTATGTGTTAGAAAGAAAGAAAGAAAGAAAGAAAGAAAGAAAGAAAGAAGTGTACGTATTTCAAATTCTCTACGTCCACAAACAGCAAAATTTTAGTAATTTTTACATAACTTTCATTTGATCACATCTTCGGACACCTCATTAAAAGCCGCTCGATGTCATTAGATTATCCAACTGTTGATGTCATTATACTTGCTTTTATTAAAAACATGGTCCAAGATGGCGCTTAAATACGCTGTCTCTTCGTTTCAGTACTAGCCGAGTGTCTATGATTTTTCTTTTCAGAAATTTATCTTTGATATATGAAAATGTGAATAAAATGAAATATTTCTGACTTAATATTTTGAATTTCATATTTAACTGTACAATAAAGAAAGCGCACTCAATTAAAATGGATGTTTTTTTTATTTCTGTGTGTGTGTGTGTGTGTGTGTGTGTGTGTGTGTGTGTGTGTGTGTGTGTTTCTGTGTGAGAGAGCGTTTGTGGGATTATTTAATTTTTTCTCGCAGAAGAAGTCGAAATATGTCATTTATTTCAGTTCGGTGTTGTACTAACAGTAATAGCTTCCGAAAATGTATGATTGTATTTAATTTTCTTGTTCTATTATCGTTTAAATTATTCCATATGAGGGAAAAACAAAATAAACTGAACAGTCAATTAAAAAAATACATTTCTTAATAAATGTTCTTCTAAACCATACATACAAGGTTTTTTATTATTACTGGTGGAATATTATATAATCGAAACGGATATCAATGGGCCTAATTTGTTACCCAACTGAAGAGAAATGGACTTTAGCACCAAACATAAACATGTAAAAGATTTATTATATATATATATATATATATATATATATATATATATATATATATATATATATTATTGAAAAGCAAGAAAATCAATTACTATATTTTATATATTACATATGAATATTTATCTATCTATCTATACAACTTTATTTTGTTGCATAGACGTGGTAATTTTATTTTGGGTCAAGTGTTTCAGGGCTGTAGAGTTAGTTTATAAATAATGCATAAAAATGTTCCCAGAGTTCAAGAATTCTTCCACTTTGGCACGAATATTAAATAAGTGTCTTTCTTTTAGTTTGGCTACGGCTAGCTGAAACACCTCAAAATGAAAACCGTGAAAAAGAGATTTTATCAAATTTTATTTAAAATTACTGATAATAATTTAGTGACGACATAGTTTCCTATTTCAGATTTCAATTCATATGCAAAAATATATCAATATCGAATGTCATGACTTAATCATTCTGACAGCAGAATCTTAGATTAATGACAGTACCTACTGTTCCTCAGAAATCACTTATATACATACTGAGTCGTTCCATTGGTTTTTACCTTTGGTGATCTGGCGGAAATCGAAGCCCCCAAAGAGATTTGATCCTAAGTCCTGTGTCTCCGCTTATTTTTATTTGACTTTATTTATCCAAAATGACATTCTCGTTCCGATATAACAGTTGAATTGAAAACCTATTTATAGCTGCAGGTAAACCATAAAACTAAGTCCTCAAAACCAGTTGATTAGAATCATTTTTTAAAAGTATGTCTCTCCATAGATTTTATTAGCTATGCCTCCATTTTTCGAAATGAAATCAGGTAAGTTACATCATTTCTACATGCTAAAGAATATACCGGTTGCATCTTTGCAGAGGGGTAAGACCCTCCCAGAAATTTTCCTATATATTACATTAAACAATCTGATTGAAAGATTCCAGCCTTGGAGATCTGGGGAATGCGCAGTACCCCTTCATTGCCATTGCTCCCAGGTCCACTTTTAACGGCAAAGTTAACTATTCGAAAAGTTCTTTTTTTTGTTGTTTTCGACAATCACTAGGTCTGCAAGTCTGGCCAAGATTAAGTAATCGATTCGTATCTCAAAACCACAGAGAAATTTATATGTATGCTTCATTTTCCGGGACGGATTCCGTGTTGTGCATATAATATTTGTTCGTATGGTCAAATTTAAACTTCTTGCAAAATTCCCAGTGGGTCATCTTCCCTACCCAATGTTACAATATTTTACGCTAATTAACTGGTTTAACTTATCATATGAGTGATCGTTTCATCTCTGTCACCACATAATCTCCAACTCCTATTTTGTTATGTCTTGTCTATTTTTGCTTTGACAGATCTCGTCGTTAAGGGATTGTTCTACAGGGTGAAACGATAAAATTGTCGTCCTAAAGAAAGCTACACTACAGCTTTATTTTAAAACTTTTATTGAAGAAAATCAATTCAAGTAACTTCATTATGTAGTAGAGCTGACATCTATTCAACAGAGCCGCTTTCAGCTTCAATCCCCGCCTCCAAACCGATCCGGAACTGGGAGCATGCGATTTCCCCAAGCGTCGGCGGGAGCTCAGCGAATACCCGGTACTTGGTATTGTTGGAGGTCATGTTGGTAATGTTCTCGACGTATGAACAAACGAAGTAGTCCAGCGGGTTCAGGTCGGTGGAGGAGGGGGCAGTGAGAGAAGGGTACAAATTCGTAGAACTCTTTTAAAAGCTAAGCCTGGGTCTCCTTCGACTTGTCAGCCGGCGCTGAGTCCTGCAGCCACACCCAAGGTCTACCATCGTCCACCAGGTTGCACCAGGGGATAACCACACTCTTCAGCACATCCAGGTACACTTTGGTGTTGACTTTCAAGCCGACTTCAAAAATGTGAGGTGGCATGATGTGGCCCTTACTTGAAACCACACCAAAGACTGTAACCATGGCCGGAAACTTTGTTTTCATCACCCTGGTCACGTCTTTGATATTCGTGGCAATCCAGCGATTTTCATTTTGAGGGTGCTGGCAATGATCCAGTTGTCATAACTTGGACCGGTAGAGAGCATGAATTGAACAGCGGCCCATCTCCGATCTCGCTCGTTGAACATTGTGTCGCTTTTAGACATGATAGAAGGCTCCTACCGATCTTGGGATTTGTACACAACTGGCCAACAAAATGGTCTGCAACGAAAAAAAAAACTGTTTTCATTAAACGGAAATGGAATCATGTCGTCTTTTCTAGGACGACAATTTTATCGTTCCACCCTGTATGTTGCAATCAGAAGAGAGTCAGTTTTTCTCTTGAGGTTTCCATTTCTTTGCCATGTCCTTTATTGCTTTGTTCCTTGAGAGTTTTTCATACCACTGTTAGCTGATTGTCTTTCACTGAAGTATGAGTGACAACAAGTCTCCATGATTCTTCGCAGTATGCTGTCCGATTTAACAATGTTGTACATTGGATACTCTCCACCCGTCTTGTTATTTGTAGATCCTCCAGTCCCTGTACCAGTCCTTTTGTGTCTGAACCAATAACACCAGTTATAATATGCATAATCGTCATTTCATGTTCCAGAGTTTTTATCAAGTCCCTAGTAAGGTCAAGGTCCTTGTCCTTCTTTTTCCTTTCTTTCAAATTTGTACTGTGGTTCACTGGGAAAGCCAAGTCCACAATTCTGCAAATTCTCTTTTTGTTGTTGATTATCATAAGATCTGGTCGTCTAGCCGAGATTAGGTGATCCGTCTGTATCTCAAAATCCCAGGGAAATTTGCACGTCTCATTCTTCATGACAGATTCTTGCTCGTGCATACACCATTTGTTCGTATAGTTGAATTTAAATTTCTTGCTCAATTCCCAGTGGACCACCTTGCCAACTTAGTCGTGACAAGTCTTATACTATTTTTGTGCTAATTCGCTGCATCCACTTATTATGTGATTGATTGTTTTGTCTCTCTTACCACATAACCTACATCGGCTGTTTTCCTTATATCTTATCTATTCTTGCTTTGAAAAGATTGGTCCTTATGGCGTTGACTTGTGCTGCTATCCGATGAGATTCAGTTTCTCTCTCAAGGTTTTCTTATCTAAGCCACGTCCATATTTTATCGTTTGAAAAGTAGCTTGTTAGTCACTTAAAACGTCCATATAATTGTTCTTTTTCCAATTTTTGTTTTCTGGTTATTTCCGTTTTGTTAGTCTTCGTGAAGTCTGTATCATTTCTGGTGACTGTTATCAGTCTTCCTCTGCGCTTTTGTATGTTGCCTTCCTGTCGTTGTATCGATGTGTCAAATCTATCTTCAATGCAGGTAAGTCCTCTTCTTCCTTGTATACACATATAATCTGTCAACGTCAACTCTGGAATGTAAGGCCTCATGAATTGTCATTAGTTTTCTTGTTCTCAGGTCTATTTATGTAAGTTCTTCTCTGGTCCTCTTCAAAATTTTCTCGGGTATCTTACAATGGGGAAAACCCATTTTATAAGGTTCTCGCTATACAGTTTTTGTTTTGAGTAGCTTTCTCGTTCTCCTGGGATACTCTTTTTAAATTTTTCCTTTCATCCTTACCCGTTTGATCGAGTTGTCTTCCAATATTGCCAAGTATTTGTACGTTTCCTTTTCCGCAAGGGTTTTTAATTTTTTCTTAGCTTGATAGGTCTATACCATCTGTCATGCATCGTTTTCCGCTTTTAATTATTAGCATGGCAGATTTTTCCATGCCAAATGTCCTGACTGTATATTTTCCCAGTATCTATTAGGGTTTCCTATTCTCTTTCCTTTTCTGGCAAACAGTTTGATGTCGTCCATGTACATTAGGTGACTGATTTTTTTCCTACGATCTGTTAAACTAGAACCCGCCTGTACAATTCCTGAGTAGGTGGTTGAGTGGCATCATCATGATAACAAATACTAATTGTGATGATGCATCTCCTTGGAAGATCCCTTTCTGGATTTTGATCTCAGCTAAGCTTTTTCCTCCTGCTGAAAATCCCACTCTCCAGGTTTCCATGGTTTTCTCGATAACTTTAATGACTTCATTGTGTATTTTGTACATTTTCAAACAGTATATTACCCAGATCTGGGGGAGTATGTCATAGAGTGTCCTGCATGATATGTTCGTCTTATTTGGATGATTTTAGAGATAGGAGATAAGAGGCCGTACAGCTGCAATTTTGTGAGATGATGCTCCCATTATTTGTTCGATATAGCTCGTAGAATTCTTGAGCAGTTCCCGTCTAGGTTTTTCTCTATACGCTTAGTAAGCCTCCATATGTTGCACCCATGTTGTTTATTTTTCCAGATGTTAAGATGGGACATTTTGAATAATTCCAGATGTCAGAACAGATATCAAGATGGAACATCTGGGTTTATGTGTAAGAAATTCAGGCCAGATATCAGCCCAGATGTCATTCCAGATGTCGTTTAATCTGAATTAACAGATTTGTATGAAATTTTTCATGTGTAAAAAATCCAGGTCAGATATCAGTCTAGACGTCAGTCCAGATGTCGTTTCATCGGAATTGACAGATGATGTCCTGAATTGACAGATGAAGTCCCGATGAAGTCCCGATGAAGTTAATCCAACAGGTGTAAGTTATGTTAGAAATGATTTCAGAAGATATGTCATATCTGGAATGTCAACTGGAGTGACATCTGGACGGTGCTGCCGAAAGAATTCCAGAATTTTTCTGACAGATGACGAATTTATTTAAGTGACTGAGTCCAGATGTCAAGATGTGTAAAAATGTCATGTAGATGTCATCCGGAATTCTTCTGATGAATTTCTTCAAGAATGCCAGATGTCAGACCAGATGTGAGCATCTCAGACCAGATGTCAACATTTCGAACGTCGATAGGTTCACTTCAGAGTGTTCAATTTCATTCTTAGTCCCGATGGAATGACATCTGCACTTTATCTGCACTTTATTTATTTTATTTACCCATAAATAATTTATATTATCGATTATTCAGTTGAATCGACTGTCACTTCAGTTAGACTGAATTTTATGTCTGTCAATCCAGATGGAATTTTATCAGATGAAAGTCAAGACATTTATCCTGCACTTATATGGAAATTCATGCTTATTGACATTTGGAGTGGACTTTCATCAAGAGTAAATTTCCTCTGGACAATCTCTGACTGATATCTGGACTGACATTCATGTGGTCCATGTGTGATAGCTGATTGTTGGAATTGACAACTGGAATGAGATCTGGACTGGCATCTTTTTTCTGGGAGGACTCCCACCGTCCAGTCAAGACCACCGTTTAGATGTCCATCCAGAAATTACTTGTGAATTGAAGATTGTACTATCAGACTTTCAATTGGACTTTCTTGTCTGGAGATCTTAGATCACTCTCGAAAATATTCATTCAAGGAATTCCAGCTCAGTTGACTCACAATCTGGGCCAGAATTGACCTGGGATTGTTAGCAATGAAGGATTACCCCGCATTCCCTAAAAACTCTACCACAACTCAATTCTCACCATCAGATTGTTTGATATCATATCAAGGACACTCGTTGTAGAGAAATCTAAATCCCTCTGTAGAGTAGTCTGGGTACAGCCCAAACCAACTGGGCAAAGTCAAGAATTTTCAAAACGAAACTTATTCCATATCTGGATTTGGAATAATCGTTGGAAGGACATCTGGAGTGACATCTGGAATGACATCTGGACTGACATCTTTTATTTGCTCTGAGTTTTTATTTTTCCTACAATCTATAAAACTTGTCCAGGTGGAATATCATTACTATTAAGACTTTCAATTGTATTCTGGCCTTTTTCATCATATATATATTCATCTAATATATATGTATAAATGTATATTCTCGATTCTTCTTCTGATTTCCATTCCTTCCTGCTCCTTCTTATAGACTTTGGGGACCGTTCCAAGCGCACCAGTTATAATTGATATCATTATGTTCCATAGCTTTTTTAGTTCTCTGACACGTTATGGGAGGTCCGAGTATTTATCTATTTTTGATTTTCAAGGTTAGATTTTTGTATGGAACAAAGAATTGATGGTAATTTCTGGTCTACTAGCCCAAATGAGGTCCAGTTTATATAGACCAGATGAATGTCAGTCCAGATATCAGTCCAGATAGTCCAGAGGAAATTTACTAATTGATGAAAGTCTTAGTCCAAATGTCAATCAGGATGAAATTCCATGTAAGTGCAGATAAGTGCAGATAACTGACGTTCGTATAAATGTCTTGATGAATTGACTTTCATCTGATGAAATTCCATCTGGATTGATAGACATAAAATTCAGTCCAGATAGAAATCCAGTCCAGATGTCGTTTCAAATGTCAATCTAGATAAATTTCCTAATAGTCCATTTGTCTAGACAAGAAAGCCCTATTGAAAGTCTTAATAGTACAAAATTGAATTCACTAGCACTTTCTTGGTCTGTGAACTTGTCAGCACAGATGAAAGTCAGTCCAAAATGAAATTAGAGATAGTTCATATAAACTTCAGTCGAGACGAAACATGTCAGTCTAGACAGATGAATGTCCTGATAAATTTCCATGTATTCCAGACGATATTCCACCTGGACAGATTCAAGTTTTACAATAAAAAACAATGTATAAATAAAACTTAGTGCAAATAAAAGATGCCAGCCCAGATGTCATTCCAGATATCACTCCAGATGCCATGCCACCGATTATTCAAAATCCAGATATGGAGTAAGTTTCGTTTTGAAAATTCTTGACTTTGCCCAGTTGGTTGACTACTTCTCTGCAGAGGGATTAGACGTCTCCACAACGAGTGTCCTTGATATGATATCAAACAAATCTGATGGTGATGCACGAGTTGTGGTAGAGCTTTGGGGAATGCGGAGTACTCCTTTTACTGCTAACATTCCCAGGTCAATTCTGGCTCAGAGTGTTAGTCAACTGAGCAGGAATTTCTTGAATGAAGATTTTCTAGAGGGACAGTCTAAGATCTCCAGACAAGAAAGTGTAATTGAAAGTTTGATAAAAACTTCAATTCACAAGTAATTTCTGGATGGACATCTAAACGGTGATCTTGACTGAACAGTGAGTGTCCTCCCAGAAGAAAGATGCCAGTCCAAGTCTCATTCCAGTTGTCATTCCAACAATCTGCTATCACACATAGACCACATGAATGTCAGTCCAAGTAGTCCAGAGGAAATTTACTCTGGATGAAAGTCCAGTCCAAATGTCAATAAGCATGAATAAGTGTCAGTTCTTGACTTTCATCTGATAAAATTCCATCTAGATAGATAGGCATAAAATTAAGTCTTGACTGAAATTCTTGACTGAAGTGACAGTCGATGAAGAAATATTCGATTATATAAATTATTAATGTATAAATGAAATAAACAAAGTGTCTAGATGTCATTCTAGATGTCATGCCATCTGGATGAAAAATGAAATCATACCCACCTAGGTTAGTCTGGAAATGTTGACATCTGGTCTGATATCATCATCATCATGGTTGACATCTGGTCTGATATCATCATCATCATGTCGTCAGAAGAATTCCGGATGACATCTGGAATTTTTTACAGACTCAGTCTGGACTCATGACTTAAAGAGTCCAGAGTCCAGACACTTAAAGAGTCCAGACTGAGTCCAGACACTTAAAGAAATTCGTCATCTGTCTGAAAAATTCCGGAATTCTTTCGGCAGCACGATCCAGATGATATTCCAGATGTGACATTTCTTCTAAAATCATTTCTGTTGGATTGGTAAGAAATGAAAATCTGTCGATTCAGATGAAACGACATCTGGATGAAGTCCAGATGACTTTCATACAGGGCTTCATCTGTCAATTCAGATTAAACGACATCTGGACTGACATCTGGACTGACATTTCTTCTAAAATCATTTAAAACGACATCTGGACTGACATTTCTTATAAAATCATTTCTGTCCAATTTCTTACCAATCAGAAATGAAAATCTGTCAATTCAGATGAAACGACATCTGGATGAAGTCCAGAGGACTTTCATACAAGGCTTCATCTGTCAATTCAGATTAAACGACATCTGAACTGACATCTGGACTGATATCTGTCCTGAATTTCTTACAGATGAAGTCCACATCATCCCTCTTGACATCTGGTCTGACATCTGGAATTCTTCAAGATGCCCCATCTTGACATCTGGAAAAATAAACATGGGAGGCTTCCTAAGCGTATAGAGAAAAAGCTTGACGGGAACAGCACAAAAATGCTATGAGCAATATCGAACAAATCATGAGAGCAACAACTCACAAAACTGCAGCTGTACGCCCTTCTTACCTCCTAACTCTAAAATCATCCAAATTAGACGAACAAGACATGCGGGACACTGCTTGAGAAGTAAGGACAGACTCATAAATGAAGGTCTTCTATGGACCCCTTTACATGGACGTGCAAGTGTTGGCCGACCAACAAGATCTGCTCTGGTAAGCAAGAAGACCTGCCGTAAGAGATAGATGATAGTGATGAATGGCGACAGAGAGTCTGGAAAATCAGTGCAAGCAGCGTGACATGATGATGATGATGATGATCATAACCGTTTTTCCCTCCAATATTTGTTACATTGTATACGCTAAATTAACAGCATACACATCCATTTTTTCTAAACGGTAAAAACATTGACACCACGAGAATTCAAATAACAAAATGATTCAAGTTCCAAACAGTCAAAACAAAAACAAATTTTGAAGTCAATACATACAATTTGTGGGGTTTTCTGAACATAGTCTATGTGTACCATAACGGCACCAAATAGATGTTTGTAAGCAAAGTTATTTCTACCCCCACGTTTTCCCGCAGAAGAAGTCGAAAATATGTCATTTATTTCAGGTCGGTGCTATACTAACACTAACAGCTGTCGAAAATATATGATTGCATTTAATTTTCTTGTTCTATAACCGTTTACTCTATAGAAACACCAAAGTAAAAGTACGATCACCAGATAGAGACACAGAATACTTCGACATTGTAGCAGGAGTACTACAAGGGGACACGCTGGCTCCGTACCTCTTTATCATTTGTCTAGACTACGTACTTAGAACATCGATTGACAAAATCAGAGAGAATGCCTCCAAGCCGACGAAGAAAAAAAGCAGAAGGTACCCCGCAAAAACACTTACCGACGCCGACAACGCCGATGACATAGCGATACTGGCAAATACACCTGACCAAGCCGAAATACTACTGCATAGTTTGGAACGAGCGGCCGCAGGCATAGGCCTCTATGTTAATGCACACAAAACGGAATATATGTGCTATAATCAAACGGGGGACATCTCCACTCTAGAAGGAACCCCTCTTAAACTAGTAGACAAATTCACTTACCTAGGAAGCAGCGTCGAATCAACCGAAAAGGACATCGAAACGAGGTTAACGAAAGCATGGACAGCTATCAATAGGCTATCGATTATATGGAAATCAGACCTAACCGATAAAATGAAACGCAGCTTCTTCCAGGCAGCGGTCACATCGATACTGCTATATGGCTGCACTACATGGACGCTAACAAAACGGCTGGAGAAGAAGCTAGACGGCAATTACACAAGAATGCTGCGTGCAATCTTGAACAAGTCCTGGCGGCAACACCCTGCAAGACACCAACTGTACGGCCACCTGCCCCCTATCACGAAAACTATTCAAGTTAGACGAACCAGGCATGCATTCTGATGGACCCCCACACATGGCCGTGCAAAAGCAGGACGACCAGCACGAATATACATTCAGCAGCTATGTGAGGATACGGAATGTTCTCCTGAAGACCTACCTAGGGCGATGAACGATAGGGAGGACTGACGAGAGAGGGTCAGGGATATCCGTGCTACCAGCGTGACATGATGATGATGATTACCGTTTAACTTATTCCATATGGTAGAAAAACAAAATAAACTGAACGGTCAATTAAAAAAGTACATTTCTGATTAAATTTCATTTTCTTCTAAACCATACATACAAAGTTTTTATTATTTCTGGTGGAATATTATATAATCGAAACGGATATCAATGGACCTAATTTGTTACGAAATTGAAGAGAAATGGACTTCAGCATCAAACATAAACATGTAATAATTTTAATATATACATATATATATATATATTAATGAAAAACAAGAAAATCAGTAAGTATATTTTATATCATCATCATCATGTCGTGCCGCTAGCACGGATATCCCTGATCCTCTCTCACCACTTTTTCCCTATCGTTCATCGCCTCTGGCAAGTCTTCAGGGCTACATCCCGTATCCTCACATAGTTTCTGTATGTACGTTCGAGCTGATCGTCCTGCTTTTGCTTGGCCATATGCGGGGATCCATAGGAGTACATCACTTATGAGCTCGTCCCTGGTTTCCAGCATTGTTCTGTAAGTCTGGTTCGTCTAGCTTGGATAGTTTTCGTGGTGGGAGGCAGGTTGCCGTATAGTTGGTGCCTTGTGGGGTGTTACCTCTAGGACTTGTTCAGTATTGCTCGCTGCAGTCATTGCCGTCTAGCTTCTTCTCCAGTCGTTTACTTAGCGTCCATGTAGTGCATCCATATAGCAGTATCGACACGACTGCTGCCTAGAAGAAACTGAGTTTAATTTTATCGGTCATGTCTGATTTCCATATGATCAATAATATCAGAGAAAACGGCTTCGAGCTGATAAAGAAAAGAAGCAGAATGTACCCCGCAATTACCGACTCTGACTACTCGGATGACATAGCGTTACTGGTGAATACACCCAATCAAGCCGAAACACTTCTGCATACTTTGAAACGAGCCACCACAGGCATTGGCCTCCATGCCAAGACACACAAAGTTGAATATATGTGCTATAATCAAACAGGTGACATTCCCACACTAGAGGGAACCACTCAGAAACTGGTAGACAAATTCACCAACCTAGGAAGCCGCACCTCATCAACCGAAAAAGACAACGAGACATGGCTAACGAAGGCATGGAGCGCTATCGATAGGCTTTCGATCATATTTTATATATTACATATAAATATCTATCTATCTAACTGAACAGTCAATTAAAAAATACATTTCTTAATAAATGTTCTTCTAAACCATACATACAAGGTTTTTTATTATTACTGGTGGAATATTATATAATCGAAACGGATATCAATGGGCCTAATTTGTTACCCAACTGAAGAGAAATGGACTTTAGCACCAAACATAAACATGTAAAAGATTTATTATATATATATATATATATATATATATATATATATATTATTGAAAAGCAAGAAAATCAATTAGTATATTTTATATATTACATATGAATATTTATCTATCTATCTATACAACTTTATTTTGTTGCATAGACGTGGTAATTTTATTTTTGGTCAAGAGTTTCAGGGCTGTAGAGTTAGTTTATAAATAATGCATAAAAATGTTCCCAGAGCTCAAGAATTCTTACACTTTGGCACGAATATTAAATAAGTGTCTTTCTTTTAGTTTGGCTACGGCTAGCTGAAACACCTCAAAATGAAAACCGTGAAAAAGAGATTTTATCAAATTTTATTTAAAATTACTGATAATAATTTAGTGACGACATAGTTTCTTATTTCAGATTTCAATTCATATGCAAAAATATATCAATATCGAATGTCATGACTTAATCATTCTGACAGCAGAATCTTAGATTAATGACAGTACCTACTGTTCCTCAGAAATCACTTATATACATACTGAGTCGTTCCATTGGTTTTTACCTTTGGTGATCTGGCGGAAATAAAAGCCCCCAAAGAGATTCGATCCTAAGTCCTGTGTCTCCGCTTATTTTTATTTGACTTTATTCATCCAAAATGACGTTCCGATATAACAGTTGAATTGAAAACCTATTTATAGCTGCAGGTAAACCATAAAACTAAGTCCCAAAACCAGTTGATTAGAATCATTTTTTAAAAGTATGTCTCTCCATAGATTTTATTAGCTATGCCTCCATTTTTCGAAATGAAATCAGGTAAATTGCATCATTTCTACATGATATTCAAGTGCAGACTGGTCATAAAGTTTACAGCTCTGTCTACTGGGACTGAAGAATATACCGGTTGCATCTTTGCATAGGCGTAAGACCCACCCACTGATTTTCCAAGATATGACATTAAACAATCTGATGGAAACACTCCAGCCTTGGAGATCTGGGAAATGCACAGTACCCCTTCATCGTCATTGCTCCCAGGTCCACTTTGAACGGCAAAGTTAACTATTCAGGAAGTTCTTTTTTTTTTGTTTTTGACAATCTCTGGAAGTCAGGCCAAGATTAAGTAATCGATTCATATCTCAAAAGCTCAGAGAAGTTTATATGTCTCATTTTCCGGGACGGATTCCCTGTTGTGCATATAATATTTGTTCGTATGGTCAAATTTAAACTTCTTGCAAAATTCCCTGTCGGTCACCTTCCCCACCCAGTGCTATACTATTTTACGCTAGATTACTGGATTCACTTAAAATTTGAGTAATCGTTTCATCTGTCTCCACATAATCTCCAACTGCTATTTTCTTGAGTCTTGTCTATTTTTGCTTTGACAGAGCTCGGAATTAAGGGATTGTTCTACAGGAGTATGAGTGACAGCAAGTCTCCATGACTCTTCGCAGTATGCTGACCGATCCTAACAATGTTGTACTTAGGATACTTTCAACCCGTCTTATTTAATCTTGATCCTCCAGTCCCTGTACCAATCCTTTGGTGTCTGTATCAATAACACCAGTGACAATTTGCATAATCGTCATCTCATGTTCCAGAGTTTTTATCAAGTCCCTAGTAAGGTCAAGGTCCTTGTCCTTCATTTTGCTTTATTTCAAATTTAATCTGTGTTTCACTGGGAGAGCCAAGTCCACAATTCTGCAAATTCTCTTTTTGTTGTTGATTATCATAAGCTCTGGTCGTCTAGCCGAGATTAGGTGATCCGTCTGTATCTCAAAATCCCAGGGAAGTTTGCACGTCTCATTCTTCAGGACGGATTCTTGCTCGTGCATACACCATTTGTTCGTATGGTTGGATTTAAATTTCTTGCCAAATTCCCAGTGGATCACCTTACCCACTTGGTCGTGTCAAGTCTTATACGATTTTTGTGCCAATTTGAGGCATTCGCTTATAATGTGATTGATTGATTTGGCTCTATTACCATATAACCTACATCTGCTGTTTTTCTTGTATCTTATCTATTCTCGCTTTGGTATGATTGGTCCTTACGGCGTTGGCTTGTGCTGCTATCAGATGAGATTCAGTTTCTCTCTCAAGGTTTTCTTATCTAAGCCACGTCCATATTTTATCGTTTGAAAAGTCGCTTGTTAGTCGCTTAAAACGTCCATAAAATTGTTTTCCTTCCTATTTTTGTTTTCTGGTTATTTCCGTTTTGCTGGTGTTCGTGAAGTTAGTATCATTTCTGGTGATTGTAATCAGTCTTTCTCTGTGCTTTTGTATGTAGTCTTCCGGTCGTTGTATCGATGTGTCAAATCTATCTTCAATGCCGGTAAGTCCTCTTCCTCCTTCTTTGCACATGTAATCTGTCAACGTTAACTCTGGAATGTAAGGCCTCGTGAATTGTCATTAGTTTTCTTGTTCTCAGGTCTATTTATGTAAGTTCTTCTCTGGTCCTCTTCAATATTTTCTCGGGTATCTTACTATGGGGAAAACCCAGGTATTTATTCCTTTTATAAGGTTCTCGCTATAGAGTTTTTGTTTTGAGTAGCTTTCTCGTTCTCCTGGGATACTCTTTTTAAATTTTTCCTTTCATCCTTACCCGTTTGATCGAGTTGGCTTCCAATATTGCCAAGTATTTGTACGTTTCCTTTTCCGCAAGGGTTTTTAATTTTTTCTTGGCTTGATAGGTCTATACCATCTGTCATGCATCGTTTTCCGCTTTTAATTATTAGCATGGCAGATTTTTCCATGCCAAATGTCCTGACTGTATATTTTCCCAGTATCTATTAAGGTTTCCTATTCTCTTTCCTTTTCTGGCAAACAGTTTGATGTCGTCCATGTACATTACGTGATTGTTTTTTTCCTACGATCTGTTAACCTTGAATCCGTCTGTGCAATTCCTGAGTAGGTGGTTGAGTGGCATCATCATGATAACAAATTCTAATTGTGATAATGCATTTCCTTGGAAGATCACTTTCTGGATTTTAATCTCAGCTAAGCTTTTTCCACCTCCTGAAAATCCCAGGTTTCCATGGTTTTCTCGATAACTTTAATGAGTTAATTGGGTATTTTGTACATTTTCAGGTTAGCGTATTACCCAGCTGTGGGGGAGTATGTCAGAAGCCTTTCTGTAGTTAATCCAGAGCACAACAAGATTTTTCCGTCTCGTTTTACTCCCGTTGAAGATGTGTTGATTGATATGCTGTATTTTTCCAATCCCTCTGGTTCCCTTAGGACATCCCTTCTGTTTCTCGAGGAATAAACTTCGGCTAATTAGCGAATCGTAAATTTCCTCCGAAATTTGTGCCATCAGTATTTTTCACGGAATCGGGAGGCACGTTATGGGTCTATAGTTGTTGGAAGTTGTTTTGTTGGCGTGTGGGTCTTACTGGATCAGGCTGGGCTTACCCTTGGTCATCCTTTCAGGTACATCAGCTTCTTGTAGACATCTGTTCATATTGGTAGCCAGTCTGTAGTGAGTGGATGTGAATTTTTTAAAACAAGAATCCGTGTATGCCATCAAGTCCTGGAGTTTTCCAATTTCGTATTTTTGAGCGTTTTTTGAGTGAATCGATGTGTATTCCACCTTAGAGCCTTATTTGACTATTTGCAACTCTTTTACTATGTTGTTATCCATTCTTTTTTTTTCTTATGATCTCTCCGTTCCTATATTTGCTCCAAAATCTCTTTAACTCCTTTGCATTCGGTTCTTCATGTTTTTTTTAATTCCCTCCCTACTTGTTGGTAGAAAGTTCTTTCGTTGTTTTGGAATGTCCTGTCTTTTCTGCATTGTTTGGCTCTGTCTAGAAACCTCTTTAGTCTTTCTTCGTTGACGGGTACCTTCTGATTTAGCTCTTGGAATTATATATTTTGTTCTAATCGTCTCGATTTTCACTGCTGGTTCGAACATAATCTCCCGTTTTTCAGCTGTTTTAGAATTTTTTGCTTGCTGTCGTAGCTTTCTTACTTGTGATTACAATCCGTTTTAAGAATAGTTCCGAATATTTTACTAGGGTAATGGTACAGGTGATTATCCTTTAGATAAGATTCCTCTGGCAAAACTTAGTTTTATTATCTTTTAGCTTTTTTAGTTCTCTGGCACATAATGGGCCTATAGTTGTTGGGAAATCCAAGTATTTGTCTATTTTTGATTTTCAAAGCTAGGTTTTTGTATGGAACAAAGAATTGATGTTAATGTCTGGTCAACTAGCCCAAATGAAACCCAATTTATATAGACCAGATGAATGTCAGTCCAGATATCATTCCAGATAGTCCAGTGGAAATTTACTAATTGATGAAAATCCAGTCCAAATGTCAATCAGCATGAAATTCCATATAAGTGCAGATATAAGTCAATTCGGATAAATGCCTTGATGAATTGACTTTCATCTGATAAAATTCCATCTGGATTGATAGACATAAAATTCAGTCCAGATAGAAATCCAGTCCACGTGTCGTTTCAAATGTCAATCTTGATCAATTTCCTAATAGTCCGGTTGTCTAGACAAGAAAGACCAATTGAAAGTCTTAATAGTACAAAATTCACTAGCACTTTCTTGGTCTGTGAACTTGTCACCACAAGTGAAAGTCAGTCCAAAATGAAATCAGAGATAGTATATATAACTTCAGTCGAGACGAAATATGTCAGTTCAGACAGATGAATGTCTTGATAAATTTCCAATGATAGTTCAAATAAAAGATGTCAGTCCAGATGTCATCCAGATGTAACTCCAGATGTCATGCCACCGATTATTCCAAATCCAGATATGGAATAAGTTTTGTTTGAAAATCTTGACTTTGCCCTGTTGGTTGGGGCTGTACACCGACTACTTCTCTGCAGAGGGGTTAGACTTCTCCACAACGAATATGAAATCAAAAAAATCTGAAGGTGAGGCTCGAGTTGTGCAGGAGCTTTGGGAAATGTAGAGTACTGCTTCATTACTAACATTCCCAGGTCAATTCTGGCCCTGAGTGTAAATCAACTGAGCTGGAATTTCTTGAATGAAGACTTTCTTGACAGACAGACTAAGATCTCCAGACGAGAAATTCCAGTTGAAAGTACAAACTTCAATTTACAAGTAATTTCTGCATGGACGTCTAAACGGTGATATTGACTGGACGGGGAGAGTCCTTCCAGAGGAAAGATACCTGTCCAGATCTCATTCTAGTTGTCATTCCAACAATCAGCTATCACACATAGATCACATGAATGTCAGTCCAGATATCAGTCCAGATTGTCCAGAGGAAATGTCAATAAGCATGAATTTCCATATAAGGGCAGATATAAGTCAGTTCTGATAAATGTCTTGACTTTCATCTGATAAAATTCAACCTGGATTGATAGACATGAAATTCAGTCTAGCTGAAATTATTGACTGGTGACATTCGATTCAAAGATATAATCGATAATATAAATTATAAATGAATAAATAAAATAAATAAAGTTCAGATAAAGATGACAGTCCAGATGTCATTCCAGATGTCAAGCCATCTGGACGAAGAATGAAATATAACCCTCTGAAGTTGATCTATCCATGTAGGTCAGTCTGGAAATATTGACATCTGGTCTGACATGTTGACATCTGGTCTAACATCTGGAATTCTTGAAGAAATTTGTCAGAAGAATTTTTTACATATCTTGACATCTCTGGACTCAGTCACTTAAAAAAATTCGTCATCTGTCAGAAAAATTCCGGATTTATTTCGGCAGCACCGTCCAGATGTAATTCCAGATGACATTCTTGATATGACATTTCTTCTGAAATCATTTCTTGCGCCTGTCGGATGAAATGAATTTCATACAGAATTCCGATGAAACAACATCTGGACTGACATCTGGACTGAATGTCATACAGGAATTCATCTGTCAATTCAGATTAGACGACATCTGGACTGATATCTGGACTGATATCTGGACTGAATTACTAACAGATTTCCCATCTTGATATCTGGAAAAATAAAACAACATGTTGGAATTTAAGTCATTTTGTTATTTGAATTCTTTTGGGGTCAATGTTTTTACTATTTAGAAAAATGGATGTGTATGCTGTTAATTTAGCGTATACATTATATACGATTTAACAAATATTGGAGGGAAAAACGGTTGTCACCATCATCATAATCATGTCACGCTGCTTGCACTGATTTTCCTGACTCTCTGTCGCCATTCATCCTCCATCTCTTACGGCAGGTATTCTTGTTTGTCCAGAGCTGTTGTAGATAAGATCTTGTTGGTCGGACAACACTTGCACGTCCATGTAAAGGGGTCCATAGAAGACCGTCATTTATGAGTCTGTATTTACTTCTCCAGCAGTGTCCCGCATGTCTAGGTCGTCTTATTCTGATGATTTTAGAGATAGGAGGTAAGAGGCCGAACAGCTGCAGTTTTGTGAGTTGATGCTCCCATGTTCAATACAGCTCGTAGCATTCTTGTGCAGTTCCCGTCTAGCTTTTTCTCTATACGCTTAGTAAGCCTGGCATGATTATGATGATGATGACAACCGTTTTTCCCTCCAATATTTGTTAAATCGTATATAATGTATACGCTAAATTAACAGCATACACATCCATTTTTCTAAACGGTAAAAACATTGACCCCAAAAGAATTCAAATAACAAAATGACTTAAATTCCAAACAGTCAAAACAAAAACAAATTTTGAAGTCAATACATACAATTTGTGGGGTTTTCTGGACATAAATGTTTGTACCACTACCTCTACACAAAGCCATTTCTTCCACCACGTTGGGTTTATCACTGTTGTAACCTCACTGTTGGAAAAACTTTCACTTTGTTCATTAAAACAAAAGTTTATTCGCTACTACACTTTGAAAGAGGTCATCGCGTTTGCTGGACAAAGAGAAACAACATATGTGGAGAAAGAGAGCAGGCACAAACCTTGAATTTTCTTTCCAGTTTTCTCTTGTAGTTCTAACGTGCTTGTTCGTTGGTTTCGTCTTCTCAGGTCCGCGTATGGTTTGAGACCCCTTTTTGGAGCTCACCCTAAAATGAGAGACGCAATTTTTGTCTGTCCTTACATCTTTGTGGTTTGTGTTCAAACAGTAGGTTTTACCTTGTCACGTCTCCGGGCCTTTCAAACCCGAATCATTCCCTTCCTTCCGCCGAGTGTTAGAGAGGGGGCATATCCGTTTCCTGCCGTTCCACACCTGAACTTAAGTTGTGGGACCACTGATTTTTTTTCTAGTCATTTTTAATTACCGTAGTTATTCAACCGTGATTGACTGACCTACACCAAGTTCTTTGTTCTGACTCGCTCAGGTCTGTTGACCGTTCCAGTAGACTTTCTGATTGCTTTTTCTAATTATTATTTTTCTTTATTCTCTCCTTCCTCTAAAATACTCTTCATAACATGGACCTACAATATATCGTGGGTTTTCTTTTTCATTTTTTTCTTTTTTGTATTTCTTCTGCTACTATAACTTCTCTTCAGTGTCGGATGGTCAACAGTTCGTTACTGTTATTTATTGTAAAAGTTGGTCTCATGACTATGAATATTTTTTCTTTCCTTTTCTTTACCATCTTTCTATATTAAACATGTATCTTATTACCATTTATCCTGTCCATATTTTGCCTCGTTGGTTGAGGCTATAGAATACACCGACTGTTCCTCTGCAGAAGGGGTTAGACTCCCCCACTAACGAGTATCCTTGATATGAAACTAAACAATTTGATGGTGAGGCTCCAGTAATGCTGGAGCTTTGGGGAATGCAGAGTACGCCTTCATTGCCAACATTTTCAGGTCCACTCTGGCCCAGGGTGTTAGTATCTGATAGGGTCCTATCTATGGATCAAATAGAACTTAACTGTGTATTAATGCTTAACTGAATTGTTTAAATATGACTGAATTGTTTAAATAAAGACCGTTTTTGACAACGGAACAGTGTATTTATACTAAATTGAACTGTTTGAAATATAAAAGTCTAAACTTTTGCAAAGCTTAATTGCTTGAAATAGGACTGTTTTAGACATTGAAACTGTATGCTTATGCTAAACTGGATTGTTTGAAATATAACTGTTTTGACACTTAACCGCAAGTAAACAAAGATTATACTTACACTAAAAGGATTTGTTTGAAATTTAATTCGGCGTTAAATGACCCAAGAAAGGTTGATACGTCGTAAAACAAACAAACAACCCAACAACCAACCAAGCTTCCCATAGTTACTTTTTCCGTATACAACGTCTATGCTAAATTAGCAGCATAGACATTCGTTTTTTACCAACAGCACGGGTGGTATTTCTCTGGAGTTTTAGTGACGGGTGCCGAGCTCTGCATATACCACTTGATAGTATGGTCAAATTTAAATTTCTTGCATAATTCCCAGTGGATCCCATTCCCCACCCAGCTGTGTCAAGACTTATACTCTTTCAGTGCTAGTTTGCAGCTGATGCTACAAACGCTGGTACTGCTGCCGCTGATACTATTTTTAACAAATTGGACGGTGAATATGCATTTGTTTGACGTTAGGTTTATTACCTATTGATTATTAAATCATTCCTACAATATATATATATATATATATATGTTCGAAGCTTCAAACATTGATAGATTTGATGAAAGGAAAATGACTTAATTTAATGATTTAATGAAAGGAAAACGATAGAGGACGCGGACTACGCTGATGACATAGCACTACCGGCAAATACACCTGGCCCGGGCGAATCCTGGCTGCATAGTCTGGAACGGGCAGCAGGTAGCATAGGCCTCGAAGTGAATGCAGACAACACAGAGTTCACATGCCTTAATCAAAGAGGTGACATCTCCACACTAAACGGTTGGTCTCTAAAACTAGTGGACAGATTTACCTACCTCAAAAACAACGTTGCATCTACGGAAAATGACATCACTACGTGACTAGCAAAGACAGGGACAGATATCGATGGGTTACCGGTCGTATCGAAGTCAGAACTATCCAATAAAATAAAACAGTTTATGGAAGTCAGAACTATCCAATAAAATAAAACAGTTTTTCCGAGCCGCGTCGGAAACAACGTCGCATCTACGGAAAACGACATCACTACGTGACTAGCAAAGACAGGGACAGATATCGATAGGTTATCGGTCATATGGAAGTCAGAACTATCCAATAAAATAAAACAGTTTTTCCAAGCCGCGGTAATGTCAATACCACTGTATGGACGCATCACATGGATGCTGACTTAGTGTATGGAGATCAAGCTTGAGGACAATTGCACAAGAATGTTGCAAGCTGTATAGAAAAATTCCCGGAAGCAACACCCAACAAGACTTCCAATCTACAGTCACCTACCACCTATCTCGAAAACCATCCAGTTTAGACGAACAAGACACGTGGATGAGTTGGGACGAACTCATAAGCGATGTACTCCAGAGGAACCCTTCTCAAGAACGAGCTTGGTTTGGGTGACCAGCTAGAACCTATCTACAATACCTCTGTTCTGATATAGGATGTAGCATGGAAGACCTGCCGGGAGCGATGGAGGATAGAGACGAGTGGCAAGTGAGGGTCAGGAAAATTCGTACTCGTGGCAGGACATGATGACGATGATGATATATATCTGTATGTGGTTGAGTGAGCTCGTATGTGTCTATTATATGCCTCATTGTTAAGTTCATTCTTCGTTTTGTTTCTTTGTTTTAGTGGCATATCCACCTTCTAAGGTTATTTAATGCCAATTTCATCCTTGTAAAAAGAAGAGTAATGTTAATATTTAACTAATAGCTGAGGGTATAAGGGGCTTCATATTTTTCCGATAGTGAACGTAATAGCGCCCCAGTAGATCGAACGCGCATACTTCGAGACCGCAGTCCAGTTTTTTAGCCATTACCTCCATGGACAACCTCTGTTTATCTTTTGTTGTATATATTATATGGCGTATCATTGTTATTCGTTTTTTTTTTTTTTTGTTTTAATTTTATATTCTCTTAATGATGACATCATCTAAGTTGCAAGAGAAAGAAAAGGGTGCCGTCGGGTCATCCCTTACTAAGGTCACCAACAACTTTTTCTCCATCAGTTTGGACTTCGAAAATATTTGTGTGCATGTGCGTGTGTGTGTGTGATTATTTAATCTTTTCTCGCAGAAGAAGTCGAAAATATGTCATTTATTTCTGGGCGTTGCAATACTAACACTAATAGCTTCCGAAAATATATGATTGTATTTAAATTTCTTGTTCTATTACCGTTTAACTTATTCAGTAAACGAGACTGTTTGAATACCTGAGAACACTAATTCCCTTAGCAAAGTTATAAATGCAATTATTCTCCCTCCTTCTGTGACTAAATAGTAGGTTAGATCAGGCTCCTTCATCTTGGTATGACATAAAGGTAAAAGAAAACTCTGACTTCAAACTAGTAGTCCAACGTAAGTTGTTATGGCATTAAACAAAGAAAGCAAATGAACCAGTTGTGGCAATGCATAGGGATGGGCAGCGCGCCCGGCTATTTGTGCCCAAGAAACGCTTCATGAGCAACCCCCCTACAACTATAAACAGGTTAATAGATATGCCTTGTCAGTGAATTATTGGAATATTATGCTTCGGTGCAATAATAACCGCCATCGTCACTTTTACAAATGCATTTGAAGAGAATACAAATGAATACGTAAATGAAATAATCTAAATGAATTCCTATTTTAATTTCCTAAAGTTCGTTTTCTCAGCTTTTTTAAAATTAAAATGAATATTTCATACGCCAAAATAATGTTATTATTTTGATGTTGTATATATTTATTCATTTTTTGTTGTTGTTGATATCTCTCGACATTTCAGTTATTCCAAAAATTCAATCACTGTCGTATCTTCCTGTGTTAATGTACTTTTAGCAAATTACACCTAAAAATTCGACTGACCTACTCATCTGAACTAATTAAATTATTTATTAATTAGCCTGCCAAAGTCTTCTTTCATTTTAGAATTCATAGGTGCGGTATTTAGATACCTTAATGTGTCTTTAGTCTCCAAGCTGCATATAATCAGTGCAATACACATTGAAACAATAGCTAACGTCACTAATAGATTCAATCACGATAGCGTCTGATTTCGTTCTCTGCGGGGATTTAATTCAAATTAAAAACAGCACAATACAATGAATGTAGAAAAGACTGCCGACAAGAAAATGTGGTTTTCGAAGCTTTCTTAAGTAGCTAAGTATATAGAAATCATTAATGACCTAATCTGGTTTATATATGACTAAGAGAACCAAATTATTCGTTTACATGCAAAAGAAGTTTATTATTTTCTCGGGATTATGAAATTGAATTCGCTGTTCATAGTTGGTATTATACCAAGGTGAGATTCACAAACTTTGCATAAGAATTCTTTTTTCACCATTTTACTTTTTTTAAGCTTAAAAAATATCGAAGTCGACAATGGTTTTAGTACTCATTTACCTGGTTAGTTTGTGGTGGCGCTACAGACGTAGTATGTCTTGAGTAGGAATAGGCTGGCGGAGTCCATTACCTTCCACGCCTGCTTTAAATTAGGAATATATTTTCTAAACCAGTTGCTATGTCGAGGTTAAAGACCTCCGTCTGCCCTACCATTTGCCCGTATATGGAAGGAGAATAGTTAGATTCGTTCATTTCATAGAAATTTAGTGCTATGTAAAATGCAAAATGTCTTGTTCAGGATTTGAACTCGCGTCGCTGAATCCGCTTTCATCGACGATTAAGCAGTTAATTTGACTACAGTCATGAAATTGTGCTTAATGAAATTTTCTTTACAGTTTAGAATGTTTCTTACTGTTTTTCTTCTTACTCATTTGGCTGGGACTTTAGAATATACCAACTGTTTATCTGGAGAGTGGTTACACTCCCCTAATGAATGTCCAGTGGCCCAGTCGGCTGGAACTTTAGAATACACCGACTGCTTATCTGCAGAGGGGTAATACCCCACTTGATATGATACTAAACAATCTGATGGTGAAGTTCCAGATATGATGGAGTTTGGGGGGTTGTTGAGTACCCTTTTATTGCCATCGCTCCCAAGTCCACTCTGGCCTGGAGTCGTAGCAACTCATAGGGTCCTATTTATGAGTCAAATAGAACTAAACTGTGTCATTATGCTAAACTGAACTGTTTAAAATAGAACGGTTTTTAACATTGAAACTGTGTACTTATGCTAAACTGAATTGTTTGGTATAAAACTTTTATATGAATAAAATGGATTCGGCATTAAATAACCCACAGTGGTTGATGTGCCATAAAACCAAACCAAACCAAACTTACTGGTTTATTCGCACATCCCCATAGTTGACATCCTTTATTTATTGCAACAAATTGCTGTGGAGGAATTTTTAGATTTGGTTTATCTATGGTAATGTATTGACTGTTATGAATTTTCAGCCATAAAATTGCCGGATCCCAATGCTTAGTATTCAATAGTTTTCAATCGTCAAAATGTTCCGTGTGACTCTATATAAAGGGCTATCCAAAATTACAGAAGAGTTAAAGTGAAAAATAGCTTTTTCGGTGAAAGAAAAAATAACTCTAAAAGAAGATTCTTGATAAAGTAATTACGAGAAATGTATGAAAAGTCGTTGACACTGGAAAACCTTGGTTAACTTGATAAATCAATCGATTGACCAAACTACTCATATGCACTGTGTGTTACAGTTTCCTTTTTTTAA
This sequence comes from Sepioteuthis lessoniana, assembly GCA_963585895.1. Taxonomy (NCBI): domain Eukaryota; kingdom Metazoa; phylum Mollusca; class Cephalopoda; order Myopsida; family Loliginidae; genus Sepioteuthis; species Sepioteuthis lessoniana. The sequence continues at coordinate 99,767,957 of OY757916.1, read as the reverse complement.
AAAAAAGAACACTTACCTAATAATAAACAAAAATCCTTTCTTATAATTATAGACACACTGAACCTAAATATAGGACTAACTGCTTAACTGAAGGTCTGCGTTCTACAGGTGTGGATTAAAACTTCACCTTGATAGGTTTCTTCTGATATCTGGTTCCAGTATCTTAAAAGACGTTCCTCTAACAGCTTTACCTGAAGAGGAAAAATGTTTCTATTACATTATGTTTTAGGGGACGGTATTGCTTTGTTTAAGATTGTTTTAGATGAAGAAATAAGTAAAAGAATGATACAGTCAAAGCAAAGTTCAGTTTGAAAGAAAAATAAATAAATAAATAAATAAATAAATAAATGAAATTACCGGTCAGCACACACTGATATAAAATAAATGACTAAAATCCCAGACAATCGGTGAAATCAGTCAAAACACTCTTGTTAAATTAAGTCTAATGATTTTAATAGGAAAGGAATTTTTCAATTCGAATCTTTATAATAATATCTAGAATCTTGAGTAAAAGTCTGGTTGGTATAAAATAAGCAATGGTGTATTGGTTACTTAAAAGAGATCCATTGAAGTTCACGCCGATGTGAATGAGAGCGAACTGTGAGAGGTTAATTGTGATGTTTTTTTTTAACTACCTGGGTTGCCAATATATCCAGGGCCGTATCCCAATATCACAACAGAGTAGTGGATCGTCAGAGAGTAGTCGACTGTCAAACGGTAGGCAATTGAAGTCAGCCTTATCATTGAACATTGGAGGATTTGACGCCTTAAGGAATCAGCACATATGTTGGGCTACAATTACCTGCTGAGTGGGCCAAGTATAGAGATGAATACAATATCGGAACCGATAATTAAAAAGGTTAGATAAAAAAAATTGAATATGAGCACCGGTAAAAAATCACACATAATAGTAGTAAGCCTAGTCAAGTAAGAACATTAAGTTTATAAGTCCCAAAAATTCACTATGAACATAGCGTAACGGTTATAGGCGTTGGTTCCCTAAGCTTCTAAGGAGACGATCCTGAGAGTTTGCAGGTTCAATTCTGATTGCAGACGAGAAACAATACAGGAATACTTAACACTTGTCCACGTTTATGGCTAACGGAATCAGAAAGGGTGACCTCCGTGGATTCAATAAAGGACGTAGTTCGAAGTTCCGCGAAGGTTCCCGAGTTTGACAAATACCTGAAGATGGCCGGAGGACATATCAGCCGAAACGTTGTGGAAACAATAATAAAGATGACGAAAATAGTCCGAAAACCCTTAATGATAGAAGTCATAGAGATTATTCGACCGTGGAAGTCAATAGTCAGAAAGTTTTGATTTCCCAATTCGAAGCTTCCAGTTCATATCAGAAGTGAGCCGCGAGAAATAATTATCTCCCACTCATTTTAAAATCAATTGTATTTTGACTGGCAACCGATAGACACATAAATAAAGATAAAAATAGAACTAAAATTCCTTGCGTTAGCGTCGATTAATTTAAACGTGGCAATCGAGAGACCTTTTATCTAAAAAGGAATCATGAACCTGATTGCTTAACAACAAAACAGACGAAAAACGCGAATTGGAACCACCATTCGTAGAAAAGACGGATGAAGAGCCGAGTATTATTTTGTAAGTTTCTCTTTCCTTTCTCTGAACAACGACCCGGCACAGACAATTCATCACGAATTCTCCTGACCACAAGGAACACAACTATTTGTTCTCTTGGCTGCTATAGTACAGATATATAATGACCTTTGCTCATATATTCATTTAGTAAAACGTTACATCAAAAATGTTACAATCCTCCCACACATGCAATGCTTTGTAGGATCTAAAACAAGGATTTTTAGTGTTTAGGGCAATACTCTGAATTCTGTTTTATGTTTCCGAATGCATACCTCTACTCCTTGTTCGACGGAATTGTTCTGTTGAAATATAACATTGTCATTGATACTGAGACAGATTTATTTCCAATCGTTACATTTTTCTTGGACCGGCTTCATAAAGAAGAGGTAGAGCTGTTATGCTCATTCAATAGAAGAATATGTCTTTTTCCTTTATAAGTGGGTGGATCGCATTTCCTAAAAAAGGGGATGATTTCAATTAAGCACCAAGTTACACTTCTCTATACTTCACTATCTTGGTCTAACCTTACTTTTAGAATATAACTAAAACTCTCATATCCAATGAGACTAACTTTAGCCAATCAGAAATGGTCGTTTAATTAACATTCTTTCCCATGGTTTCATTGGCTTGCTCCAGTAGAGATGAACTCTGACTTGTAACCTGATAATCACACCTAAGAAAATATCCAAAACATAAACTATCCAGAATGTTAAGCGTATTCGTGGAAGCCATTATGTATGAGGCACATTAAACATTAATATATTAATCTACGGTAATAGTTGATAAGCTTTAGCATCGTTCGTTAGCCAGAACATCATCAAACCCAGTGCGTTTTAAAATGATTTTTGGTTTTCGATACGAACTTATCTTCCATAACTTCTCGCTATTTGCAAAGATTAACTTAGGTGGTTGGTGACTCGATGAAAAAATACATTGTTTGTAATAATCTTCGATGCTAATTTTGTTGGAATAAACAATGATTTAGAGGTTCATTTGAACGGAATGTCAACCTGTCTAGTGTTATTTTATGCCAAGAAGTGAGGGAATCACATTCCCTGTACGTTAATTTTTACATTTTTTGTGTAGTTATTTTTTAGAGTTTTCTGCACTCAAATCTATAATACAAAGAATAAGAAATGGACCAGACGATTTGACTTCAAATACTGGATGAGGCTGTTTGCAATTCCCAAAGCACATATACAGTTGGGTAATGTATGAATCAAACTACTCTTTCTCCAGCTATGAGTAAATAGTAGGGCAGGCCGGTATACACCTTGCTAATGGCTACCAGTCTAGGATAAAGACAATTCTGAATTTAAGCCTGTGAAAATCAGCTTTAAATGACCGGGTGTCACATATAGCTTGTGCGGAGAAATTATGAATACTTACGTGAAAATAAATATTCATCATTTAGTTGTGCTGATAACATGATGTTCCTTGACTCTCTCTCTCTCTCTCTCTCTCTCTCTCTCTCTCCCACGCCATCCGTCCCTATTGTCCATCATTTGTGGTAGGTCCTCTTGACTGTAACCAGAGTCCGCAGAGAAATGATGTAAATCCTTGACGGATGGCCAACACTGGGGCCATCATCTTTGGTGTCCGTAAAAGAACGTCACTTAGAAGTGTGTCCTTACATCAACGGTGATCAACATGTCTTGTTTGCCTTACTTGGATGGATTTTAATATATGAGATAAGAAGTTGTATAGCTGCTGTTCTTCCTGGATTTGTTCAAAACAGTAAGTAGCATTTTTGAGTAGTTCCTATCTTGCTATTTCTCCGTGAGTTTTGTTGAAGCATATATACTGTAGTACTTACACAGCCACTGATAAGGGAAATACCGTTTTAAAATTTTCTCGACCACACTTTGGATAGACTAAGAAGCGGGGTATTGTAAACGTTAGCGCCTATAGAAGTACGAGTTATGTCTCCGTTGTTTTTATGTTTCCGGTGCCACTTTTCTTGGGGAAGGCCAGGATGCAGCTTTTCGTTCATTTCTCTATTGTGTTTTGTTTATACACAGCGTTGTAAAATCGGAAAAAGATTCCGTCAAATTGCCTTGTTTTCCATATACTAAGAGGCATTTCATAAAGTCCTGCAGAATTTCTTTTAATCTTTTTAAATCTGTTCTGCTTCAAGATCTTCTTCTGTAAACTGCCAAAATTTCATGCCTTAATAACAGTTAATAATATTTTGATTGGTTTATCAGTAATCTCAGGAGGATTTCTAGGCAGATTCTTGAAATGTTCTTTCCACTTTTAAAGTCATTTTCCTTGGTTGTCAGTTTTTATTTTGGCTTAAGGGGTGTTTTTCCTTCTGTTTGCTTTATTTGGTGTCTGTATAGCTAATCGTAATTGTTTATGTTATATAGAATTTCTGATTTTATTGACTAGGCTATGAATGTATTTTAGTTTGTTTTTGGTTTTTTTGTTTTTTGTTGTTGTTGTCTTTTTGTTTTTTTGTTTTTAGCATGTTTTAATCAGTTCTCTTTGGGTTTTCTTTAGTTTCTGCAGATTGACATTTTTTTTCGGTTTCTTTTTATCACAGATACTTTTTTTGTGTATCTGGTGTTTCCCTAACAGCTATTGACTCTATATGTGCATCTTGGTTTTGTTGATATGTATCCGTCAGCTATTTCTATGAGAGCGGTAACAAAGGTTTTATATCCCTCATTTGTAGTATTTCTTTCGAATGCCTCTTGAACACTAAAAAATTTGTTTCTAAAAATACTGTCTATCGATTCCTTATGTCACCCTTAGCAAGTGAGGACAAATCATATCGTGAATATTTCTCCGTCTGTTTATTTCTACGTTGTCCCTGGAGAACCTTTGCTGAGATAATTCTCTGATTAGAAGATATTTCCTGAAATGAGGAATATGGCTGATTATCCATGTTTCTGAATATGTGATATGGCTGTGTTTTAGAGTAATTTGGGTAAGTGTATGTCCATAATTCTCCCTTCTCTTTTTCGAATTTAGTGTTTAGACATATAAGCCTATTCTAGAATGAAAATCCTGCTAGATATTCACCACTTCTGTTTAGCGAATTGCCTAAGTATATTTTATAATTTTCATCTTTGCTAATAAGAGCATCAATTTTTCCTCTGATATTTAGGTCGGGGAATTTGGGAATGTGTCGGACAAAAGAAGATAGCTGGTTAATGACCCTAACCTTGGCATTGTTGGGACTGTTGCAAAAGGCGGTTGGTTATTAAGCAAAGGTTGTCATTAAATGTAGGACACATCATTCTTGGATTTTTTTGTTTTCTCAATGCTTTTTTGTGATTTTATGGCACAAGGGCTGAGTAGGATTCCAACATCTTTTATGGCTGTAGTGGTGGACATTTTCCTTGCAGAAGCCAACACAAATATCCATCCATTGCTGGGATCATGGTATTCGATTTCATGTTCTCTACCGTAATATCAACGTTCATGTATGCTTATGATGGATATATCCTGCACAGTTGAAGAAACTGTTAGTGTTGTATATTGACCTTCGACCCGGCCAAACATGCCATTCCAAAGTGATACACAGGAAGGAAGTGACACATTCCGATGGCAATAATGAGAAGAAATGACGTAGGCGGGCTTGGCTGACAATATGGGACAAGGTAAAATCCCATGGTACACTCATAGACCAATGCACCGGAAGAGAGTGGCCTGGGAACTGCATTACAGTTATTTCCGCTTGATGACGATCAAACATGCCATTCCAAAGATTGAGTCGGCGATTGAACTATTATATAACTCGGTAAAGACAGGAAGTAAGTTAGTTGGAGAACAGATGAGTTGGTGACAAGTTGTGGTAGAGAAAGCCACCACCCAGCAGAAGGGGCCCTCGGGACCCCCGGTTGAGTTTTTTTGGAGACCAGACCCGTTGGTGACAAGATGCGGTAGAGAGAACAGCATCCAGCAGAGAGTGGGCCCCCGGGCCTCCGGCTGAGCAGCCCTGGATAACGAGAATGACACAAGGCTGATGGCCACAAGAGTGGGGGTCAATATGTTGCAGTTCTGTTCGGTCTCCGACTCCTTCTTACACACAAACCTTTCAAATAAAGTGAGAGGTATATTTTTCTAAAAGACTCTGTCACTTGTCTTCATTGCGTCGATATGTATTCTGCATGTATATGTGTATATATGCATATTCATTATATGAGTATACAACATTAGCTCAGGGTAATCGTGCGTTAAAAGTCGCGATGTTGGGAGTGCTTTTTCATCTAAGTTCGTCCATTTTAGGCTCTGTGACTTATTTTTCAAACGCTGGGTCCTGAGCTCCATCTGGACTAAAAGACATCCCCTGTTACCTGCATGAAGAGTGATACGTATAATTAGAAATAAAGTTATGGTGATATTTTTTCTCATCAATAGATGCCACTCTTATAGACGAGAAGCATTAGTTTCCCGACAAAAGTATTTAATCCTGGCCGTTCATTTATAAGTTTCCTTTGCTCGGCTTCAGGTAAAGCTCTACATTGATCCGCCTTTTTATTCATATGCCTTAATTCACATTCACCATACTAAAACTCATGGTTTCTATCATAGTACCATTGTATGGCTCATATAATAGGCTCTTTCTTTACTGACTGTTATCCAATAACAGGCCAGGGTAGAATATCAAATGCGGAATTTAACCTCTCTGTTTTTACTGTCGCCGAGTAATACATCTCCTGTGTTAGCCTTGTACAGTCTTGATAATGTGAGTTTTCTTTCACAAAAAATGTTTATAGTTACGCCTTGAAATTTTGAAGTTTTAACTGAATCCACTTTTTCTTTAGATTAGAATTTGTGGATTGAACCTCTTACTTTTTCTTTTTTTCCCCTCTTTTTCCTCACTATTTTCTTATAGTACACAATATACAAATATTTACTCAGAAATATTTAGTGTAATAAAACTTATAGCTTTTTCGGCAGCTCAGTCTTTTATATAATACACCACTGATAACGTTCGTGGTGTAATGGTTAAAGAACTGGACTGATGGATAGTAGTAAGCTAGTTCGAACTCTAGTCGTGCCATTACGTTCACTTTCAGACAAATACCATTAAGAAAGGTATCAAACTCCTTATCCTCCCATCTATCGGTTAAAAATACCACCACCACTGTTCAACTAGAAGTACGGATTTGACATTAAATAACCCAAGAAGGCTGATATGCCGTTAAACAAAAAACACTGTTAACTTTCACAGAAAAATAGAAAATTCCAAGACTATGGATTACCTAGACATTGACATCTGACAACACACATGTTCTTTGGTTTGATACGATACTTCTTACTGCTAGTAATTTTTTAGCCTATTTATACGTATCGTATATATATATATATATATATATAATGTTCCTATCTTATATGAATAATTTGTAGATAGTTGTATGGTTTCAAGTATACCTATCTCAAACTACAAAGTATATTTTCAAGTAATTATTTTTATTCAATCATGAATGATGTTTTGCTTACAGTTAAATAGTTTTGAGTAAATAGTAATGAAAATCCACAGCAACTAATAATAGTTCATTTATAAACTAATACACTTTGGAAAGGTATGAACTACTTATACACCAGCTGTAATTTAAAGAGCATCACCACTGCTACTTTACAAAGAGGCTTTGCAATTAAATAAACCATGAAGGTTGATATGCCACTAAAAACAAGAGAAAATACTAATCAATTATAGCTTATATTAGTAAGTAAAGTTGGCGACCGTAGTCGAGGGTGATCAGAAGGTTCCCTTTTTAATAGTTACTACACCGAGGTGTAGGGGAGGGCTCTACTCCTTTCCCTGGATTTCTCCATTTTACCCTTGATATGTTCCTTATATTGCTGAGTGTTAAGCAAGGCGGTATCAAGTGCCATTTTTAAAGCCTTTGGAATTCAAACCTGTTAAACTCCGCTTAAAATTGACCTTATGTCATATCTTGCCCGTGAGGAGGGATTGGTAAATAGAGTATGACGCGACCTGGGATTGAACTGAGGTCGGCCGGACCATTGGCGAACACTCTACCCACTAGGCCAATATATTAAGTCCTTAGCTTAAATTAACATTTCTTAATACAAAGAATTGCAGTGTTATTTCCATCAAATACTAATAGTTTTTAAACAGATCTATTTGATCCTTAGATGAGGCCATAACAAGTACTACCACTTTGGATCAGAGTAGACCTGAGAGTAATGGCGATGAAGGGATACTTCCAAATCCACAGAGCTCCAGAAATGGAGGCTTATCATCAGATGGAGTTTAGTTTAACACACAAGATTCCATTTTTGTGGGGAAGGGGTGCTTAACAATCTGCAGGAAATACCGTAAGTTTATTCTAAGTTCCATAGTCAGGAATTTCAATCCAAATATTCAGTTTGAGAATTATTTTTTTTATTTATTACAGACTTTTTGTCCTCATCTTGGTAGTTTTTGTGTTGTTTCTTCTTTCATTACGTTTCGGCCAAATTTCACCTCGGGCCTTCTTCAGGTGATTTACCGCAACCTCGGATAGGAATGCTGAGTGTTGTAACTGTATCCCCAGTAATTACTGCCTTCTATAGTTGTTGTCTATCGCACCACGTTTAAGATTAAGAAGCCTCATCTCAAAATGATTCCAATTAAAGACAAATATTCAGTTGTTTTATATTTAATTCCTGTAGTGACGCTATTGAGTATTTGATAATGATAGCTGGTGGTTTATGTAACTTATATAGCCTTGCTTAAATTAAATAGAATTTTGAAGCACAATAAAATAAACCCTAACGATAAAAACCTAAAACTACTTTCAGTATTTTCAATCGACGCATTTTATATAGTTTTTATTATCTATTTATTTATTTATTGTATTGTTGAGTTCAAAGTTATGTAAGTGTTCATCTAAATATACTGAGTAGGAAAGAGAGGGCAATAAATATTTTTCTCTGAAGTAGAAACTAATTTTAAATGACATTTTTGTATCTTTAATAAAACTCTTTGACAACCAACCTCTTGAGATGTTAAAGAAAAGCAGATGAATATACAGTGTATTTTTTGGTAGGGTAAAGAAGTTATTGCAGTATATCAAAAATGTAAAGCTTTGCACAATTTTGGATCTACCGCTACACTAACTCTTAAGTAAAGTTGGCGATCTTAGTCAAGGGTGACCCGAAGGTTCCCTTTTCAATAGCTACTACATACACCGAGGTGTAGAGGAGAGCACTACTCTATTTTACCCTTGATCCTTTCCTTATTATGCTGAGTGTTAAGAAAGGCGGTATCACATACTTTTTTTGAGTCTTTGGTATGACTCGACTTGGGATTGAACCATAGTCTCCTGGACCATTGGCGAACACTCTACCCATTAGTCTAATGTCTTTAATTATACATATATGAAGAACCTACTGCCCTAAAGCACAGAAAATAAACAATACTTACGGGTTTGGCGGTCCGACTGGCGTTGGCTAACAGCCAAATGCGAGTAAGTGGACCAGCACATATGCATGCTAGCATAGCCACTCCTTGTCTCACTGCCAATTAACACACTGGGAATGGAAGAGACCACCGGCACATGGTGGAACGCCCCGATGCGCATATAATCCTCCCTTCCTGATGCGCAAGTGATAATTCACTTTCACGGGTAACTCAACACGTGAACTATTCTCAAGTCCCGAACTTTGACAATATATACGTAAGTGAATATATTTATAGTACTCCAAACAAGTGTTTGAAAATAAAGACAATTTTCCCAAGTCACGTGTTTTTTAAAGTTATCATTTGATGCATTATTTTAAATATTAGGTTAGTTGGATTTGGTGATATATCAACCTCTATTGGTTATTTAATGCCAGAGCCTTTTTACACATATATTATATATATCATTTGTAAATGCAAATGTTTAGGTTGGTGATGGTTGTGTTTTATGACAAATTGACCTCTTAAGGGTCATTGAGTGTTAAATTCTAATATGTATGTGTGTGTATATATAAATGTCAAAGCTTTTTGTTTGTATAAACTTGATGGTCGAAAGTGTTGGTAACATAGTCTATATCTTTAATAGGAGGCCAATTGTTTTTAAGAAATTGATTATGTTTTTGAGTGCAATTTTTTAAAATAGTTCCTTCATACTGTTCGCCTTATAAAACCTTTTCCTGGTATGGTTTAGTTTTGTGCATTCTATCAAAATGTGTTTCCACATGGATATTTTGGGGGTGGTTCTTCTTTAAGAATGAAGGAGTGAGTCAGTCGAGTGTGTCCAATGCGTAGTCGAGTAAGGGTAGTTTCTTCTTAAATACTAGGGGAATTCCCTTTGGCGTAGTGGTTAATGTATTAGTCTGAGACTTCGTAATACACGAGTTCGAACTCGAATCAAGCCATTATGTTCCCATTAGATCTAATACCCTTGGGAAAGGTTTGTACCTTTAATCATGCCCACGTATGGGTTAAAAAGTAACACTACTGTCCATCTGCACGGATGGTTTTGGCATTGAATAATCCACAAAAGTTGAAATATCATTCAAAAAAGAAATTAAACTAAAACAAATTCTAGAATGAGTCCAAAGTTTTGCAATATCTGTTATATAATTGCGGGGGGATTTTTTTATATTATCATTTTTCGTTTCATATATTTTGCCTTTCGGTTTAGTTAGGCTGAGAACCTTTCGGCTTTGTGTATGGGTTAGTTAGGTGCACACATTGAGTGCAGGTGTTCACACGCACGCGGTGTGGATGTGACAATCACAGATGTCACAATAAAAACCCCAGATAGTAAATAGGACCGGGAACGTGAATGACGTCATGCCCGGAAGCGATGCGCTGAGGATTTTGGAATTTGAAAAAAACAGTCAGTTGAGATTTTGGCTAGGACGAAACAAGTTGATTTTCGGAGCTCGCTGAGACCAGACCAGTTGTTTGCGGTGGGGTGCCGCACGTGGTGGGGTCAGGTGGAAAAGTCAGAATAGAAAGAAATTATGTCTCTCTCTCTTCATGTCAAAAAACCTTAAACTCAAAAAGGTAATAAAAAGTTTCGTACCTGAACCAAAAAAGAGAGTCGTAAGTGCTTCGTCTTTTTGGAATTCCAATGATTATGAACATTTGGGAACGTTTTCCGTATCCGTATAAATATGTCTATTTCACGTGTTCGTATTTTGGTCGTATATTTTTCGACGTGAATATATTACACATATTTAAGTTCAAGTAGAGTTACTCATCCGCTTTGTTTGTTAGTATCGTGGTAGTTTGTGCGCTGACACTTTGTGAAATTCTTCATTCCAAGTATAAATTAAAAGCTACAGAGATGAATGTACAATGCTGACATGTTTGAGAACTTATGCTTTAAGAGTTCAAACCGGTCCAATATGTGACATATTGCACCGCTGGACAAACAGCGAAAAACTCGTAGAGATATGAAAATATAATTTATATTTTTATTCTTCGAAGGCGACGATTGTGTGTAGTAGGAATACAGTCAGAGAGAGTTCGCACATATCTTTCCTCTGTTGCGGGAACTCTTTTTGTGAAGTAGTGCGACGGCTGGAGAACACTCAAGAGGAGCTGACAGGTCTGCTGGAGTGACCAGCGGGTCACTCCCTCGACTGAGAGACCAGCGGGTCTTCACCTTCGCTTGAGCGATCAGTTGATATCTGTCTTCAGTCTAAAATTACAGACCTTATATTGTCTTTTCAAGTCCCATTCGGAAGTATGAACATCCTCTTCATCTCACGTATTTTTCTGTTTATGGGTGGTTATTGGAACTTAAATACTTCCAGTTTTTTTCCCGGTAATTTGTTGATCTTATCTGCGAACGGAAATATTTGTCACTCTGTCCATAGGCAATAAACTATATTCTCGCCATCATATTCTATATTTCTCTTTCCTGTGAGAATATTTTGTTGATATTATCTTGCGACCACATTGAATCTGCTAAGTTTATCATCACCAGCTAAGCTAGTATATTACAATAATTTTGTGGAAGCAAATAAAAACATGCTTAAACTAGATGGTTCAGAAATTCCGTTTGCGTTATAAGAACCTCGGCAATAGAGAAAAGCTCATGTTGGCCTTAAAGGTGGAAGCCAAGGTCATGTTCCTAGCCATAGAGGCAAATCTGGAAAGTAGCAGAGAGAGCTCGTTATCTCAGTCCAATGAGGTTCGTCTTTAAACTCAATTCTACTGCCAGAGTCACTACCACTATAACATAACACACATATTGTAATATATTAACGTGACCTGGGGGTGTGAATACGGCGGATGTTGTTGACAGATTGATTGATAAGACCGGTGTGATCACCGAAATGTCATCATGTCCACAGGTGCTGTGTATCAGAGGATGTTGAGAGGATTATATCCGCTCAAGGATAATATCAACAAGGTGATTGCCGAAATGTCACTATGCCCACAGTTGTTATGTTGAAAACAGGTGCATCCGGTCGAAGATATCGGAAAATCGCCTGGACAGTGGGCGTCGTTGAATTTGATGATAGTGAACCATTTTTGAGTATTTAGTACGACTCGACCTGGGATTGAATCCATGTCTCCTCGGCCCTTTGCGAACACTCTAACCATTATGCCAATGTCCGGTATTGGATAGGAATACTTGATACCAAATAACCATTTGAAGACAAATGATTATTACTATTTAATAGGTTTGGTTTGTTTTGGTTTGATTTTAAAGCATATCAACCAGTATAGGTTATTTAATGCCTAATCCTCTTTATAATTAAGAGGTGCATACGATAAGATCACAGACTTTTTTCGTTTATTGATAGTACACACATGAAACTCTAGGCCCCTTCGAAGTAATCTCCTCCGGGTGCAATGCACTTGTATCGTTCCAACAACTTTTAGAAGGCCCCATGGAAGTCATCTTGTATGAGCGTGTCAATCACCTTCGGCATAGCCTCTTTCATCTCCTCAATTGTTTCATAACGACAGCCTCTGAGCTTCGGGAATAACCAAAAGTCACAGGGAGCAAGGTCTGAACTATAGGGATGCTGAGGAACTGTCTTGATGCCCATCTTGCTCAAATAGTCTGTGACAAGGATGGAGTTGTGGACTGGTGTATTGTCCTGGTGGAAATACCACTGAGCCGATTTGAAGAGTGCTGACCTCTTCCCTAGGAAAATCTTCCTGATCTCCCTTAAAACGTCAACATAGTAACCCTAACCCTAACCCTTTGGCCAATCAACTCTGGTGTATTGACTTCCTTACTCCTCCAACAGCTCTCATCATCCCTTACAGACTCCCTGCCTTCCTTGAATCTCTTATGCTACTCAAAAAATGATGCTCGATTCATGTAAGATGGTCGAAAAGCAGTCTGAAGCATTCTTTACGTTTCTGTGGTATTTTTTCCAAGTTTAAAACAGAATTTTATTGTACATCATTCTTCTAAATGTCAGATTGCATTTTTGAAATTTACCAGCTGTGACAATCAGACTGTAGCTGTTAATTTGAACGTGAAATCATAAAAATTGGTCAGTCATCTCATAAGATGTATAGCAATAACATACTGAATTGCCATGAGTCTACGACAATTTTTTATGCCTATACGAAAAATGTCTGGAAACTTATCGAATGCACCTTGTATATATCAAATACATATATAATTTGTAAACACATTCTTAAACGTGATTGTGATTTTTTGGCACTGATTTAAATGGTTTCAAGTATTGCTACATAACTCATAATTAAACATCAGTTATTGCTTTGCACACAGTTTGTTCTATTTCACCCATAAATAGGACCTTTTCAGATTGGACCGGGAGCAATGGCAATGAATGGGTTTTTCGGAATTTCCCAAATCTACAAGGCTGAAAAATCCCCATCTAATGACATTCGAGTTATTGACCTTGTGTCAAGTCCTGTCTAACGAGAGGCAGAGACAAATAAAGCCATCTAATTACATCCATGACAACCTTTGGGGAGGGTTACCTATCTGCAGAGATGCAGTTGGTGTATTCAATAGCCTCAGCTAATTGAGCTAATTGAATGGGAATCAATACTTGAAACTATGTAACTTTGAGTATATAATATCCTGTTTAGATAAGAACATTTCAGAGCGTGGATTCGGAGTTGGTTTTAGTCAAAAATTGATGGATTTTAGCCGGTAGTAATATCTTTGTTGCTGAGTGAATTATGACACACATCACCACATGTTGGCTCAGCTAAAAATACGCTGATTGTATCTCCTGCAGAGGAATAAGACACTTCTCCCATATCTCCTGGATATGAATCTAAGCTGCATCAGATAGTGAGGTTCTATTTTTGAAGATCAGGGAAATCTGCAGCACCCTTTATTGCAATTACTCCAAAGTTCACTCTGACCCCGGAGTGGCACTACCTGTTAAGGTCCGATCATTGGGTCACATAAGTAGTAAAGCTAGCGACCTTAGTCGAGGGTGACCCTAAGGCTACCTTTTCAATAGCTACTCCATTCCCTAGATTGCTCCACTTTACCCTTGATCCTTACCATGAGTGTTAACCAAGGCAGCATCAAGTACCATTTTTTAAGTCTTTGGTATGACGACCAGAGATTGAACCCCGGTCTTCCGGACCATTAGCGAACACTCTATTCATTAGGCAGCGCCCTCCACTACACATCACTGGATCAGCTATTGAAAAGAGAGCTTGTGTCATATAGATATATGCTTAAATCATTAGTATTACGTATAAATACTTGATACCGTATAACTGTGAATTATTTGTTTTAAGAATAGCTACTTGAAGCTGAAATTGCTAACTAATTATTATCATAATTATTATCAGTTTACTCAACCATACAACTGTGTGCAAACAAATGGCTATTAGTTAATAAAAGTAATTACTTGAAACCATATAATCGTGTATAACTTATTATTATCAAATAGGAATACTTAAAACAATACAACTAAGTGTAAATTATTTGTATCAGATTTGCACACGCCTAGTTTAAAGTATTTCTGTATTGTATATTTTGGTGATGTCCGTAATAATAATACATATACAAATGCAGGCGGACTCTATTTGCTTCAGGTACGAAGGTTTTATTATTTTCTTAACTTCAGTTCATCGACACGAGGAGAGAGACTCAATTATTAAATGTATTTCGTAATCATTCTATGCTAAAACCACCCCAAACGTTCAGCACATCTCGTGGTGTTTAAGATCTCAATTCATCTCTGCCGGTAGAAATCCGAAAAACTCAACTCTTCGACTCTATTGCCGAATTCCCAACAATCAACTCAATGGCTGAGAACTCAATTCTCTGCCTCCAATCTCAACCCTCAACTGATTCTTTTTCAAAATCCTCAAATTCTCAGGACCATCTTTTCCGGGTATGACGCCATCCACACTCCAGCTCCGATTTCCTGCTTGGGGTTTATTATGACAATGGTGATTATCATATCCTTTGCGCACGAGCGTAAAACTGTACCCAGTGACTATGTACCTGAAATCATAACCCGAATAGTTCAAAGCCTTACCAAACTGAATGATAAAATATATTTAACGAAAAATGATTAATATAAAAAAACATTCCTTGATTATATAACATCTGTCCAATAATAATTATCATCCACTTCCGTTCCTCTTGTTGTTTCAGTTGTCATTGTTTTATGTCATCCTTTTTTAGTCTATTTCATCCTATAAAACTTAGATAAAACAATCATCAAGGGTGTCACCCGTGGTGTAGTGGCAAACAAACTGAATAGCAACATCATAATGAACAAGTTCTAACACAAGTTGCGCTATTACGTTCCATCCGGGCTAAAACCCTCGGAAAGACTGTCACCTCCCTAATACTCATTCTGTTATGAGTTAAAAAGGACTACTACCCTTCTGCCAAGATAGATTTAGCAAGAAATAACACACGAAATTTTATATTTCTATAAAGCAAAGTTATCAATCCAAATTTATTATTTTTGTTTAAGCTCTTGCATTGCAAATGTTGTAATGAGGGTTTGAAATACCAACCGAGCCTGTAAATTCGTTAAAAACTTATAAAAGGCTTATTTGAACATAGAAAAGAGCATCTGTACAGTGAACTTTTTATTCAAGAGCAAATCAAACATCACGACTAATTTAACGGTGGGTCACGCATTGGTGATGATATCACAAAGCATGGCGCCTTGTACATGTAAAGACCCCAGTTGCCAACGCTTCAGGAGGTCCTACTTGTCATAAAATTTGTGTGCAGAGGCAAAGGAGTTCGGAAACTCACAAAGCCATTTAGCAGTTCGACTCCTCAATCATGTTTCATATTTAAAGCATCAGTATTCATTTCCATAAAGGCCACTAATTAACTGAAATATCCTGCTGTTATCAGAAATGTTTTCTTAAGCTTTCTATTAGAATCAATGACGACTACGAATTTACGCATTTTTAAAGATTTAATACGAGGGCAATTCAAAATGTATTGGGACTAAAGCTGTATTTACCAAGATTAAAATGAACAAAAAATGCAGGTTTAATTTACTTTAAAATGGTCTTATTGTCTCTTGAGATGCTTGCCAAATTGTCTGGGGCAGTAGAATACACCAACTGCCTCTCTGCAGAGGAGTATGACCTCCCCAACGATTGTCCTGGATATGACATTAAACAATCTGATGGTAAGGTTCCAGTAATGCTGGAGCTTTGGGGATTACCATCGCTCTAAGGTCCACTCTGACCCGGAGTGGTAGCACCTTATAAGGGTCCTATCTATGGGTTAAATGGAACTAACTGCATACTTATGCTAATCTGAATTGTTTGAATTAGAACTGTTTGACTAAACTGAATAGCTTGAAATAGAAATGTTTTTGACAATTAAACTGCGTGCTTATGCTAAACTGAATTATTTGAAATGGAACTGTTTTGACATCGAACTGTACTTACACTAAACTTAATTGTTTGATATAGAACTGTTTTGACATTTAACTGTGTAAACAAATTCTGTACTTATACCAAACTGAATTAGCTGAATTAGAACTGCTTGACTAAACAGAATAGCTTGAAATAGAAATGTTTTCCACAATTAAACTGTACTTACATTTAAACTGCCAACTTTTGCTAAACTGAATTTTTTGAAATGAAACTATTTTCATAAAAATGGACTTAGCGTTATATAACCTACAAAAGTTGATATGCCATAAAACACAACCAACCAACCAACCAACCAACAAACTTGACATGCTTATTTCAACGGTTATTTGATTGGACAAAATATCTGCCGAACTACTGCATATGATATGGTGGGATGCAACACTGTTGTATTTTATTAATGTCCTATACGTCCTCTCATATAAACATTGGGATGGATTTTCAGTTTAGGAAACAAAAAAGATGAGCAGTGATAAGGATTATAATTATGGAGACTGAAGCACTTGCATAACCCTGTGTTCCACTAAATTTATGCTCACAACCACGTCTACCAGAGATAAGAGTGTTGTATATGTATCAATATAAACGTGTTTATTTCTTTCTTAAATATAGGTAAGATACATAATGAATAATTATAAAAGTAATATGTGTACAATAACAGAGAGAAATAAATTTATGAAATAGATATTTTAACATTATTCAGTAGTTTCATATACTTTCATCATCAAGTCGCACAGCAACCCTGAATTTCCCTGACTACTCTCTCTCTCCCTCCATTGTTTCTAACTTCCATCACTTCTGGCAGGTCTTCCAAAGTACACCCCGTGTTCGCACAGAGCTTTTATATGTAAGTTCTTGCTGGTCGGCCAACAATGGCATAACCATTTGATGTTTGAGCCCCTTCTCATGGTTGTATTCTTTAAATAATCGAAATAATCACAACAATACAACCGAAAATGCACGTTACAATAATAGCCTAATTACTCATTACTTGTAAGTAAAGTTGGTCACCGTAATCAAGGGTGAACCACATTTACCAACCCCTCCGCTCGCGCTGGATATGACACAAGGTCAATTTTTAAGCGGAGTTTAGCAGGTTTGAATTCAGATATTTCCTTCTCCTAGACTAGTTGTCTAACCAAGGCTAAAGAACCCAGTCTGTCCTACTATTTACCCATAGCTGGAGGGAGAATTATTGGATTCACACCTTTCCCAAGGGTATTAGTGCTATGTGAAATGCAAATGTCGCCGTGTCCATTTCCTACGACGATAACCATTACACCACGGGCACCTCCAATCGAGGGTGACCCGAAGGCTTCCTTTTCGGTGGCTACGACACCAAGGTGTAGGAGAGGACGCTACTCCTTTCCCTGGATTGCTCCACTTTACCCTTGATTCATACCTTATAATGTGGAGAGTTTAGCAAGGAGGCATCAAGTACCATTTTTTAGTATTTGGTATGACTCGACCTGGGATTGAACCCAGGTTTCCCGGGCCTTTGGTGAACACTCTAACCATCATGCCAATGTCCGGTGTGTGTTGCAAAAAAGGAACATTCAAACAGTTACGTATGCATTCAGCCAACCCTTCCACTAAAAATTGAATGTGACACAAGGTCATTTTCAGACGAACAACTGTTGGTTTGAAATACAGATTTTTCTTTTTACACTCGTTGACGTACCAAATGTTTAAGAACTCTATTTGATCTACTATTTATCCAGATCTTAGTTTTGGGGGAAACGATGGATTCCTGTGGTCATTAAATCAAAGTGAAATGCTTACAGCCTTGTCTAAGATTTGACTTTTGGTTGCCGACTTCATCTTCCATTATGATAAAAGTTTAGCCATAAGCGCCTTCATGTGTATGTATATACGTTCATATTTTTGCATTCTTGTTACAGTGCTTAAGTATATATATATATATATATATATATGTGTGTGTGTGCGTATATATATATATATATGTGTGTGTGTGTGTGTGTGTGTGTTGTTGTATATGTAAGCATGTATATATATATATATATGTGTGTGTGTGTGTGTGTGTGTGTGTGTGTGTGTGTGTGTGTGTGTGATCAAACAGGACAGATACTTCGTGTCTACCTATTTTATTTTTCATCCGTTCAAGACTTTGTATGAATCGCTTGACTACTGGACAAAATAAATTTAGGAAGGCCACATTTTTGTTACAAAGAATTTTTGGCCCCTAATGGAGCCATCTTTAGGTGAGCAGAATGCGACGTCTTTTTAAATTCATGCCATCCAGAAGTTACACGACCCATACGAAGAATTGAATGGATAAAAGATAAAATGGACAGACATTTCCTGTTTCTCCTATTCAATCAAACATGTTTATAAGAGAAAATGCAGCACTCCCACACACGTATGCACATACACTCATTTATATATCTCAGTCTAACGAAATAAAATGCACTTGTTTGAAAGCAAGTTTATTTATTTTCCAATATAATCTCCCACCTTGTCAATTCCCTTCATTGTTTGATGAATATTAAACACAGACGATGAACATTTTACTGTTAAAATCATTTTTTTAATCAAACTTTCGTTACTACGTTTCCGGCTACGGAGATATTAATCCACTTTCCTACGTACATGAAAATTTGACGTCTTCTTGTTGATCAAATTAATTAAATACCATAGCGAAGATAAGAAAAAATCTTCCAAAGACACTTCACACATTAACAATTTTAAATGACATTTAAGTTATCTTTATTTTGTGTTATTTTTCGTTTTCTTTATCCGTTAGGTCAAACAAATAACTTCTACGTCACTCACTATATTAACAAAAGGAGACAGACACAGCATTTCAATTAAACCCCAATGATTTCGATTTCAGAATTAAAAGAAAATCGATGGAGTGGACCAACTTCAGTCTTATTGAAAGATTTATGGCGGCAAGTGATACTCGTTGGCTACCTGATGGAAGAAATAGTTGGAACATAATCAGAAGTAGGGATCGGCGCCAAATTTATGTTTTCGTAAAATAAGGGCTGGTTTTGACGTCTAAATCGCGACTAAAATATATCGAGCCTCAATTAAACGGTTGCTACCTTTAAAAAGTCATGGAATAAAAACTGTTCTTTACGACCTTCTGTCAGGTCAAACTAAGCTTTATTTAAACTGGAAATATCAATGTAGTTCTAAGAGAACTAAATAAAAAGTAATAATAAATGTTAGGATTGCTTCTTCAAATTATGTAGATATAAAAGGTCATCTTTAATCAGAAGAAATTTTGTGAATTTTTCTCTTAATAACCCAGTCATCAACAATGAATTGATTAATGTTTTTAAAAAGTAAAAAGGCAAAGGGTGATTGTGGTAATTGAACTCACGAACGGGAAGGGCGCGGAGAGAATTTGCCACCAGCAAATAAAGAAAAAAGACTGAGCAGAAAAAAGACTTACCGATCGACGAGCTGTCGCAAAAAAAGAAATAAAGTGCGTCTCAAGCATTCATTTTAAAATAGAGAAGTATCATTGTTTCTCGTGAAGGACGTGCGTTGGCAGGGATAAAAAGGAAGCAATGCCAGGTAAAAGGGACAAGACACTCATTGAAAATTAGAAGATACTAGGTAAAAAAGTAAGCGATATGTAAGTGTTTTGATAAGTTATATGAATTAAAAAACATGATACGAATTTGTAATAATATAATAGTTGGGGTGTGAGCGTAGTGAACATGTCGTAAAGTTACTAAGCTACCAGCAAGGCCAAATGGTAAAGTGCACCTAGCGCGGTAAATTCATTAATTAGAGTAAAATCTGATTTAAAAATGGGAGGAGATACAACGTAAAAAGAAACAATTAGCAAACACCGTCTTTAAAATGTAAATATGGATTCAAAATATTTTGTATGAAAATATTTCAGCGTCTCGTAAAGGATAAGTCTACTTATACATATGTTTATGAATTGCCATTTCTTCTCAGTTCTTCTACTCATTCCTTTTATTTATTTTTAAGGCTGCCAAGCGAAACGACTACTCTCGTAGGATTGCAATCGGTGACCCGAGTTCGAATCCTGGACGAGGCCGTTCGCGTTTTACTACGTACATTCCTCTTTTTAAAGACGTGAATCCATCTGTTCGACTTGGTTAGGCAACCAGTCTAGGAAAAGGAATACACTGAAATGAAACCAGAGCTGCATAAATATTGTTCTTGGATACACGTGTGCCCATGCTTACGAGTTCATAAGTTACTTCGTTAATAAGTTTGTCCTTACTTTTCCAGCAGTGCACAGTATGTCTTCTTCGTCTTACTTGAAAGGTTTGTTTGATCAGTATTCATCATCATGACGTGCGGCTTTTGATTGGCCATATGCGGGGGTCCACAGGAGCACATCACTTACGATCTCGTCTTTGCTTCTCCAAGTAGTCGTAAACCTGCTGTTGTAAGTTGCTGTTCCTTAGAATTGTTAAAAACAGTTCGCAACGTCCTTGCGTGGTTCTCTTCTAGCCTTTCCTCGAAAAATTTTCTAAGAGTCCAAGTGGTGCAACCATACAATTGTACTAAAACGGTTAGAACTTGGAAGAATATCCGTTTTATTTCATCAGAGACCAGTTTTCCATGTCATAAATAACTTATCATTGGCAGTCCATGCTTTACCTGTCAGTATGTTGATATCATATTCACTTTCAAGTAAAAAGTAGTATTATTTGAATTAGAATTTTAAATAACAAAATAACTAAAAGATACACACAAAAAAACAAGTTATATATGTAAAGATGATTATATTTCCTAGGTTGTCCCATTAAACAAGAAGTGGTATATATACATATTCTATAAAGAAATACGTAATATTCTAATAGAAATATATAGTCTCTAAAACCATATTGCATTATATATATATATATATATATATATATATATATATATATATATATATATATATATATAATCTTGAAGTGGAACAACAAAATATTCATTTTTGATGAAAATGATTTTACGATGTAACTTTGGTAAAAAAAACAACAGTTATTTAAGGCAATATATTTTTCAAAGGAAGATTAATTTCTTAAAAAATTATTTCAAAACTTAAAAAAGAAAAAAAATATGTAATGGCTCTCCTCCACCGACCTTCTATTTCCTCTGCTGTTAGGCTGGGCGTAGCTGTGGCTATTTTGACAGACAGGAAGGTGTCAAAAGCTGAGTTGATTTAAAACATGATGAGAGTGAATTTAGGTGTTTTTGATAATTGGTTTTCAGGTGAGTGACGGAAGATAACTAAATTTTGGTAGCTTAACGATGTTTGGAGGTTCTTAAAAAAGTGTTTAGATATAGAGGTTTTTTTAAAATAGAATCATGAAAGAATATACTTATTTTTAACCAGCTCATTAAACTAGTGAGTAGAGTGTTCGCCAGTGGTCAGGGAGACCTAGGTTCAATTCTATGTGGCGTCATACAATAGACTTTAAAAATGCTACTGGATACCTCCTTGCTTAACACTCAGCAATATAAGGTACGTATCAAGGTTATAGGGGAGCTATCCTGGAAAAGGAGTAGCGCCCTCTCCTACACCTTGGTGTGATAGCTATTGAAAAGAGAGCCTTCTGGTCACTCTCGACTGCAGTCGCCTGCTTTGAATGGGAAACGATGGAATGCCAGTAAATTTCCGACTTGATATATCAAAATAATAAAAGTGAAGACAAAACTGAAAATCCTTGCTTGTTCAGCCATTTCACAATTGAAGATCCAGTGAAAACTTTTGATTTTTCGCTTCAAGAACCGATGACGCAACACTTTTTTCTTAACATTTCTCAGTGATAATAAAAGTATGAAAGGATACGACACGGGCGGATAAGTCGTCATTTTTATATATTTATTACACTTAGTATTCATTAATAAGTTCTCAAGCAATCCTTTGGAGGAAATCCCCTTGACGTACAGGGGTTAATAATTAATTTTAGATTAGAATACTTGAAACGCCACAACGGAGTACAAATTAATTGTATTGTGTTTCCCCACATTTGTATGTATTTTCTAACCCACCCACACGAGCATTATATGACACAAGATCAATTTTTGAGAGGAGTTTAACCGGGTTGAATTCAGAGATTTCCTTCTCTTACATTTGTTCTTTATCCAATAATTGAAGAAGCGAGTCTGCCCTACTATTTACCTATAGCTGGTAGGAGAATAATTGGATTTATGTCTTTCCCAATGGTATAAGTGCAATTGGAAGTGCTCTCAACTTAGTCAACGATTTGAACTCTTGTCACCGTGTCCATTTTCTACGATGATTACCATTAGACCATGGGCACCTACTTTGAATGTTTTTTTGTTACTGCAATCTTTTTAATTTTATTGTGTTTTATTTCATCATATGAATAGTAGATTTAAAAAAAAAAACAACTTACAATTATTGGAGGGCATCCTCCTTGGGTATTGGTTAACTACCGCAATTGCAAAATCGTCGTAAGCGAGTTCGAACGCCAGTTGTGCAATTACGTTCACTCTCAGTTTAATAAATTTGGGGAAAGGCATGAACACTTTTATCTTTCTCAGTACTCCTACTGTGATTCTACAAGAATGACTTAGGCATTAAATAACCCACGAAGATTGATATGCCATTAAAGAAACGAAACCGGACCCAATCTAACAAGTCCCATAACCGTAAATTCTCTTACAGAAAAATTTTGACAGTTTAGAGGAAAAGCATCTTCACTTCTAGTTGAAATATTCGCTTAAGCTTTTAAATGATTAAAGCGATATTCAATAGGTTGAACCACAACGTACATACTCAAACATGAGTCATATATTAACCAATAGATAAGCATAGACTACTTTTAAAAGTGATGATTATTTCTCCGTTAATATTTAAAAGACTAGATTTTCAACTCTATTTGTCTCACAGTTGTTGTATTTTTACACTGATTATCTAAAACCTGATTAGTGTTAAATGTATTAAAGAGAATGTTACATCAAATATAATCAGGTACATGCAGTTTCTGCTGCTTTGAGAGGCGCTCTTTGCTTAACGGTTATCCTTGTGGGAAATGGATTTGGTGGTTCGACTTCAAATACTGGACTAGGCTTTTTGCATTTCACATGCCATATGATATCCTTGTAAAGGTATGACTGAATTTCTTATAATCCCAGTTATAGGTAAATAGTAAAGCAGACAGGTTCTTTACCGTTTGTCTAACAACTGGTCTCGGAGAAGGAAAACTCTGAATTCAAACAACTGTGTTTTGATTGAATTCAACATTGAGTTCAATCCTGCTAGCGATAGAGGGTTTAAGTTGGGTGAGTTTCGATCCCAGCTTCAAGCGTCCTACATGCCTAGCCACACTGAAAAGTTGTGATACAACGTGTGTGTGTGTGTGTGTGGAAGTAAATAATGGAATGTAATCAGACAATATATAAAGGAAAAATGATAACAAGGTCATCCAAATAGAAAGAGAGATTTATAGAGAAGCAAAGTCGACACTAGCATTTTGGTTCTAATGAACCATCATCAGGACGATGAGAAAAATGATATTAGTGATGTTAAAGCAACGATGAATGTTTAAAAGTAGAAAATACAAAAACCTATGGAAAATTTGTATAACTAGAAATAAAACAAATTTTCACTAGGTTTTTGTATTTTGTACTTTTAAACATCTATCGTTGATTTAACATCATTGATATCATCCCCCATAGTCCTGATGTGTTGTGCTTTGGTTAGTGAACACAAGTAGTAGTAATAATAATAAGACAAACCATGATATGTGAGGAAAATAGTTATATTTACAGGAAAGAGTATTTACAAGAGAGAGACTGTTAGTAATAAGAACATAGGATTTGTGATAGAGTAATGATATACTTCCACAATAGGAACGGCTCTTCTGGTCTGACTCGTTGGCTTATTCTCAGACTGATCTCTGCTACTGCCATATATGGCAGATGGAACCGCTCATTATGCTGAAAAGGTAAGTGATAGCCAACATGAAGATTGTTCATAAGAACCGAAACGCTATAGTGTCGACTTTGCTTCTCAATAAATCTCTCCTTCAACTTGGATACCTTGTAATCAATTTTCTTTATATATATATATATATATATATATATATATATGTGTGTATGTGTGTGTGTGTGTGTGTGTGTGTGTGTGTAAATATTCAATTTCTGTCGGGGTGTTAGAGTTTTGTATACAATTTAATCAAACCAACCTAACATTGTTGTTCATGACTATAATATTTCATACTAATTACTGTTTATTGACGGTTATAACTAAATCACAGGATTTTATTCACCGTGTTGTTTGGTTTAATGGATATTAAGATCATGTCAATCCGTCTGGTTTTATTTTATGCATGAATGTTAAAGAATAAAGCATAGTGTACGGTTACAATTACATTTTGGATGTTAACCTTTTTGAAGATACGTTAGTATCATCGGAAATCGTGATTCTAATGATTTATACGGAAAATGCGTTTTCTGATGTAAATGATAACTTCTATGGGGATTTTTTAAAACTCTGCAGGGTCTTTGACATCTTATACATTGTGGTTATTGTTCTTGATTGAATATAAAAGAGTGTAGCAAATGCGTAATAGGGATTGAGTGACATTTCTTTCTAAATTTTCTGAATGCTGCTCTCCAGTTTCCAAAAGGGTTTGATTAAGAAGATCTTATTGAGAATGTTATTACAGCGTTTTGCCATTTATGAAAATAAATCTCTAAATTCTAATTTTCAAGTCAGTATATGGAATCTTTAGTTTGTCGGGAAGCAAATGTAGGGCTGAATTGGTAGCCATGGCGTTTTTAAGGCAAGTTAATAATTAGAGAAGCTATAAAAAGAAATTTGTGTGTTTATTTACATCACAAATAATATGCTTATTGAAAGTTATAAATTGCCGCAACTTAAATGTGGACTCTATGGAGTGTTCAGTTATTATTTTAGAGAACAATCTACTTATAATTTCCGAAGACTAGATCTATTTCTGCGAATTTTAAAATAATTAAAATTTTACGAAATTAGAGAGAGAAATAAATGTCGTAAATATTGCTTTAAAATGTTTAAAGCATTTAAAGATGGTATTTATGTGCTTGCAAAACTCTAGAATAATACAAAATATTCCCATTACGATAAAACCTCGGGAGATTCAAATAAGTAAAACCTTGGGTCGAAGCCTTTAAAAAAATTGTCGAAAACTTCATAGACGAAATGTCAACTTCAATTATTAAAACTATTAAAATGTTTAAAGCTTGGGGACTTGATATTTATATTTGTCAAAAGCCAAATAGCGCTGTCAAATTTTATATATACGATAGGTAAACAATAGATATTATATGACACGCCAATAGCCAAAGAAAAAAAAACAGTATTTCATTTACTCTATCGTTCTCACTCTTTATCGTTCTTTAACACTCTTTGTTTCTCTCTCTCTCTCTCTCTCTCTCTCTATATATATATATATATATATATATATATATATATATATCGCTCACTCTCTTATATTCTCTTTCTTTTTTATAGTATGCAATTAAAAGGCTATTTATATCAGAGTTATTTTCCAACATAAGAATCAAAGAGGAAAAAAAAAGAACTATTCTTGTTATTTAATAAAAGCTGCTTAATCTGTAAAATAGGCCTTAGTTCGTTAATACTTCCCGCTGTTTCAAAGCAGACAATCATCAAAGCACTAAGCAAGTTCATCGTCGCTTCTCTTCGGTGATCCAGCGAAGAACGATGCTTTCAGTGTTACTTGATTGTAAATATGTACAAGATTTGTCCAAAACAGCTCTCAGCATCTTCCCTCAGTATCCATTTAGTTTTTTTCGCTTGTCATTCCGTTACATTCAAAGTGGTTCAACCATACAGATGTACTAAATCGTCTAGTACATGGGAAACTTTTCGTTTTATTTCAAACTAATGGAAATTTTTTTTTCATCAAAATTTCTCTACATCGATTCAGAGACGATCCAAAAAACAAATACTTTTTTTTTCATTTATTCAATCTAATTTTAACTTGATTATATTATTAGGTTAAATCTGGAGTTAGGGGGTCATATTGAATCTTTAAAAGGATACTTATGAAAACTTGGGGCAAAATTTATTCAAAAAATCATTTAAAAAATGACGAGTAATTCAAAATCTACTTAAAAAACTTATTTGATCACAATTGCCTTTACCCTTTTAAAAGAGTTGAACTTCTCAGCCGACAAACGTTTATTCTCTATGAATACATAGAATTAGGTTCTTTCAATTTGTATAACTGATTGGATTCAATTATCATTCACACATATTTACGTATCTAGCATAAATATTTTTGGATGTCTGTTTGAAAATATAATTCAAATAATTAAATATTGTTTAATAATTACTTTTATTAACCCAAACCGTCCTCATAAAGATCGTCTTATAGATTAATTGGCTTCTGATTCTCAGGAGAAAAAGTTAGTTACGAAGCATTAATTCTTCTCATATTTATTTCTGAGGAGTTTGCAAAATAAAAGCATGAATCATCGGAATTTTCGAAAAAATATTGAGATTGTTAATTCTTAATATTGAACTTGACTAATTTTCAGAATAGAAAATACTATTTCTTTGACGTTCAGATGTATTAATTTGTTATCTGGTCTGTAAAGAAATTCTGCTGTGCCTGTGGATACTTTGTGGGTTCTTTCCGCTCCTCAGGGAACAATCTGTAGCTTGTTAGCGAGTTGTATATCTCTTCGCTTATTTATGCTGTTTATATTTTCCATATCTTTGGTAGACAGATTATGGGTCTGTAGTTGTTTAAGGTGGTCCCTTTGCTTGGGTTTTTTTTGGATCAAGGTAGTTTTTCCTCGGGTCATCCATTCGGATACGTGTGCTCCTTGTAAGCATGTGTTAATTTCTTGTGCTAGTCTGTTGTGACTGGAGGGGCATTTCTTGAACCAGAAACCATGTATTCCATCATGGTCTGGCGTTTTTCAGTTTGATATTTTTAGTGTCGTTTTGAGTAAACAGATGTGTATTTCCGCTTTTGGGCTTTCTTTGAGTCCTAGTTCTCTTGACAAGTTGTGTTTTTTTTTTTTTTGGTTGTTATCTTTCAGTCCCAAATCGTTCGGTTTCTTTAGCATCCGGTTGCTGGTATGTTTTGGTGGCATCTCCCCCAGTTTTTGATAGATTTTTCTTTTATTGTTTTGGAATGTCCTGTTTTGTCTGTATTGTTTTAACATTTGTCAATATCTCTTTAATCTTCCTTCTTTCGCCAGTACATTCTGGTTTATTTCCTCAAGTTGTATTGTTATTTTTTCTTGTGTTGCTTTTTCCTTTTTGTTCCGACGTATTCCAGCGCCTTTCTATTGTTTTATTATTTCAGCCTGTTTTCGTAGATTTTTTTTTTTGCGTTTCTAGTCGAATTTTTCATCCTGGTTTTGATTTTTTCTTCGTGCTTTTTGAGGTGGTCCCAATTTTTTCACAAACTAATTTCGCTCCTCCATAGATTAGTGTTGTATCGTTGGTTCAATAAAGGTATTCCACAGGTACAAGCCGAAGAGTTGGCAAGTCTATCAGAGAGCGATTAACGCTTTTTTCCCTGGAGTAGTCAGACACCCTCTATTTATATCTTTACCAGTGTCATACTAAAAAGAGTCACTGAGTGTATAGTTCCGGTATAACAATGAGTTCATGTAATTCGGTTATATTATTCATTGATATATTTATTTTATTCTTTTCCGTCTAAACTTTTCTCCATTCTATGTTTCTTAATGATGGTACTATTTACCAACCCCTCCGCTCGGGCAGGATATGACACAAGGTCAATTTTTAAGCGGAGTTTAACAGGTTTTGAATTCAGAGTTTTCCTTCTCCTAGACTAGTTGCCGCACCAAGGCTGAAGAACCTAGTCCGTCCTACTATTTACCCATAGCTGGAGGGAGAATAAGGGTGTTCATACCTTTCCCAAGGGTATTCACGAAAGTGAACGTAATAGCGCGACTGGAGTACGAACTCGCGTACTACGATTCCGCAGTTCATCGCTTTAACCATTACACCACGAGGACACCCCTAACCATTACACCACCAGTTTCTTAATGATGGTAGACTCTTCACTGTTCATAATTCTCTATAATTCTTCTTGGTTTACCTTTTGTTCTTGAGATTGTGTTTGTTTTGGGTTGTGCATTATTTGCTCGTGTAGTGATACTATTTTCTGAAGTTGACAGTTCATTTCTGTAAGGCTGTTTTTGTTTGTTAATTCTTGATGTGCCTGGTACTGTACTATCATCTTGTTCATTATTTATTTTCTGTTGCATTTCCAGAATTTCAAGGTCAGAAAATCAACTTTTATTTATGATTGTTCTGACGAATCTTTGGCTTGTTATCTGAAACTAGCACATTCTTGCCAGATCTCTTTAATTCTTTTCCTATTTGCTCTTTGTGAAGGGTTGCTTCTAAAATAGTAGTGTAGTGCATGTTGGTTGTCTTCCCTTGTCGATGCTATGTGTTTACGTTTCTGGTTGCTGTGGTTCCTAAAATCGTTATTCGTGCACCTGAAAAAACAACAGCCAGCATTCTCAGGATTACATTCAGATCTCTTACATCGGTTATCAGGAGAGCACCTGCTGAGCATGACATCCAAGCCTGTTGCCTGGGTCCCACGTTGTGTCATATTTTGATTCGACATTTTTATCATGGGTGGTATATTGTAGCTATACCAGACCAAGGAGTTGTTTATTATCTGCTCGCCAGACACACGTGACCGAGAAAATCACGGTGACTGTTCATGAACTTCAGGTCACGAAAAAAAACAAAAAAAAAACACGCCCTAAGTTTTAAAGTTTTTTTTTAAGTTTTTAAGTCCAATATTTTGCTATTTCTGCGTTATTTCTCTAACTGATCAGAACTAGCGTCAGGTTTTCCTGTATCACTTCTATCTTTAATATTTGCTGCTCTATACTGAGACTATATTATATAAAACGCCTCAGCAGAAACAAAGATGAAGCTCCAGATGTCTTTCTGGTTGAATTGAGGACGGTAATTGTTTTTACTTAGCCCTTTCAAACTATATCAGTTACGTATTTTTTACCGATTGAGAGAAATCATTGATGAGTCAGAGTTTAGCGTGGGAAATTTAAACAAATCTATTTCGTGATAACGAAATAGTTTAGCTGAAAATAATTTGGGGAATTAAAAAGTCATCATTTTAAAGAGTAAAGTTCACCAATGTTTTTTTTAATTAAAGTAATTCTTCTGACCTGTGGTACGCTTGTTAGCCGAGCGGTCTGAGACTTAGTCTAACGTAAAGTTGGATAGGTTTTGATCCCTGCTTCGAGCGTCCTACGTGTCTAGCCACACTGAAGAGTTCTGATAGAACGAAACAGTCTGTCTAGATTAGACTCAATGTCAAATAGAAAAGAAATAATAATATGCAGGACCCCAAGTCACATTGGAGTGAGAGGGAATGAAAGAGCGGACTCGGCAGCCAAATCGGCCTTAGATCTAACACCCGATAAACCCAGAAACCTGAAACCAACAAATGATAAATTCCTTCACACAAAATGGCAACAACAATGGAGCAATAACATCCACAATAAGTTCTTCCAAATTCAGCCCACCTTAGGAGAGTGGAGATCAACATCGAGAAAATCAAGAAGAGAACAAGTTGTTATATCCCGATTGCGAATTGGTCATACAAGGTTTACTCACTCTTTCATTTTGAAACAGGAACCACAACCACAGTGTTTAACCTGCCAGACAACTTGCACATTCTTATAGAATGCTGAACTTTCGCTGTTATCAGAAAGCGATTTTTCAAAGTAAATTACTTAACTGATCTGTTCGAGAACGTCAAAATAGATGACATTCTGTCCTTCTTGAGAGAGACAGAGTTGTACCAAAAAATATGATACCTTAAAACTGGTTAATCTTGTGCTAATAAATGAAATCCTGCAAATAGAAAATTCTACCTACCTTAATATTCGTTTTGAAATCTTTGGTTGAATATGTATGTATATGTAGACAGAATTGAATGACCTACAAAGGTTGATATGCCATAAAACCCAACCAACCAACCAACCAACCAATCTACTGACCTGATTTTCTTCGAACACCACTCAGCAAAGATTTGTTTATCTGCCCTAATAGTTCGATTCCTGCAATCTAATTTTTTGGGGTGGGATATATTCTAAGAAATGGACATCACTTCACATTGTAGAATATTCTATTCTAATGAATTTTCTTGTTCTTTTTCGTTCTTTCTTCCTACCATTCCCCCTAAATCCTCTATGACAGTAACACATAAGTCATAACATTGACGTTTTCAACTCAGTGTTAGCTGATGGTCTTTCACTGGTGTTTGATTGACACCATGTCTCCTCAAGACTCCAGGACTCTTTGCAGTATTCTGACCAATCTCAATAATGCACATAGTTTGGATGGTCTCCAATCGTCCTCTTAATTCTAAGACCTCCAGTCCCTTTATTAATCCTTTGGTGACTGTTCGAAGAGCACCAATTACAACTAGTATAATTGTCACTTTCATGTTCCTTGGTTTTTCAATTCCCTAGCAAAGTCGAGATATTTATCCTTCTTTTCACTTTCTTTCACTCTGATAAGCCGGGACAAGAAGGTCCACACTTTTGCAAGTACTCTTTTTATGTGGTTAATTATTATTAGATCTGGTCGTCTGGCCGAGATTACCTGATCCGTTTGTATGTCAGAATCCCAGAGGAGTTTGTGTCAATCAATCTACAGGATAGATGTTGGGTTGTACATATACCATTAGTTCGTGTGGTCGAATTTTAATTTCTTGCACAATTCTCAGTTGATCACTTTGGCCAACCAGCCGTGTCTAGTCTCCTACTCTTTCTGGGCTAATCTGCAGCATTCACTGATTATGTGATTGATAGCTTCGTCTCTGTCACCACATAACCCACAGTTGCTGTTTTGTTGCATCTTATCTATTCTTGCTTTGATATGACTGGTTCTTATAGCATTGTTTTGTGCTGCTGTCAGAAGAGATTCAGTTTCTCTTTTAAGGTTTCCCTTTTCTTAGCTACATCCATGTTTTCTTGTTTTTCGCTTAAAATGTCCATAGATTTGTTTTTCTTCCCATTTTTGTTTTCTGTTTATTGTCGTTCTGTTAGTCCTCATGTTGTCATTACTGTTTCTGGTAACTGTAATCAGTCTTCCTTCATATTTGAATGTTGTCTTCAAGTCGTTACATTGTAGCGTCAACACTATCTTCAATACTGGTAAGTCCTCTTCGTCTTTTTTTTTTGAACACATAATCCGTCAGCGTCATCTCTGGGATGTAATACATTATACATGATCATCAGTTTTCTTATTCGCTGGTTCATTTCTTAAAGTTCTTCCCTGGTCCACTTCAAGAATGAACAAGCGAAGAACTTAAACAAATGGACCAGAGAACAAGAAAACTAATAACTATGCATAAGGCATTATTATTATTATTTTACTCTTTTGAAAGTTGTTCACACTTGCGTTAGCTGATAGTTTTTCGCTGGAATTAGACTGACAGTAAGTCTCTTCAAAGCTTCAAACTCTTCGTAGAATTCTCCCCGATCTTAAAAATGCAGTAGTCTTGATTATAATTACTTGTTCTCTTATTTCTACGTCTTCCAATCCCTTTAGCGAGCTTTATGGTATTGTTTCGATCGTACCAATTACAATTGGTATCACCGTCACTTTCATGTTCGATAATTTTCTAGTTCTTTAGCAATGTCTACGTACTTCTCTCTTTCTCTTCTTCTCTCTCTCTTTCTCTCTCTCTCTCTATATATATATAAGCTGAAATATTATTTAATAGGTACTAAATTTTATCGCAACCAACTAAACAAGGCATGCATTAGTCATGTTTTATGGGTTTTTTTTTTACTTCTGAACGCTAGATTCCTGGAAAATGTTTTTAATATAACTAATATATTAATTGAAAGAAATAACTCAAAAAAATACTGACGATTTTTGCCATTCAAGCAAAATACTTTTTCAGAATCGATTAAGGAAATTATAAATCAAGCTGACGTTGCTCTGTGCTCAGCATATGTTTGCAGACACCTATTAGTATATATGTAGTGTTTTGCATAAGGATTTATTTATTGATGTATACACATATGTATATGAAGTAGAACGTGGTTCTATATTGATTGACTCACACCATCTCGCTCACGGACATCCAGAAACATCAAAGTTTTTTTTTATGCCAAGAGTTCAGGGAATTAGGCTCGTTTTATATTCGCATTTGCATTTTTGTATAGTTGTTAACAAGCGGGTATTTTTCAGACAGTTTAATGGTTACACACATAAAACTCTAGTCCCCATCGAAATAATCTCCTCCGGCTACAATGCACTTGTTGTACCGTTCCAACAACTTCTAGAAGGCCCCATGGATGTCCTCTTGTATGAGCGTGTCAATGACCTTCGTCACAGCCTCTTTCATCTCCTCAATTGTCTCATAACGACAGCCTCTAAGGTTTTCCGTAAGCTTAGAGAATAACCAAAAGTCACAGGGAGCAAGGTCTGGACTATAGGCAGGGTGAGGAACTGTCTTGATTCCCAACATCGTCAAATTGTCTGTGACAACGATGGAGTTGTGGACTGGTGCATTGTTCTGGTGGAAATGGCACTGACCCGATTTGAAGAGTGCTGGCCTCTGCCGACGGAATCTCTTCCTGAACATCCTTAAAACCTCAACATAGTATTCCTTGTTGGCTGTCTGTCCAGTGGGAACCCAGTGCACATAGATCATGCCAGTGCTGTCAAAAAAAGAGATCAAAAGTTTGCAGCCGGGGGAGATTATTTCGAAAGGGACTAGATTTTCATGCGTGTACTATCAATAAAAGTGCTCATACGAAAAAAAGTATGGAAACTTATTTAATGAACCTTGTACATCAAGCGCACTGGACGAGAATTTAGCTCTTCAAGTCTTTTCTTTTTCTCTTGACTTAGCTTTTTTTCATAACTTATCAATTTGGGCCCCGGTACCATTTGCTTTTATTGATAAACATATTCCCTAGAGGAACTTGTCTTTGAGTAATATTCAGCAAGCTACTTTAATTACCTGTTATTATGATTATTACTGTTTCATTCTTATGGAGTTGTACAGAAAATAAGCTATACTTACAAATAGCTACAAACATATTTCTCAGATTTTGAAAAGGTTCGCCCTACGGTCCTCTTAAATAAACATTAATGATAATAGGCAGCTTCAGCTTTGACACGGCATCAATTTATTATGTTTTATAGACAGAACAGAAACTATTATTATAGTTAAAAAGAGATTCTGGTGATTTAGTACTTGAGTAAATAGAGCCAAGCCATGATAGATGCGCTTTTGGATTAGTGGTTTAGTGTTTTGTATAACAGTCAAAACAAATCTCGAGCATTCAAAAGCTAATGATTGTCACAAGCATGGGTAATCTCTAAATTCCCGCTCAGAATTGAAATTTTCTTCCTTATTGAATATTACAAATTTTTACTGATTACACGCGAACAGAATGTGACGACGAGACATTGTCAATTGATTCCAAAAAGTCAAATCAAATAATATTACATGGCCTGCGATAATAAACCAATCAGAATTCAGTTTTACTGTAAAGCGTTCTCAAAATACTGCACCTTCGTGGATTTACATGACGTTTTAGTGGCTTTAACGAGTATAATTTACCACCTGTTATTGCCACTTCACGTCTAAATCATAAAAATAAACCGCATGAAAATAAAGAAAAACTAATGAGCAAACCATCCTCTCATATTGTTAACTATGTACGGATTTATGATGATTCAGTGAGGAAAAATGTGTGGTAAAAAGCAAGTTAAATGAAACTGTTATAGCTTTTTTTCTCCACCTCTGACAGAACATGCATCCCTAAATAGGTAATTCTTAGATTGAAATGAAAAGTTTCACTTTGATGTATCATTAATGATTTTCGGTAGACCAAGGGTTACATATGTGGGAGTTTCATGTGCTGGACTGTTATAAAATACAGCTTGGCTGACAATATGGGACGAGGTTAAAATCCTACGGTGCAGTCACAAAGTGATGCACCGGAAGAGGATGACCTGTGAACTGTATGACAGTTATTTCCGCTCGACGATGATCAAACATGCCACTCCAAAGAGGGTGGAAGTTGCATATTCCGTTGGCCAGTTATGGGCGTAGACTGCGTGGGCGAGGAGGCGTGTCCATATCTTCGCGTGGGAGTTTGATGGCCGACGATTTGAACGGAAGACAGTGAAATTCCGCTATTCACGCAAGCTTGTCTCATCGTTACCCCGTGTGCGTTTTCTCGGCCATCGTCTAACTTACACCGAAGTGTCCAGGCCTCATAGACGATACGATTCTCTCACCTCTCCTGATTGCTTCTACGTCACACAATCGTCAGTCGAGAAAATGAATATATATTTTTATATCTATTATGTGTTGTTGTTTGTTTGGCCAGAGCAAAACGTAACACTATGACATCATAATAAGCGAGTCTGAACTCCAATCATTCTTTTAGATTCACTTTTGAACGAATACACCTGGGAAGATAGGAATCCTCTTATCTCTCTGTTATTTATCGTTGCGTCCCACCAACGCACGAATATGGCACAAGGCCGTTTTTAAGGTGGGTCCGGTCGCAGGGCCGAAGCCCACACGCGTCCGGCAAGGCCAAAAATACCTTCGGCCCCGTCGGCATTCCCCTTTATGGGGCGCCTCAGGCCCCAGGCAATAAACCCAACCCCCCCGAAAGGGGTAAAAACCAGGGGGGATGGCCCCCTGAGGCCGGAGGAAATCTCCAGTGCCGAGGCACACCCGGCAGAACCGCCCAGAGGTAAGACGGCCTACCGAATGCATCCCAAGAACTGGAGAGGAAAGGTCACAAACACCCTAAAGAAGAGGGGGACCTCTTATCTCTCTGCTATTTTTTAAGATTGTGCCACTAATTTCCTTCTTCAAAAAAAGCTTTTGCCATTAAATTACACATGAAAGTTGATATGCCATTTAAAAAATTACGTCAGATCTATTAGTTTCTAACCAGATTTATTTCTCGACGCATGTTCAATTATGATTCTTTATTCATGAACGAATTTAATGAGACAAAAACTTTTTTTAAATGTCCTCGAAGTACAAAAAGTCTGGAAGCTACTTATTGTTATCAAAATCGCATTAAGATTTATGGTTACGTATATATATATATATATATATATATATATATATATATAGAGAGAGAGAGAGAGAGAGAGAGAGGGTGCGATATATATATATATATATATATATATAGAGAGAGAGAGAGAGATAGAGAGAGAGAGAGAGATAGGTGCCCGTGGTGTAATGGTTATCGTCGTAGGAAATGGACACGGCGACACGAGTTCAAATTCCTGGACGAGACTGACTGCATTCCACATAGCACTAATACCCTTGGGAAAGGTATGAATCCAATTATTCTCCCTCCAGCTATGGGTAAATAGTAGGACAGACTAGGCTCTTCAGCTTCGGTGAGGCAATTAGCCTAAGAAAAGGAAAACTCTTAATTCAAACGCTTAAAAATTGACCTTGTGTCATATCCTGCCCGAGCGGAGGGTTTAGTTAATATATATATAAAGATTTACCACTCAACTGCTTATCAGACAGTTTACATGAAGTACAAAGTAAAAGACATCAAAAGGAGGAAAATGAAAACACATTCCTCCGATTTGAAGTATTGTAAATCCTTTCCAAGAGACAAACTCCAACTACACTATCTACTATAGTTTGTTTCATATTCTCGACAGAATTCTAGAATCAAGTCTATCGTCTTTAAATCTTTTGTTAACGTTCTTTTCTTCCTGCGAAATATCTTCAGGTTATTTAATAATGAACCAAGATAATTCAAATTTAGCAGAAATATTCTATTCATTTTATTACTTACTTTTTTCTTTCTTTCTTTAAGCTGGGGCTCTATTTACAATGTACGTTCTTCAAAACGAATCCTGGGCTTGAGTAGCATGAACTTTTAAATAACAAGTGATTTTTTTAAAGTCTTTCTGGCAAATAGCATTAAATAATTATTTTCTTTTTAGTTTACATGTTTATTTTATAATTTATCCATGATTTGAAGCAATTTTCATGTCAGATTAGTAAAATTACTTTCAAACAAGTTTGAAATGAACTTTTAAAAAAATTAAAATCTATTAGAATAATTTGAATAGATTAATTTTATATTTTAACTTAATCTTTTATACAAAAAAAATTACGTGAATTTAGTTTTTAAAAATAACTGAAAAGTGTACGAATACTAAATTTTAAAATTTCCTTTAGCTCTGAATAAAAAAATTAAAATTGTGTATATCTTAATCTTATCGTCACAATTTGTGCCACTAAGTGGAAGATAGATTGGATTGCGTTCTGTTAAGAAGTTTCTTCGAGGAAACAATAATTTTATCTGATTTTCTTTCAGAAATTTTTTATACTGCGTAACCAAAATAGAAGTTTCATGCGGAAAAAATATCAATCGAATAAAGAAATATGTTTTATACATGTGATTATAACATTCATTAATTGGATTATTAGTTTTCTTTACAAATTTTTGCATGAAAGCAGGCTTTTCAGATATATTGGACACTTTAGAAAACTCAGCCCAAGCATTATAAGAACTTTAATTTCATATAAGGTTCTTTGTGCTTTTAGTCGTATATGAAAACATGTTTCCTCGGGAAACATCAGTTCACTCTTCTAGTATGTGTGGGCGCTTATATCTTATACACACACACACACACACACACACACACATATATATATATATATATATATATATATATATATATTTATATATATATATATATATATATATATATATATATACAAAAGTGTTAAGAAAAAAGAGGAATATTCTTTATATTTATTTTTTAGTGTTCCCAATTAGTTTCAACCTTAGGTCATCGTTAAGAGAAAGATTTTTGAGGAAAAAATGTTTTTTTTAGAAAGTTAGAAAGTTTTTAAATTAGTTTATACGCTATAAAAGAAGCAACAAAAATGCACTAGTAAAGTACCATATCCATTTTTTGGAAAAAATTATTTTCTTGTATCAATGTCTTCAACTGACTTTTATATATCTGCTTTTTGCCACCTGGTAAGTATCCTCTTAATACAGCATTCAATATATATATATATATATATATATATATATATATATATATATATATATATATATATATATATATATATGAAGGTCAACGAAGAGATTTGTAATTCTTGAATTCATATAAAATATAATTATTA
Source organism: Sepioteuthis lessoniana (assembly GCA_963585895.1). NCBI lineage: Eukaryota > Metazoa > Mollusca > Cephalopoda > Myopsida > Loliginidae > Sepioteuthis > Sepioteuthis lessoniana. The sequence goes on along the minus strand of OY757916.1, from coordinate 99,730,382 downwards.
AAATTAAAAAAAATTTAAAAATAAATCTTTTCGTGGACCTTCATATTTTAAAATATATCCTTATTCTTTATTTGGACCTACAAAAACCATCTTTGAATATATATATATATATATATAATTTTTGTTAAAGGCCCAAAAGGAGAATAAAAATATTTTTAAATACGTAGGACCGTGAAGAGATACATATTTTTGAATTTATTTATTTATTTATTTATTTTCTTCTTACATACGGGTATGTTTCCAGTTTGTTGTTTTTGTTAGTGAACATATATGGCACAAGGCCTTGTTTATGGTGTTCTCAATGAGATTTGAACTCACTCTGGTTTGCAGTTTGAATGATTTTCAGTTGGTTATGGCTTAATATAGAGGTCATCCTCCCTTTTTTGTAGAGTGTGTTTACCTTAGTCTGCTTTACCCCCTCATTGATATTTGAAGAAAAAACATAAATAAGTAAAAACCAATCTAAGTACATACACGGGTAAGTTCAATTCTCATTGAATACCCCATCAACTAGACCTTGTGCCAGACATGTTCTCAGACGAACGTATCAAGCTGGAAACATATATATATATATATATATATATATATATATATATATATATATATATATATATAAACATCGATGTGTATATATATATACACAGAGAAAAATTATAAGAAATAAAGTTACCAGTAAATGTCAAACGACACTACTACACATGCAGACAGAAAAAATTCCCAAGACACACACTTACACATGCACAGAGGAAAAATAACTGGTAGTGAAATCCAAAACTACTCCAACGCGCACACACACACACACACACACACACACACACACAAAATGACAAAAAACATATCAAATATCAATGGAGGTGGGTAAAGCAGACTAAGGTAAACACAGTCTAAGAAAAAGAGAGGATGACCCCTATATAAACCCATAACCAACTGAAAATCATTTAAACTGCAAACACGAGTGAATTTGTTGCGGGCCCAATTTGTTGTTCGAATGAGTAAATTGACAGTCGAAAGACGATGAAGAGAACAAAGGCGAGGTAACCGTATAACAAATGACAATTTATTTTGTTGCAGGTTACAGAATTATTGTCTTATAGACGATGTAAATACTAGACACGACTTGTAGAATAGTCACCGGGAGTAGAGACAGCTGGTGGTCATTGTTGATTGTAGAGACAGCTGGTGGTCGACATTGTTGGTAGAGAGAGTTAGTGATCGTCGTTGTTGGTAAAGACAGCTGGATGATCGTCGTTGTTGTTAGAGAGAGTTGTTGATCGTTGTTATTGGTAGAGACAGCTGGATGGTCGATGTCCCGGTTCTGTAGTACTTTGGTTTAACCGGGTGGGTGTCGATGTGGTCTCAAGTGTTGATGAAAGTCCGAGCAGTGAGTCATTTGCGGACTAGATGCAGCAATGCTAGGGCTGGTGCAGCGGTTGGTGCTGGTTGCTTGGTCACGCCGGATCGAACGAGTGGGCTTAGACTGTCGTGTCTTAGCTCTATGTAGGCGTGGAAAGAACGGACGAGTAACTAAGACTATGGTGACTTAGCGTTGCGGTGCCAAAGAACGAACGAACGAGTGGTATGACTAAGTCTACCACGCCTTAGCATTGCCGAGCGAGGAAACGAGTGTCGTCGCTAAGACTGCCGTGTTTAGCGCTGGGAAGCCGAGGAAACTAGCAAAGGAGTGTCCAAGCTAAGACTAAGATGCCTTAGCGCGGCACGCTGGTTAATACCGGATGATCTTTATGTCTTCTTCGTGTTTGCTTCCAGGCTGTCTGCTTCGACAATTCATGAGAACTGTCAGAGATACTCCACCACGAAGGATGAAGACCTCGAATGGCCCTTAAAAGGACCTTTTCGCATATCTGCTCGTATGTAGGTGTAAGGCGGATGCGACAACTTGATGTAGGATCATGCTTTGAGAGCTTTGCTTGGCGATGCCAACGACTGCTGAAAAAGTTTGTCTATAAATAGAGCGAAAGTCATATCACACAACCAGGGCCGCATGGACAGAAACTTCGTCCATAAAAATATCAGTGGTAATACAATCTTTCCTTCGCTTGAAATAGGCATCTGAAGATAATCTATTTTATTTTGATATTGTGACATTTGCAAGACTGGCATTGTTTATGTGGTAAAATTTTTTTTTCTTTCTTCGCTGGTACTACTAATCACGGCTACGGATAATTTCAACATTTGCCATCGTAACCGGACGTAGCGTTTTTAAGGGATTGAAGTGGTCTGGTTTGTTTACATTTTTGACAAAGCACGACACGTTCAAGTCTCATTGAGTACACGATTTACAATGCTTATATATCAACAAGGCCATATATGTTTTCTGACGGAAGCAACAAGCTGGAAACGTACACGTAAGTAAGAACAAAACAAATGAATAAATTCAAAAAATACAAATCTCGTTGTGGACATACTTTTTTGAATATATATATATATATATATATATATATATATATGGAAGAAAATAATGGATAGTAATCCGACAATTTGTGAAGAAAAATTGACAAGTAATCCAAATAGAAAGTAGGAATTTATAGCAAAACAAAGTCAGTCGACACTATAGCGTTTCGGTTCTGCTGAACCATCATCAGGACTGTGAGGGGTATTATTAGTGATGTTAAGTGTACATGGATGTATAAAAAGTGTAAAAATATATAAAAATTTGGAAAAGTTGTACAATAAGAAAGTTGGCTGTTTATGACAAGAAAAAGTGGCCGTTTGATCAATGAATCAGCGTTCGTTTCTTTAAAATACGTCACCTGATTCAAAATTTTTATATATTTTTACACATTTTATACATCCATCTACACTTAACATCACTAATAAAACCCCTCACAGTCCTGATGATGGTTCAGCAGAACCGATAGGCTATAGTGTCGACTGACTTTGTTTCTCTCTCTCTCTCTCTCTCTATATATATATATATATATTGTTCGCCAATACCCTGGGATATCGAGTTTCTATTCTTGGTCGAGTCATACCAAAGACTCAAGAAATTGTACTTGATACCTCCTTGTTCAACACTCAGCATTATAAGGTATGGATCGTGGGTAAATTGGAGCTCTCCAGGTAGAGGAGTAGCGCTCTCCCCAACACCTTGGTGTAGTAGCTACTGAAAAGGGAGCCTATGGGTCCCCCTCGACTGCACTCACCTACTATATTCGACACATTAGAAAACTCAGCTTAAGCATGATAAGAACTTAATTTATATATAATTTTCTTTGTGTTTTTAGAAATGTTGTATATGAAATCATGTTTCAGTTCACTCTGCAAGTATGTGTGGGCGCTTATAGCTTATATGCACACACACGCGTGCGCGCGCATACACACACAGACTCACGCAAC